>OU015468.1:30737702-30832537 GCA_907164805.1 Brachyptera putata
ATAGCGCTCTCGCGTTCGTCCAGCCGGCCTGAAGGACGGGCTAGGGGCCTTAAGGAGCCTAGGACGTTATTTTATGTGGCAGTCGCGGTAAGGGTCCAGGGGTGTACAGATATGAACAATCTTTGTTTTTTCGGAATTGATGACTAAATCATGGTCGTGCGTAAATTGTATATAGCGTGAAGTCAGATTGCAAATTAGATTCAGCTAACTTCAATGATTTATTTGCAGAAATTACTAATGTATCATCGGCATACATGAAAACTTGGCAATTGAAAACGCATTTGAACATATTATTTACATAAATTAAATAAAGTATGGGTCCCAAAATTGAGCCTTGAGGTACCCCTGTTTTACACTTCAATCTTTCACTATAATCATCATTAATCCTTACTAAAATTTCTCTATCGCTCAGATAATTGACGAACCAATTTAACATAGGACCCCGTATACCTATTCCTTCAAGTAAGCAACAAAGTTTGGAATGGTTCAATGTATCGAAAGCTTTGCTGAAATCTATAAAAAGAGCTAAAACATGCATATTTTCATTAAGCTTGGGATTTACGTAATCAGTAAAAAGTAAAAGTAAGTCAGACGTGCTTTTTCCTTCCTGAAAACCGAATTGTAGTTTATTTATTATATTATTATTTTTTAGGTATTCACTTAAAGTATTAGCAACGGAACGTTCCATGATTTTATCAACGAGAGGCAGTATGGCAATCGGTCTGTAATTTGAATAGTTCAAATGGTTATATTTTTTATAAACTGGTCTAACAACTGCAATTTTCAATTTGGAGGGAAACTCCCCTTTACAGAATGACAAGTTACATAATTTAGCGATAACTGGACTTATGACGTCTGCTAACATGATTACATCTTTCACTCTGAGTATGAAATGAGTATGAAACACTTCCACATGTTCTCGGATCCTGTCTCAAGGGAGAGTTACTGCGAAACAACAGGCATCACAATGTAAGGAGACTGGTGGCTGATGCGTTCAAACAGAAAAATTGGGACGTATACGAAGAGATTTCATGTCTGTCTACATGTGGTTCGACGAAGAGGGATGACATCATAGCCATCAGACATGATAAAAAGATGTTCTGATATTAGATCCCACTATCAATTTGAACTAGGTTCAACGCAGGCGGAAGACGTGAACAAAAGAAAAGAGGGACCAGTATATGCCTGCAATCCCCGACCTAGCTCGAAGTATAGATAGATTGTCAATACTGAACGTTATTGGTCTTTTCTTGGATCCCGAGGTGTAATTCCATCTTTTTTCACTAATTTTTTTTAAAGACATATGCCATTTCCACCATGTAATTTAGATCACATAGTAACGTCATTTTAAGACTCGTCTTTCATTCTCCACAATCATCTCTATAATAACTCATCATACACATTACAGAACGTGTTTTTATTTTATTTCAACTATTTTTCTTAACAACTTATTATTATTATCTGTAGTATTTTTTCAATAACGTTCATTTTTTTTAAATCTTCGATTTTTAATACTTAGATATAAGGTTAATAATTTTATATACGTAATTTAGTAAGTCAATTGTAATTCTGTATAGATTTTAGAAGCTGGATCCTAGTGTTCAATCACATTTTGTGAACAGCTGACATTAAAATTGTATTCTCTCTCCCCTCCAATCCTGGTGGCTTATTAATATTTAAAGTTGAAATTATATTTTCAACAGTACTCACAGTGACAAATGGCATACGCATAGATTGAGTTTCTTCATGAGATGTTATACAAGTAGCGGTTACAATATTGAAGAACATTAACCTCGTCGATGAAAGAATTTACAAAACAGTTTGCTATGACTTGACTAGAGAACAATTTCCCGAGGTATTTATTTATAACTTCATCCACAGACTGCTTTTTTCTTTTACTTATGAATGTATTAATTATTTCCAAGTTTCTTTCATGTTACCCTTGATTTCTCTATGGTTTTCTGGAAAAAAGTATTTTTAGTTTTACAATCGATTTATTTACTGAATTCCTATATTTGGACGTAATCGTCTCTATATTGGATTTTAAGAGAGTTATTGTTGTTACAGTTTTTTCCATTTCGAAATGATTCATCCCTTTTCTTTATTAGCTGAATAATGTCATTTGTTATCCATGATTTAACCAACCTCTGTTTCTTGAAAGTACCTCGTTGTTCACATTGAACGTACGCTGCAAAATCATAGCACTCTCTGAATTTCACAACAATGGCATCATATAAGCTACTACAGTCAGTAAATGAAAGTAAAGAATTCCAATTACAAGATCTTAATTTCCGACTTGGAATTATTTCATCAATTTATTTCTCAACAAATAGTTCAGGATTGCTAAAATTCACCTTGCTCACATTTTGTTTTATACTGTTGTCGAAGATAATTCCGCTAGGACCATGTAATGATCTGTTATTTTAGTGCATAGACCGCCGAGTTTATTATTCCAGGTTCACAACGTATGAAATGTGGTCCAAACAAGACAGTGACACTTGATCTAGTTTTAGTTCTTCACGTGTGCATGCATGAATGCATTTGGAGAAACCATTAACTGATAAAATACTCTCGTAATTAGATACATAATTATCCTCGGCATCTAATAGATCCAAGTTGATGTCACTAATAACAACGTTTCTATTGTTATTGTTAGCAATTATATCTTCCAATTCTTTTGAAAAGTAGTATTTATTCATGCTAGGAGGTCTAGATAGCTATAATGTCAATGGTAAGCTTTCACTCCAATTTGAGTAACCCCGTTAACCCTTCAAAGTGTTCACAATAATCTCAACTGTTGAAAAATCATAACTTTCTTTGACAAATAAACCAATCCACCACCTCGTTTACTTTCCCTCAATTTACAAAATGACTTATACCCTTTTATATGATAAATTTGATCAAGCTCAGAGATGGAAGCTTCACTTAATAGAAGAACATCAAATTTTCCAATTTGATTGCGTAAACTATATTTAATTCTCCCAATGTTTTTTTATTGATCTTATATTCAAATGAATACACGTAAAACCTTCAGATTTTGAAGCCACTGATCAAGATCAATTATAACTTTCCTATTGATTTCCTCATTCTCATCGTCAATGTCACATTGCCAGTTATTCATATAATGTATGTACACACAGTCAATGTACTGCAATATTTACACTATTTTTTCTTCAATATCCTTGAAGGTTGATATTTTAATTACGGCCAAGGAGGTTTCGTCCTTTCGAACTAGGATTTTGCCTTGTTTACACCACACGTACCTATATCCTACCTCTTTGGCTCGCTGTTTAGAGCGCCACAGTAGTTCCCTGTTTAATGGGGATAAGTTTTCGTTGATGAAGACTCGGGAATTCGATTCTTGATGTTTTCCTGTATCAATTAGCTGGTTGTTGGTGATGATGAGTCGCTTTTTGTCAATAAATTGATCCCTCTTCTTTCTGCTCAATAACTGAACAATAATCTTAGGTGGTCGATTGGGGTATCTTGATTGCAGACGATGAGCAGCATCAATGTTGAGCAGACCCGCCACACGAAGCACGACTTCTTCAATGTTTTCCTCTTCGCGGACGACAACGTTGTCTATCTCGAAGTTTTGTTTCGTGTGTACTGATCAAGTAGATTTAACTGAGATGTTAGGTTTTCAATTTCACGGTCTTATTAGCACTGTCTTTCTTGAGATCTACAACTGATTCTTTCAAATCTTTAATATCACTGATGAACTCACGTTTGAAATTGACAATTCTTATTTTAAAGATCTTACTTCGTCATAAAAGCCTTAAAGTTCTCACGCATATCTTTTTGAAGATCAAGAATAGTTTTTTTTCAATTCAGTGTCCAAAAAGTTGAACCCGACTACATTGTCTGTAGGGGTAGCTGACCCCGACTTCTTCTCACTTCGGCAAGATGTACACCTCCACTGCAGTTTTGCGTCTTGATTTTTGTTTGTGTACGCTGATTTAGAAATACCTGAGCATTTATAATGAAAGTCTTTCTTGCAGAAACTGCACGAGGCGAAATCACCATCCGATGACAAGTCAACTGCACATTTGCCACACGACATAACTTCCCTTCAACTGGTCTCACAGAGCAACCAAAACACGTCTGGCTCACTACCGACACCGGATGTCGAATGATCTATTAATAATATTAATTAATAGAGCCATGGCCACATAATAAATGTCAAAATATCGAAATAAATAACATAAATAACATAATAGGAATAGGCCTAGAATTAATCAGACATACAAAATTACTAAAATAATAATAATAGAGAAGGAAAACAAACAAGAAATATAAGGTTGTAGATTGAAATCATAGTTAGTATAGAGACGAAATAAACACTTATCGCTGGCAGCGAAGATTACTATTATATTTCACTGAGTTCGAAACATAATTTATGTAATTTATGCAATTTATGAAACATAAAAAATATAATAAATTATGAATTCACGTTAAAGAAGTTATTAAAATTGAATATGTTCGAGTAGGAATTTTTTCAATTCAATTTTAAGGATAGAGAATTTTGAAGATCTCTCATATTAGAGGTATTTTATTAAAATGGGAGGGGACAGCATAGCATAGAGGGGACATCCAACATCGATTCTTCGTTTTTGTGCTCACGAAATTGCACCGTTTTTAAACTGAGGTTATTAATCAGTCTTTCCTTGAGGCATTTCCTTCGAATTTAAAAATTAGCCAAAGTGATTTCCCCCTCTTCAAGAAAGGCGATCCTACCGATCCAGGCAATTCCGCCCAATCGCTCTTCTCTCATGCATATCCAAAGTGTTTGAAAAGGCTATTGCTTGCACGCCTCATGTCGTATTGTATAAAGTTCAGCATTTTCTCTGATTCCCAGCATGGCTTTTCCGCGGGGTAGATCTACCATCACTGCCATTTTCATGTTTCTTAATTCTGTTTATAAAACATTGGACAAAATGCAGTACATCTTAGGCCTTTTCTACGACCTCTCAAAGGCGTTCGACAGCGTGACCACGATTTTTTATTTTCCCAAACTGATAGTATGGGTAAAATGGAATGCATTGCGATGGATAAAATCATTCCTTCCTCAAGGCAGCAAATTGTAGATATTTGTACGGCAAATGAATCGGGCATAAATTTAACTTCAAATCTGCGTCAGCCAAGATAACGGTTGGAGTGCCTCAGGGATCAATTTTAGGACCGCTTTTGTTCCTGCTATACATAAACGACCTGCCGGCTGTGTGCAGGATGTCATATTGTTCTCTTCGCTGACGACACAAATCACATTGTTTTTCTGCGCCGACTATTGATGATGCCACAGTTATAGCTAACAAGCCACATCTCTTATGCAACTATGGTGTACCACAAATAGGCTTTTATTAAACGTGTCTAAAACCACTTGCATGCAATTTCATTCATACCAAGACAAGCGCACTGCAAGTCCGCTTATCCGTTAAACGGCTCCAATGTGCAGGTGTCAACTACCACCAAATTTCTTGGCATTGTGATAACAGATACGTTGGATTGGTCAATACACTTGAAGAAACAGTAAAAAAAGTCCTGAAAGGTATTTTCATGCTCAGAAGTTTGTGCCGCGTGTGTTTCGTCTGGTGTCCTACGCATGGTATAACTTCGCTCACATTTGCTCTCACTTACAATACGGGATTCCCTTCTGGGGGCACCGCCGCAAGCTCAAAGACTGTTTGTGCTTCAAAAAGAGCTGTGAGAATACTTTCGAATGCACGGAATCGATCGTCTTGCAGACCCCTTTTCAAAAGCAACTCGTTACTTCCCCTGCCAAGCATTCTCATCCTGCAGTCAGTTGTTTTTGTCAAAGAGAACTTTCACACCTTTTCAAATGCAACCGCAATGTTCACGAACATGGCACTAGGCGCCGTGACGATGTGCGAGTCGAGCAGCACAGACTAATGTTGTTCGCCAGAAGTCCGCATTATTTTATGTCTAGCTGTACATAACTTACCTGTTAATATTAAGTCCATAACGAGCATACTCTGTTCAAGTTCAATGTGAAGAAAATTTTATTTGTTCATTCATTTTACTCGTTACAAGATTTCCTTGACTACCGTCAATTTCTGGACTAGAATTATTATGCATCTATACTGTAACGATATCTTGTTTTTTTATGTTGACATTTACCATACTGTATCATGTATAGTCGCTGGTAATAAATTATTATTATTATTATTATTATTATATTATTATAGCAGAAACTGGGTGATCGTTGACGGTCTTGAACTATTATTGAAACGAAATTTTAATATGAAACGGTACATAAATAAGATATTTAGTGGAAGGATGTTACAGTGATGAAATAAGTTGTTTCCTTCTGAATTTAGAGTGTTGATAGTGGAGGATTTTGAAATGATTTTGAGCATACTTCTTTGCAGGTTACGACGGGTTGCAAATGATAAGGTGAAGCATTGCCCCAGCTAAAATTCCATATGACAATAGTGATTCGGCTAAGGCAAGTAAACTGCTTTCAGCAATGAATAATCAATACAATTTTCAAGAAGAAATATATTGAATGCACAAGAACGTAGTCTATTACAAATTACTTCGGTGTGAGGTTTCCAAGTGAAATGTTTGTCAATGGTTAATCCTAAATAAACAACACTGTCACTCTCTATTTCCTCTGAACAATTTTTACAGTTGAGGCCTAAACTAAGATTATGAGGCACTCGTATGATGGTATTGTAATTGGCGAACGACTTTCCTTATTATGCGGAGACATAGTGAACTAATTTCGTGTTATTTGAATTTATGACTAAATCAGGATCGTGCGTCCATTTTAATAAGTTGGTAAAATCATTTTGTGAATTAGTTTTGAGCGGATTTCGAGAGTACAACGGTATCATCGGCATACCATGTAAGTTTGACAGTTAGATATTATATTGGGCAAACTATTCACGTAAATTAAGTAAAGAATTGGTCCTAATATAGAGCCTTGAAGAACTCCAGCAGTACAGTTTTTAGAAAGCTAAACTCACCATTAATTTTTACCAATATTTTTCTATCATCTGAATAGGCTAATGAACCAATGTAATAAGTAACCTCTAATACCAATATGTTCTAATGAGAAATTAATTTTTGGTGATTAATAGTATCGAATGCCTTCGAGAGATCTATGAACAAGGCAATTATGTGCATGTTGTGATTCGAATTAGAGTTATAAGTCCGAAAATAGAAGAACCAGGTCCGCAGTAATACTTACCCGTCTGGAATCCGAATTGTAGTTTATTCAATATTCCAAGTTTTTTTTGAATAGCTAGTTAAATTGTCGGCCACACAACGTTCCATGATTTTCTCAGTAATTGGCAGCAAAGATATAGGTCCTGTAATTTGAGTAATTAAAATGTTCCCCTTTTTAGCGTGTTCACCACACTGTGGAAACACACTTATATGTTTGGCCAAAAGGGACCGAAAAAAACGTATTTGTCGCCTAGTATCGCTAAATTTCTACGTAAATTGAAAATTATTGCGCTATGGATTATGCACATTTTTACAATCTTCGACTAGGTAGTAATAAAATTTGTCCACATAGCCTGTAGATTTTCTAATTAAATAATCAAAGAATACTTCAGAAAAACAGGTTAGGCCACACCCACCTCCATTGTTGGCGTGGAGTTTTAGTTGGGGGCTCTATAGAATCGCTGGTTTTCCAAGTAAATTAAAAATTTGACCGCTTCAAAATTGTAATTGGTTATAATCTACCGCGTTGCGATGATATCTTTTGTCCACATAGGCCTAAATATTGTATAATTCAATAAAAACCGAAAAAAATTGGGCTCCGCCCACTTTTGATTCTCTCGTAACGATGGTAACGAGCATAAACAACGGATGTGTATCAGCTGACATATCTTTTCAAAATTGAATCTTTTTCTTTGGACAAACAGAATAGAGCCTACTTGAAATAATGACACTGCCCTCTTGAGTTGCACAGTGAACAAAATTCATTATCAACATAGATCATTAACACATTAACCGTATTTTGTTACCTTACTTCAAAGTCTTCAAGAATGAAGATGGAGTGAAATACTAGGCTGAGGTAGGCAATAGGCAAAGGTAATATTCATTTTGGGCCTCTATAATTGAAGTCTGAAACCATCAAATCAGTCTAGTCTCCCAATCAACGTAGTCGGGTTTGGGGTGGAGGTAGCTCCACTGTCGTTCTAGGCTGCTTGCGATCTCGAAGCCGGTGAGCCATTCGTCTTCCTCCGTCGTGCTTCTTCTTCTTGCTGCTTCCTCTTATTATGAAACATAATAGGCCAATAATATTAGGCGTATGGTATTTTGCCATGTAATTACACTGAAATTGGTAGGGCCTATGTAATGTTGTTCTGTATCATTGGTCATTTGTAATATTAACTCGTTAAGGTTAGTTGCCTACAGGTATAATTAAGCCCAGGTATACAAACCATTAACTTCTTCTTCTATCAATTCACAGCAATGTTTAGCCAATGAATTAAAATGTAGGCCTACATAGGGCAGGCTTACAATGAATACTATCACAAGAGAATAACCTCAAAGTAATATTATAACCATTAATTTTACGATTAAAACTGCGTTCCTCTTTCACAGCTGTGTCAGTGTCAAACTCAAGTTCGTGGTTCTGCCGTTCAGATCAGCTGTCAGCCTGTCATTGGAAAAATGAATCTTATGAGAGAGGTTAAGTTTGGAGGTTAATGTTTACACTGTCATTTTAATTTGATGAAAACATATTTTCTGTGAGTCTAGATTTGGGATCTTGATGGATATCTAGGCCCAATTCGATCATTAATTTCAGCTAGGCCTATTCCATACTTCAAAAAATTGTGCACCGGTATGCTTAGGTTTAAACTAATTTACCTAACCTAACCTAATTCAATAAAAGCAACAGGCCTATTCAAAACTAAAGCCTAGGCTACTCAAAGTCTTATTAATTATAAAATTACACCTCTTTCTTTCTTTACGACAGTAGACCTATGATCAACCGTGATTCATTGTAATGCGCATTTTGATATTTTGCTTAATGCTGACAGTCTTAGGCCTAGTGGTGCAAACAATTCACACTGAAAGTAATTTATCTTTAGTTGTACTGTGCTGCCCCAGCAATAATGGATAAATACACTATAAAAGAAGTGTGCATTTAGTTGTTCCCAAATTAATGGTGTAGTTTGAGTAGACCTAGCCTAATTTTTAGTTGCAGTATTTGACGGAATCTTCGTAGGCAAAATTGACGGAAGAGTTGAAATGGGTTGTTCATGATTCGTTCAACACAGTCGCACGGCAGAGTTTATATAGTGTGACGTTCCTATTAAACGTAGTTTTAAATTTCTTGTAATGGCCTAAGCCATGAAGTTCTTCATTTGAATTTGATTGAGGTGATGACCTCAGTTAATGAACTTCAGGAGCATTGCATTGAAATTTTGCATTTTAAATTAGTTAACCACCATGTTTGTAATTATTGGGAAGGTGAAACATTAACCTACTCTGTTGGTCATATGTGAAGACTAGTCGATCAGTGAGTGGTAGATAGCGGCCCTAGGTTCAATCCCCGTCATCGACCATCTTATCTCTGCCTCCGTCACAAAATACGAAGTAGATTTTCTCAACAAACAAAACAAGTTCTGTGGTGTCAGAAAAACTGATACAAGTGATAACAGAGAAGGTGGGGATGTTGAAAAACTTGACCTTACCAGGCCTATTTTGAAACAATATATGTTTGCAATGACAATTGACCGGCCATCTCTGGCATGACGTAAAATTTCAAGTTACTAACCGCGTTCAGTGGAGGTCTACTCCATTTAAGTCACCACCAGCTCAGTTTATAATCCAACAGTAGGCCGTAATAATAATAATATTTACGAGAAAATGCAATGCCTATGGTTTCTAAAATTCGTATGAATTGAAGTTTCATGGCTGTCATTTGAAAATTCAAAATATTCCTTAGGATTAGACAAGACCTGAACTGAAATAAATCAATTAGTATGGTCTGTCGTTGAAGGTTGAAAACTGAACTCAGTTGTTTGTCGATGCCTGTTGAACATTGTTGGGTAATGAAATTTAAAAATTAGGCCTAAAGGATTAGTTTTTCCAAAAAATGTTCAATTAGCAAATAAACATCAATTCAAAAGATTGATACTACTTTGGGATTAGAATAGGCCTACATAAATGCATTACAGTTTCCTAAGTTTATAACGAATGTTTGGAGCGTGAGATTATTTGATTTCTGAACTATGGCTCAACGATAGAATAAAAATAGAGATCAAATAACTGAACATCAAGCTTATCATCAAATTTCATATAGTTTATTAATTCTTGAAAAAGTAAATATTCACTCAGTTTTTCAGCGTGTTCACCATACTGTGGAAATGGAAACACACAAGTTTATATGTTTGGGCTGAAATAGAGGGACCAAAAACACCTATTCGTCGCGTAGAATCGCTGAATTTCTATAGAAATAAATTTCTATGTAAAATTATTGCGCTTGGGTTATGCAAATTTCTACAATCTTCGACTACATACTCATAAATTGGTCCACATAGCCTGTATATTTTCTAATCAACAAATTGAAGAAAAAACTGCTATGATCATGCACCCAGTGTGCATGGAATAGGTTTTTCAAAATCCGCTGACTTTTTTATTGCGTAAAAGAATCGCTGGTTTTCTACGTAGATTATAAATTTATGCGCTTTGAAATTGTAATTGGTTACGGTCTAACATTGAAACGATAATAACTTTTGTCCACATAGGCCCAGCGTAAATATTTATAATTCATAAAAACCGAATTTCTTTTTGTTGTACCGCCCACTTTTGGTTCTATAAGCAACGGTTTCGTTCATTTATTTCCTGGTTTTAAATGAATTTTATAATAATTACATTACCTTTTTCATACCTCTTCCAATTCAATCAGCAACAAGCGACAAGCAAGCAGTGCTATATGAGCAAACATCAAGGAAACTATCAGTGTCATTAAATTTACAAGATAATTGAGCTCTAATTGAAGTTGACATACAATTCAAAGGCTAGGCTTCTTATGAATGTGTCCGTGGAGGACGTCACCGAACACCTGCGAGCCGCCGCTCTTCCGGCTTATACGTCCAACACGGAGGCAGTGGACCAAGCTACTCATATCAAGCATCCCCATCTTCCACCACCCTCTATGTGTGCCCGCTGCCAATCGTTCAGGCATTGAGTTTAATAGGTTAACGCAATGGTTCGGTGAGGTTAGATTGCATGCATTTTGCTATTTCAATTTACAAAGCTTCTTCTTCTTCTTCAAAGCTTCTTCTCACATTAATATTTAGGCCAAATAATAGAAAAATTATGAATAAACATAGGCCAGGGCAACTAACATATCATCCCACGATCATACAGCAACAAATTGATATTAATACTATGCCTACATCATTTCACAGTAATTTTGTCAAGTTTTATTCCACAAATGTTGAATGCAAATGTTATCAAGTCTACAATGTGCTAGGGCCTGGATTGGTTTTCTCTTTTGTAGTTTTGTAAGTAAATATTTCCAGTTCGGTAGGTTTATTAATAATTATATTTAGTGATGCCTTCGGGTAACAAATTAGGAACCGGGTACCCGCCGAAATTACCCGGTAATTTAAAAAAAATCGTATCGATAAAAAAAATCGCTCAATTTGATATATAATCGACTAAACACACGTCGCTATGCTCACTCCAACAATAACACCACTCAAGTCCATACAAACTGCAAAACGAGCAAATATACGAGACCTATTCAAGCTGAAAAACAACAGCAAAGTGAGAAGAAATACTTGACAAAACCCTCAAATCGTAGAGGTAGGTAATGGGTTGCCTATATATGCTTCTCAGTTCTCGGTAAAGAATGGTAGTTGGCATGGCAACTAGAGAGCGGTTGACAGGAGAGGGATTCAGTACACTGCACGTGTGACCACAGATAACGGTAGTGGTGCGACTAGATTTGACGAGCGCATTTTGACAAGTTGAGGGAGGTGTGGGAAGGTAGGTGAAAAAACTTATGTAGAATGCGAAGTTGAATTTCTCTCGGTAGCTTGAGTGATTTATAAAAGTTATTTTCTATATTATAGGTACTGGTTAGCACAATTACCCGGAACGTAGACGGGGGACCCGGTAATGCATTACCCGTACCCGACCCGGGTACCCGGGTACCCGAAGGCATCACTAATTAAATTACATTATAATTACATAACTTCATACAATCAAAACGACCGAGAACAGCAACAGCATTGAGATCAACACTTCAATGGCAACAGACTAGAGATGCCGTAGACTATATCGATATTTTGATAAATTCGATTCATTTCCTTTCGATACATCGATTTTTGAATCGATACAATTGGTTCCGATATATTGCTGAATCGATGTTTTCACGTCCGATTTTCGATGTTTTATATTAATTTTAAATTTGTCAATTATATTTTGTTTTCCAAGTATAATTTTGTAGCGTAGGGTTATGTACAGCTCTCGACTCTCGCCACCTGTCTCCGCTCTTCCACTTCCATTTATTAACGGACTTTCGCGATGAACACTAGGCGCCAGAATACGATTCATATTCTGGATATTTCCCAATTGAACAGAAACCACTTTGTTGTCAACTGTTCACAAGAGTTGGTGATCCAACTTATTAAAATCAGATACAATACAGTACAATACCAAATTACGAAAAGTCTTACTTGAAATATTTGCATTCATTGAAAGTGACTTAGCAATAGAAATAGATCCTGCTGCACAAGTATTTTACACACAATATTCATTGAAAACTTGAATAGCTCTACCGGTATTTTAAATTGAAAAATCGATTTTTCAAATTCAAATATCGATTTTCTCACTTCCGATTAATCGATGAATCGACATCGGAATGAAAATATCGAATCGAATCGACGTATCGATTTTTTCGCTATATTGCGGCATCACTACAACAGACCAGTTTCCCTTCGAGCTCGTTTCGCTATGTAACTCTCGTTCTTGTTAAGAGAATTTGTAATTCTTTCGTCGAGCAGGCCGTGAACGTGTTGCCAATAATTGCTCAGTGAGTGGTTGTTTTTTGTGTACGTAACATCAAGAGTTATTACGAACTAATCAACTATAAAGAAAGTATCATTATTATATATATATATATTATTATATATTATATATGCATATATATATATATATATATTATGTATCATTATTATATTGAAATTTGGTGAAAATTTGAAATTTTTTGAAGGACATTTTTTTAATGAAAATTCTTCTCTGGCTTATTCTTATGGGTTAGTTGGAAAATGGAAAATTAGTTTTCTCAGAAGTGGTGCAAACGATTGCGTATAAAAACTAATGAGATTCAATCCAGATGATGACACATGGGCATAGCCAAGTTTCATCGAATTTGAATTTTCGGCTGACCTGTAGAGCGCGAAAAAAAAAAAAAAAAAAAACATGTACATTTTTTTCGGGTCAAGTGAAATTGAGTCTTCGCTTCGCTCATCCAATAATAATAAATAAAATATATCTTGTATAATTTGAAATCAATCAAGCCAAAATAAGATCTAAATAATAAAATTGCGGAAGTTTTTGTAATTTTGTGTATCGTGTGGTTCAAGTTGAATCGTTGTATCATTAACGCGCTTATATGAATGGACTTTAGGCCATTTGTACATGTTTTGAAAATAATATGCATGTCGACCATATGAACACAATATGTGATACACAAAACTGAGACCACTATACATACAAATATTGCTATTAAACTTTTTTTTTATGTTTCTGTAAATAGAAGAGATCAATACAATGTTTTATTCCACTATTCCAGTATACAGTATTCCAGTATTTTATTCCAGTATACAACTTACCATTTTATTCTATTATTTATAGTTTGTCTATAGACGCTATACCCACTAGAAGCCATATGTATAAATATATATATATATATATATATATATATATATATATATATATATATATATATATATATATATATATACACATATATATATATTTATATATATATATATATATATATAATATATATATATATATATATATTATATATATACATATATATATATATATATACATATACATTCAAGGTCTAGAGGTAGCGTATCTGCTTCTGGTTCCAGGGCCGCAGGTTCAAATCCTGCGTAAGATTGGGGTTTTTAAAAGGTCGTTTCATCTATCATCACCTCACCGTTTCTTATCATCTGCTCATTTGTACCCTCTATAACCTAGCTGTTGGTGAGGTCAAGCAACATGGAAAAAGAAGCATTTAATAAAAGTTACAGATTAATAGGCCTATAAGCAAAATACTAAAGGAACTATATTCTGTTGTTGATGGAATTTAATTAATTCAGGATTTTCTGTCAATAGAAGAAATCATGTAAGTTTTTTGTAAATATAAGCAATGTATTCAAGATTTCTGTCAATAGAAACAATCTATTTGAGAATTTATTTCTACAGAATAATCTATTTAAGGTTTCTGTCAATAGAAGCAATCAATTTAAGGTTTTTTTTTCTATATAAGGGTGTCCAGGGTGAGCGCGCTCACCCTTGTTATAAATTGTACGCACTATCGATACCTTCATAGCATCTGGTACTACACCATCGAGAATTGATAAGTTTATAAGCTCTGCCAGAATTGGACTCAATTCGGTTTTCAGTTGTTTAATATCTTCAGCACGAATACCATCATATCCAGGTTGTTTACTACTAGGAAAACGCCTTATATGCGTTGTGAGATGAGCTTAGAAGTATGGAAATGTAGAATTAAGAACATTTTGTTAGCTCAATGTACATATACAGGCCATGGATCACTTCAAAAGTTGAAAAACCGCGGCTGCCTGTTGGTATATGGACCTTGGTTTCCAAACAATTATACCAGTGCCTTCTTCATATCCATCTCAGATTTTAAACGTTTTAATTTATTGGTGACACTTGTTGCTCACATTTAATAGTTTCTTAATTGCTTTCTTAATTGCTTTTATTGATGTGTAAAAAAGTACATTAAAAATGAGTTTTCTTCGTTGTTTCACATCCGATTGTCTCACAAATCGCTTAAAATATGTATGATAGATCTTTCCACATTCAGTATGAATTTGAGAGCTTTTGGAAAATTTTGGTTTTCCAAGTATTTCTCCCCGGCCTATTCTTATGGGGAATTTCCATACTTTCCAAATTTTTTCCGGAGACACCATTTGACCGATTTTTCTGAAAAACAATCCCAACCTATTCTGGTATAACACCAATTCAGGAAAAAAGTTTCGAGTTGATTGAAACTTTTTCCTGACCTGTATGCAGCGTACAAAATTACAAAAAAAAAAAAACATAAAAACCAAGCCCAAATTTTTTCGGTATATGGAATAAATATCTTCGCTACGCTCATCTAAATCATCTAGTTTATCGATAATTTGTACAATTTCAATTGCATTGACAAGTATGAAATACATTGATTGAATTACTGAGTTAATTTGATTATTCGTACATGTTTTCATAATACACTGATGTTTTAGGCGCTCAATTGCTTCAATAAAGGAATCTACAAATTTGTTGGCAATTACAATGTTAGAATTACCTTTACCAAGATATTTTGTTATGGTCTCATCAACTTATAATTTTTTTTCTTACCTATTATATGGTTTATTGTCTGCCAAGTATCTTTGATGTTATGTTTTGATTTATCAATTATTAATTTATAATAAGAGGTTTTTGCTTCAGCAATTTGCCTATTTACTAGATTTCTGAAGTTTTTATAATCATTTCTGAAGGTCACTTTTAGAGTATTGTTGCATTGTTTGCATTTTTTAAATAGAACATCCCTATTTTTAATCATTTTACATAGGTCTTCTGACATCCAGGTTTTAGTCACCCTAGATTTCCCCGATTGATTGAAAATAGAAAAAAAGATTCATCATAAATTTCCTTCAATTTATAGCAAAATTCGTAATTAATTTTTTTACAATCGGTCAAGTTTAACAGGCTGTTCCAATTGAACGATTTTAATTTTTGCATCAATTTGATCTCATTGAACACATTTTTTATTCTTAATTCAACTTCTTCTACTTGATCGGCCTTTACAACCCTGGGTGGGTCTTAGCCGCGACAACTATTTGCCTCCCAGAGTCTGCAGGTCCTTCTCGATGTTACTCTGCCATCTGGCACGTGGTCTCCAGAGTGGTCTTGAGCCAGCTCGATGTATCAGCCGACCGTCTGGTGCTCGGACAACATGGCCAGCCCACCTCAACCTCTGAGCCTATGAGAACACCGCACTATGTTCTCCAGGCCATAGAGCTCTTCCAGCTCGGCGTTTGTTCTGACTCGCCACTGACAGGTCCCAGCGTCCACAGTCGGGCCAAACACTTTCCTCAGGACTCTTCTCTCAAAGACCAGGAGGGCTCTCTCCTCTGCCTTGGTCATGGTCCATGTCTCGCAGGCATACGTGGCCACAGGGCGAACCAACGTGCGGTAGAGCCCAACTTTGTAGCTCTCGAGAGGTCACGTGACTTGAATAGCGTCATAAGGCTGAAGAGGCATCTGCTGGCAGCTTGAATCCTGGCGTTGATCTCAGATCTCACTGTGTTGGCGGACGTGATGGTCGTTCATATAAACATTTTGACCAACACGTAGTCGCCCCTCTCGGCTCGCTGCCATATTGTTGGTCTTGTCCTCGTTAACGCGCAGACCCACTTGCTGTGCTGACCTTTCAAAGCCGAGAACATACAACGTACATCGAGGGTAGTTCTGCCGACAGCGTCAACACATCATCAGCGTCTGCTATCAGTAGCTTCGGCCCGGTGGAAGTAGCGGCTGACATCGGCGAACACACCATTCTAGAGCGAGGTTGAAGAACAAACAGGACAGCGGATCCCCTTGCCTCAACCCAGTCGAGATCCCAAACTCACTCGATAGATGTCCACCCACTCGTACCTTGGCGCAAGAGTTCTCCACGCACATGCGGGATAGGGATATAAGCATTCCCGGAAAACCAAATTCCTCCATGACGCTCCAGAGTGCCACTCTACTTACACTATCGTAAGCCTGTCATAAAATCCACAAAGAGTTGGTGAACCGCAACATTAAACTCCCAACACTTCTCGAGTATCTGGCGCAGAGCGAAAATTTGGTCCACAGTGCTCCTAGCTGCCCGGAAACCGCACTGGTAATCGCCAACCAGAGGTGTCAGTCGGTTCAAGAGTACAATAGAAAACACTTTGTAGGATGTGCTAAGCAAGGAAATCCCCCTATAGTTCTTGCAATCGAGCTCACCTCCTTTCTTATGTATCGGGCAGATGATACATGATCTCCAGTCCCTAGGCATGCATTCCTCCCTCCAGATCTTAAGAATAAGTAGGTGCAGCCAAGCCGTCAGGCACTCGCCCCCGTACTTCTAGAGTTCCGATGGCAAACCGTCCTCTCCAGGAGCCTTCCTGTTTTTGAGAGAGGTTAACGCCTTCTTAACCTCGGCCAAGGTCGGTTCTTCTATTAGTGGTTCTGCAGTCAGAAAGGTTTGCTCTTCAAGTACCGCTTCGCCTTCTACATGGAGTAGGCCCAAAAAATACTCCTTCCAGCGTTCAATGACGTCAGCAGGTGATGCCAGCAACTGTCCTTCCGCATTGCGTACCATATCCAATGACCTAGGGCGAAACCCAGCTCGTATGGTATTTACCTCACGGTAGAATTCGCGCACCTGAATCATTCTTCTATAACCCTCGAGCAACCTCATTTTATCAACCCACCAGAGCCTCTTCTTCCGTTTCAACGTCCTCTTTGCCTCCCTCCGCGCTGTCCGAAACTCCTCCGTCGCCACCTGGGATCTATGGGCTAGCATCTTCAGCCTGGCTTCATTTCTGCGCCCCACTGCTTGCTCGCACTCCCCGTCAAGCCACCGGTTTTGTTGACGCCTAGGCCTGTGACCCAAGGTTTTTTCGGCAGCATCTTTCAAGGCGTCCTTAGCACTCTGCCAAACTTCCTCAATGTCGTCAGTGAGTCGTCCCAAACCCTCGAATCTGTTAGACACCTCGCATTGGTACCTCTGCAGCTGGTCCTCTATTTGCAGATTATCTAAGTTCAATGGGGGCTCCCTCCGTACTTTGTTGACGCGCTCCTTCGAGAGTCTTACTCGGAGCTTAGCTTTCACCATACAATGATCAGTGTCGGCATCAGCACCCCTCATGCTCCGCACATCGATCATCGCGTGACTATGCTTACCGTCAATGAGAATATGGTCAATTTGGTTTCTAGTTACTCCATCATTTGACAGCCACGTCTCTTTATGGATCCTTCTGTGTGGGAAGAAGGTGGACTTAACTTGCAAATTGCACGAAGCTGCAAACCCTGCCAGACGGAGACCGTTGTCGTTTGAAATAACGTGCAGACTGTGACTACCAACAGCCGGTGCAAGAAAAGCCTCCTGGCCTAACTTGGCGTTAAAGTCCCCCAGCACAATCCTCACGTCATGCCGAGGCATCTTCCCATATGCCGTCTCCAAATGGTCGTAGAATGCGTCTTTCACGTCATCATCCTTGTCTTCCGTCGGAGCATGTACTGCTGAAAATGACATGTTAAACCATCTACCCTTCAACCGTAGGTAACACAATCGGTCGCTGATGGGCCAGAAATCCAATACTGTCCCTGCCAACTGACTCCTAATGACGAAACCGCACCCACGTTCGTGTCTGCCGCCTTGTGCAGGACCAGACCAGAACACCACCGAATCTTTAATCTTGGTGTTCCCTGTTCCCATCCATCGAAGCTCTTGAACTGCCGCTACATCGATCCCGTATCTCTCCAACTCACTTATTCCCTGAATAGCTGCTCCCGGTCGATACCAGCTCAAAACATTCCAGGTCGCAATAGAAAGGTCCTTAAACCGAAGCCGTGTCGTCGTATTGAAATCCGTCCTTATCCGAGGCAAAATTTGTCGATTCGTAACAACGGGTTATTTACGGGGAAGGGTTGTTAGCCCTTCGCCCAACCCCCAAACTTGGGGGGCCAGAGGTTTCACTTCAGGGTACCCTCCCTTAGGAGCATTGCCTTCTCTACGGCTTAACGACCTGCTCCTGCCCTTAATTCAACCTCTTCGGTAAATACCCGATTTTTATAGATGAACAGCATCGGCCAACACCATGTAGTGGTCACTAATTTCTGTTGTGAAAATAGCTGAGGAAATAACTTTGGCCTCACTTTCGTAAATATGGTGTATGCAGGAACCAGTGAGATTCTCACCTAAACATTCTTCCCTTGTATTGCCAGTGATGCATTTATAGAAACCATTGGCGGCTAATAGAGTTTCATGGTTTTGGACACTGTTACATGAATAGCTATTTAAATCCAGGTTTACATCTCCCAACACAATAATATTTTTATACATATTTTTATTGTTGATATATTTTTCTAATTCCAAGACAAAATTTACATTACTTTCATTAGGAGGCCTGTATACAGCTATTATGTGAACGTAAACATCATTGTTGAAATTTAAATCGCCGCACATACCTTCAAAGTGAGCAAAGTTTGAAGGAAATGAGTGTTTAAAAGTCCAACTCTCTCCAACAATCAATAACAAACCCCCACCCCGCCTACATCTCCTGGTTTCACTGTAAGTATTGTAACCTTGCAATTTATAATAATTATCCATTTCATTCACCGAAACCTCACTTAGCAACAATACATCAAAACAACCAATATAATTCTCTAAAACAATACATAATTCATCCCAATGTTTTCTCAGAGATCTCATATTCAAGTGCAGAAATAAAATACCTCGTCTGTTTTGAATCCACGGGTGTAAATCGTCGATTACAACACAATCATTATCATCATGAATATTGAAGTTTTCACAGTCGCACATATAATCATTTAATCCAAGTTTATCTTTGACAGGTCAGCGAACATGTTGATTTGGACGATGGGTGATTGCTCGGCACGACGAGCTAGAATCTTGCCTTGCTTGCACCAAACGAATTCAAACTCTTGAAGCTCCTTTGCGCGAGATTTCCGGCCCTCCACAAAAGTTCATGATAAAAAGGCGAGAGATTTTCGTTAATATAAATGTGTTGATTGTTCAAGACGACCAACTTATTCTTCTTCGTTAAAGCAAGTCTCTCTTCTTACGTGAAGTAAATTGAACTATAATTTTACCAGCTCGCTCTGAGTTTCGTGAAGGCAAGCGGTGAGCAATGTCTATGTCGTTTTCCTCGATGAAAACATCCAACTTCTCAGCCACTTTTAGCACGATATCACACACGTTCTCTCCTTGGACTTGTGCAGTGTTATCAATCTCGAGATTCTTCTTTCTTCCGTATTGGTCTAGAAGATTGAGTTTCACTGACAGATTTTCAATAATAATATCTTTTTCGTGGCACTGTTTTTCAAGAGTATCAACGATACCCTTAAGCACTTTAATATCGTTGCCTTCTTCTCGATTTTTTTTTAAATCCTCACTTAAGGATCTAAAACACTCGCGAAATTCCAATTGTAGATCGCTGATGCACTTTGTAACGTCGTCCAAGTCACTGTCCCCCGTGGGAGTGGTATTGCCACGGTTACCACGCTTATTCATGCTATCAGCTGTTCAATGGTAGAGCAGTCCGTATCGGTTGACAAACGTGAGTAGAGTCTGGGGATCTGGTGAAACTTTTGAAAACTAAATTCACTCCGGAAGCTGAGTCTGAAACCGTTGAGGAAATAATGGTAACAGAAGGTGAGGTTGAAGATGAACCTCCGGTGTCGGGCGCTGTGCCCGACACCATTGAGCCGCCGGTGTCAGATGCTGTGCCCGACACCATCGAGCTACCGGTGTCGGGCGCTGCACCTGACACCATCGAGCCGCCGGTGTCGGATGCTGTGCCCGACACCATTGAGCCGCCGGTGTCGGATGCTGTGCCCGACACCATCGAGCCGCCGGTGTCGGATGCTGTGCCCGACACCATCGATCCACCGGTGTCGGATGCTGTGCCCGACACCATCGATCCACCGGTGTCGGATGCTGTGCCCGACACCATCGAGCCACCGGTGTCGGATGCTGTGCCCGACACCATCGAGCCGCCGGTGTCGGATGCTGTGCCCGACACCATCGAGCCACCGGTGTCGGATGCTGTGCCCGACACCATCGAGCCGCCGGTGTCGGATGCTGCACCTGACACCATCGAGCCGCCGGTGTCGGATGCTGTCGAAGTGAACATTTTAAAAGCACAAATAACTTGAAATAACCGTTGATGGTTGCACTCATTGCAGTAAACATCTTAAATTCAATGTCATTTGGAATTCATCTTTGTTTATTCAAAGTGCTGGTGTGCGAATAAGAAACGGCCGCATAGAAGCGTGCGTGACTAAGAAAGAATTGTTATAGGGCGAACTCTGTTAGTGCTAAAATAAGAACCAGAACTGCTTGGGGGAGCGCAAATATCGACTTCAAAATTATAATTCCTTGGTAGAAAATTAAGTTCAAGCTTTCAGATTATGTATTTAGGCCCAAATTACATTTTATTTTCTTGTTGGAACTTTTCATTTAAACATACGAGCGTAGAACCACCATGGGAAGATGAGTCTTCATATAAAATTTCAACTTGAATCAGCAAAGAATGAAGAATATTTAGCAAACAAAAGTTGCATTTTAATGTAATCAATCATACCAAACAGAAAAAAATGTATTGAGCTACAAATGGGTCGGGTCTCCCAGATTCAGAAGATCAAATAGGCTTCTTGAACCAATCATGCATTGTGATTACAGGATTTGATAGTACATAGTTGAAGAAAATATAATTACAATGTGGACCAATTGCGAAGTACTCGCAGCCCTACATACCTGCAAAATGTGATGCAAACCAGACGGATGGCTATTCGAAACATCAGTGAGGTTGTAGGTGTCGTCACTCACAAATGCATTCACAATCCTTTGTAAGCTCTGAAATGAGAAACCACTGGTTGGGTTTATGCATTTTTTCAATAATTTACTAATTCCAAAAAAGTATTGTACTGTACCTTTTAACATAATATAGGCCTATAGGCCTGAGTAGCGGCATCAGTAACTTTTCTCAAGCGACCAGGGCGGCAATTTCAGAGTTGACAAGAGCGGAAGACGCTTATGACCTCACGAAAAGCGGCACTTGTTCTGAGTAGCGGCATCAGTAACTTCTCTCAAGCGACAAGGGCGGCAATT
This sequence comes from Brachyptera putata, assembly GCA_907164805.1. Classification (NCBI taxonomy): domain Eukaryota; kingdom Metazoa; phylum Arthropoda; class Insecta; order Plecoptera; family Taeniopterygidae; genus Brachyptera; species Brachyptera putata. Next base: position 30,759,838 of record OU015468.1, read on the forward strand.
TCAGAGTTGACAAGGGCGGAAGACGCTTTTGACCTTACGAAAAGCAGCACTTGTTCTGAGTAGCGGCATCAGTAACTTTTCTCAAGCGACAAGGGCGGCAATTTCAGAGTTGACCAGGGCGGAAGACGCTTATGACCTTACGAAAAGCGGCACTTGTTCTGAGTAGCGGCATCAGTAACTTCTCTCAAGCGACAAGGGCGGCAATTTCAGAGTTGACAAGGGCGGAAGACGCTTTTGACCTTACGAAAAGCGGCACTTGTTCTGAGTAGCGGCATCAGTAACTTCTCTCAAGCGACAAGGGCGGCAATTTCAGAGTTGACCAGGGCGGAAGACGCTTATGACCTTACGAAAAGCGGCACTTGTTCTGAGTAGCGGCATCAGTAACTTCTCTCAAGCGACAAGGGCGGCAATTTCAGAGTTGACCAGGGCGGAAGACGCTTATGACCTTACGAAAAGCGGCACTTGTTCTGATAGCGGCATCACTAATCGTAGGCTTTGCTTTCATGAGAGAAAACGTATCATGGTATTAAAAATAGAAAACTAGGTACCCTGTCTTCTCATTCCTAACTGATGAAGGACATCTCAGAATATGAAGCTGAACATACATACAGATTCATGGTATCTCCATTACATCAACCAACTCTCAACAATTGAAAACACACACTTCAGTTTATAGCGGCAGTCGAGTGTGCAGTGCTCATTTCATTTATGTAGAGACATTTTTGGTTCGTACATAGCGTATTAAGGTGGCCTCACAATGAGAGCTAAGACTAAGAATTAAGATTATGACTAAGACTAAGATTAACACTAACAATTGATGCCCTCACAATAGCCCTTAATCTTAGCTACTATTACAGGATGTCACATGACTCCAAAGCAGTTTGAGCATACTAAACTCTTTTTTCCAAAGATACCTCACTTCTAAGAACTCACGTCAAGCCATAGAATAAAGAAATACTCAAGCCATGGATGAAGAGATCGAAAATGATGTGATTTTGTGCCAATTAGGGTTGATGACATTATATACAGGTAAGATACGACTATAATAAAGGCTACTATTTTCAAACAGACTACGGATTTTGTTTACATGTTGTCTTAATTTTGAATGCTCATTTTTAGGTTATGTTTATCTTCGTCAGCGACAACGAAGGGAACGTCGTCGATATTGGGTTCGCCCTCTATATCTCGACCGTGAAGAAACGGGGGCCTTCAGCAGTCTTTTCACCCGTATGAAGACCATCGAGCCTGAGCAATTTTTTGTTCACACACGAATGCCTTGCCCACAGTTCGAAAAGCTGTTGCGGTTGGTGGGCCCGCTTTTAGTGAAACGGAGTATACGTACGCCATTAAGTCCGGAATTCAGGTTAGCGGTGACGCTACGGTATTTGGCTCATGGGGGATCTCAGCAGGTAGTTGCTTGGGAATATAAAATCGGCAGCTCAACCGTTTCGGTAATTTTAAAAGAAACATGCGAGGCTATATGGGAAGCTCTTCGAGGATATTATTTACCCGCAATGAACGTCGAAAAATTCAGGGCCGTTGCAAGAGGCTTCTTGCAACGATGGAATCTCCCAAATTGCGTTGGCTCAATAGATGGAAAGCATGTTGTAATGCAATGTCCGGCAGGTGGTGGCTCGTTGTATTATAGTTATAAGAAAACACACAGCATTATTTTGCTGGCTGTGTGTGATTCCAATTACCGCTTCACACTTGTAGACATTGGCGGTTACGGATCACAAGGTGATCGAACAATTTTCGCGACCTCGTCTTTTGGACAAGAAATTATCAATGGGACCATGGATTTACCCCGTGAAGGTTCGTTACCGGGTACAGAAGCACCGTTTCCACACTACTTTGTGGGAGACGAGGCTTTCCCACTAAAGAACCACCTTATGCGACCATTCCCGGGAAGATTTCTCTCGGACGAAAAGAGGATTTTTAATTATCGACTATCAAGGGGACGTCGGACGATAGAAAATGCCTTCGGCATTTTAGCTGCACGTTGGCGCATCTTCCGTTCAACGATTGTCGCCAGTCCGGAGACTGTAGACTCAATAATCAAAGCCACTGTGTGTCTCCACAACTTTTTGAAGACTGAAGATGATGAGCTTCCCCAGGGAGAACAGAGGTACTGTCCAAGAACGTATGTTGACCAATATGATGGTAATGATAATGTGATACCTGGTCAGGGGCGCGCTGCGAACTCTGGGTAGGATCGGATCGAATAACCCACAAGCTTGCGGCATTCGCGTACGTGAGGAACTGACGCGTTATTTCCTCACAGAGGAGGGTGAGGTTACGTGGCAATACGCCCATGTAAATAAAGGGATACACGCAGAACTTTGTAGGCCATAATACTATCTCTATTTTCTAGTTTCATTATCATTAATTACCGTGTGCTTCTTCTCAATAATTTCCATTACATTGTTATTTTAAAAACTTGAGTATAAAAAAGATTTATGTATTAATGATTATTTATAATAAGCAATATCAATTAGGCCCTACTTATTTCTTACTTCTTATGTCTATTCATATTATATTATAATCTATTTATATAATTATTTATAATAAGCAATATTAATTAGGTCCTACTTATTTCATACTTCAAATGTCTATTAACCCATATTTCTCCAGGCCACTATCATTAGTTTATATTTATATTTAATAATTGAATAAGGAATTGAAGGAAAAAGTATGAATCAAACCAGTGTTCTGAGAAATATTTTACTCACGAAAACCTCTTTCATCATCCGATAAAAATGCCTCGACGGCTTCTACGGCCTTCCTGAAACACTGCGCACGGCGCTTAGAACCACCCTTTACGTTCTGCAGCATACGTGCAAGAGTCTGCGCGTAGAGGATAGTCTCGCTGTCCTCTGGCTCCTTGGGTGCAGAGCGTTGTTCCACATAACGGCTCAGTGTTTCCATGCTTGCTTTGAAACACTGAGCCGTTCCGTCCGTCTCTTCTCTTTTCCTCCTGTTGAATTGTGTCGACTCGGGCTGCTGGCAGCGATTGGGTTTTTTAAAAGGATTCGAGGAAGACAGGTCAGGTGAAGAGGAAGAGGAAGCAGAGCTGCTTGAGGTAGGATTTTTTCGTAAAGAATCAAAGGCTATTGAAGGGGAAGAAGTAGTTAATTGAGGGAGGGACAGGCAGGAAATGGTTTCAACAGGAGGAAGAGAGTGGGATGGTGGATCGTCGACATCCTCGTCCACCAACACTTCTAACGATCCTCCTGGGCCGAACAAATCCCAAGAGGTATTGGGAGGGGTGACACCTTTTGAGGGAGTGTTTCCACTGTAAGTTCTGCAACATACAAGCAATGTACAATTTAGATTTGTGATCATCACTTGCTCAACGACCGACAAAACAAGGTTACTTGGTGGTAAGAATGAGACAATAATACATGCATGAACTGATCGGATATACTAGAACACACCTCCTTGTCAATATAAATTGCTCCATGAACCCCATGGCATCATACAGCGGCCACCGCGATTTCCTCACGAAGGCCGACCCACTAGCAGCCCCTTTTTTCATGTCTCGCCGCTCCGCTGAATACTTCTTCTTACACCTGTCCCATTTAGACATCACGTCCTCAACTAAAAGAGATGAATAGTTTGCAATAACAGGTCTATGATGGGCCTACACGGTGTAGGAATAATTTGTAGGCCTACTGTAAGTATAATTTTAGGTTAGGTTACCTGGTGCATTCATTGCCGACGCAATCATCTGCCATGAATTTTCTTTTTTCGTTTTGTCGTTATGGTAATCCTTTCTGGACTTATCATAAAGCCACGGATACCTCTCGACCAACATAATCAGCGTAGATTCGTTTTCGTTTTCCATTGTACAAATACGTGTGATTAATGAGTAACTCGCGAAATTGGCAGCACAGAAAGGCTGTGTCCTGTGAGCAAATATTTTGCTGGGTGGCTGCAGAAGGCTGTGAGTACGTATTTCCGGCTTGTCGCGGCTGATTTGAAATGGTGTCACCTGATTGGTCGAGCTAAGAGTTCTTAGCTAAGCGCTAAGAACTAAGAGCTAAGAGTTGGAAGTTAGTCAACTGTTCAAGGTCGTGCACTGCATTGTGAGAGCCAGCATTGGTTAGCCATCTCCCAACTCTTAATCTTAGCTCTTAGCGTTAGCTGTTAGCGTTAGTGTTAGTCTTAGCTCTCATTGTGAGGCCACCTTTACGATAAAATAGCGATACTGTAATGACATACTTTTTTTGGGTCAACAGTTTGAAATATTAGGCCTACCTTGTATTTTGGAAAAAAAATAGTAGATGTGGAAAACATGACCAAGTGTGCATTATACTGGTAAATGAACTTAGTTGTACCCATTATAGGAAATAGTACCAGTATGTCAGTTGTCCCCAAGAGAAAAATATTGTGAGACCACAAACTTTCGAGTCGAATGTTTTATAAATATTCATATTATATCATTGATGTCTAATATTTTAGTGAATATGTCAAAAGTAATATGATGTGAAAATGAAGTTGGAAAAGACGTAGAATGCACCAAATCGATGGAAGGAAAAAAATGCGCCCCGGACCCCTAGTACTAGAGGGCAAGCCCCCCAGACCCTCTCTCGGCCATTGTAAGAAGCAAAATATTGTATGTGGGGGGGGGGGGGCATAATCATGAATTATCCTTGCCTACCCCACGATTGTGTTTGCCTGACGCCTCTGTAAATGTCGTTTTTTTTTTTAATTTTTATACAGTTTCTTTATTATCCAATCCTCTAGCAGATACTACCATGTCACCTACATAGATGTTCACAAAACAATCAGCATCATTGTATGGTAGGCCTACTTCATCAAGATTGTTTCATAGTAACGTAAATACATAGGCCAACAGGCTAGCTTACCGCATTATTGTCAGCTGTATCATTGATCTCAATGGCTGTATTAGCCAAGATTTCAACAACCGGTACAGCAGGAGAAGTTAGCTCTTTATACAATTTAATAAATACAGCTTGCGGCCCAATTTTTGGAATCAGTACTTTTATCATCTCTTCCGACAGGCAACGGAAGCCATTCTCATCTATTTCTTCATCTGAAACAATTTATGGATTTAAATTATGGAATGTAGGCTAAATGAGCTAGCTATGAAAATCAGCTAGGCATTGGGATATTTAGAATGCGATAGGCCTAGATGAATCAGTTCACATAAGAGCCTACGGTACACTTTTGCAACATTACATTCCGATCGATCGAAAGAATCGACCAAACTCAATCATACGTTTGCAGGCTTAGCAAGTGTTTTGCATAGTCTACCCACATTTGACTTGAAGACTGGGTCTAGCCAAATGTTGACATTGTAGTGGTCTACCTTAGGGCTAGTGGGCTTACTCATTTTCTTGGTCACAACGTCAATGATAGACACGAAACATTGTATGGATGTAATTATGAAATGTTCAACAGCCACTCTCTAGGCTTATAGGACTGCGCCATTAACTGCGCTTAGCGTGATTTGCTAGCGTACAGCCTATATAGCGTTAGGCCTATGTGCATGAGCTTGATGAGTTCATCTATCATGCATAATTATAGACTAGGTGGACCCCTACCTATTGTAAGACGTGCTCTACTGAAATATCTAAAACGTAGTCCCAAAGAGCTTTACAAGAGTCCTAGGCCTGTACCACTCACAGTCTGCTGGCTCCTCAAACATAACCTTCAATCGGGTGACTGTTCTTCCACCTAACGTGGATAACATATTCAAAGACCTAGGCCTAGCCTTATATTCCATGCCATTCGTACGACCATTGACTTTACAATAACTAGGGCCTACGGATAACTACAAACTCGATGGTACGACTAGGCCCTACATTGAATTTGTCGTGTTCCTACAAATTCAATGCCCAGGCCTAGACCTACCTTCGAAGTTATCATATTGTCTAAACCTAGACACTGATTTAAGATGCTACAAAGAACGCAGATAGAAGGTCCAATGTATTATATACTTGCCTCGGAACTTCTGTATGTAGGTAGTAAAGCCCCACTTATCAAGCGTCGAAGACACAAACTCGTCCACACAACAGTCGATCTTCTGATCAACTCTAGCTGTAATGCCAATTGGCCGATGAAAAACCGCGCGAATTCTCAAAAACTCTTTGTGAATGTGTAAAACGTTTGTCAGCTAATCAAGTTTCTCGTTTCAGGTTTTCTGTTTTGGCTTACATTATTATCAACTCTGAGGTCAATTGAAATACATAGTTATTATTTTGGTATACCTTGAATAATTAATTAAATATTTGCATATTATTATTTGATATTAAGTATCTACTTTGTCGTTATTAAGATATACAACCACAACACATCAACCAATTTAATTTGGCGACGGATTTTTTGCAATAAGACACATCTTTTACTAAAGCTTCAAAAACTTAGTTAAATTATGAAGTCTACCATACTTTGTATATGATATATGGGGAATAAAAGAGAAGTAATGAAAGAGAAATTCCGAGTGTATTTTATATTCGTACTCTTTAATGGTAGCACCGATAACCGTGGAATTTGAACCAAATGTAGATAACTGACTTTTCTATTACATATAAAATCTTCAGATTTATCGGTTGATTGGACTAGCAAAGCAAGAAGTTTTTAATGGATCTCATTTTTTTTTTTTTTTTTTTTTTTTTTTTTGTAAGTTCCTATACGGGTTCAACGGAGAACCTGATCAACATCACATGTTTGGTACTTCATAACTATAATTCAACTTGAATATGTGCAAGTTATAAGCACAATCAGTTCCATAACTTTTGAGATATTGGATTTTCAATTTTCAAAACTTTTGGCGGGAATTTTTTTTTTACATAACTTATTGAAAATAAAATAGAAAATCTGTTGTTTATATAGATATAATCATAGTCTTTATTTGTGAGAAATTTCAACTGCATCGTGTCAACCATTTTGATGAGAACAAATAAAAACCTAGCTCTTTTGATAAATGTCTATGCTCATCCAACACCGCATGGGTCATATATGGCGTTTTTATAGCACAAGAATAGTTGAAGAGTGTCTTCTCGATCAACACTTAAACAATGATCTTACGTATATATGAGATTGAATATAAGTTCATACAAATACATAAATTTACAACAGTGTGTGGGTCCGTCATGCACAAGCAATCTAATCATCTATATTGGTCTATTAAAATTTATAAATACACCCCATTGTCTGAAGAGTTTTTATTAAAAACCTGTTTGAATTGAGCATGTGAGATGAAAAAAACTCACTCGATCACAAGACTTATGCATTCATGTACATTGTTTTTGTAGTCATCACTATCAGATGAATACTTCTGTGATGCGGGAGACGAGCTGTCAGAATGTCAACCGTAGGCATATAAAACAGAAGTGTGTTGTTCAGTTCCTTCACCACGAGATTGTTGAAGAACAAGGGATAGGATTCAGAGAGCACGTTTGTCAAACTAACCGAATTACATGGACATCTACTTATATTAGCTACAATAATCGTCAGAAACATCTACTTATTTTCTGAAAAACCAGTTTTACTATATTAGTAAACAGCTTTCCACAAAAAAGAAGGATATGCTTATATAGGAGAATAAGCTACTGAATTAGAAATAAAATTATTTGAAGAACTAGATCAGTAAATTTTTCTCTCAGTGTAGATGTAGCACATGACGGGTCTCTGACGTTCTCGTGGGGCGCTCCAAACATGGTGCGCACAAGGCGAGCACGTCGCCTTCAGCTGTCCCCTCCGGTGTACTTCAGGCACATCCTCACCCCACAGCACTTCGTCCTCTTCCAGGTCGTCGGCTTGTCGCTCGAATGGCACGCGATGATGCACACACATGTTGTGCAGCACCACGCAAGCATTGATGATCTTGCTTGCCCTTGGAGAACGGTAGTGTAGCGAACGGTACTTCAGTAACCCATTGCACCGTTCGATCACACACCTTGCAGCCGCTTGCTGAGCTCTTCATGAGACCCCGCAACAGCCTGCATATCAGGCGTCATCATCAAGGACTCCAGCATGTAGCCACTGGCTCCTGGAATACAAATAATCATAGTTTTTATTGTAAATTGACCATCCTCATGAATTGTGTGTCTGATGTAGGCCTTTTTTAAAAAAACGTAACAAATAATAATAATAATGTATTTAATCAGTGAAACATTTTTACGTGTCACATAAAATATGCATGTTTAAAGAATATGTCAATCAGTCCAATAGTTGAATATATGTAGGCCTATATATATGATATGTATGCAATAATTTCATGAAATTTGATCATAATGTAGACAATTATTTGAATAAATTTTAGTATTACATACTACATACTCTTTGTCAATATACTTTGAAATGTTTCAATGATTTGAATTCCTGTACAGAGTAGAACACATTGTCAATTGGTATATTTTTCAACATCGGCTTAAAGCATACAATATTATTTTCTTTCTTGATCCAGGAGGTCAGTCAGTTGATTAGGTAATTGAATAAGTTGAATAAGTATCATGCGCTTACCAATAAGGAACGAGCTGTGATCATTCTGGGCAACAAGGTGAGTTCGCAAACGACTATTCGCGAATATGAATTGGTCATGGCTACGGCCTGAATAACAGGCATTACAATTCAGAATGCGTTGATCCATGTCGCACACCTGAACCAGAAGAAAAGTCATCACAGTATATTGTCTGTATGAAGTGAAACTCAACAAACCACACTTTCCAGTTCTTGTACTTACCAGCTGTACGTTGATCGAGTGGTAGTGCTTACGATTAACGTACACGTGCTCTTGGTACAGCGGATCATTCTGAGGGGGAGCGATTATTGCTACGTGGGTGCAATCGTTGGCTCCAATTACCCCAGGTAACCTAGGCGCCAACTGAAGTCTAATAACAGCATGTAATTAGAAGTTTGAACTGTTTTCTGATACCCAGATTGCCATTTAGTTCCAGTGAAAAGCAACGGCTAATAGGGCATATTTACTCGAAAGTTCAGTCGTACCTTCGTTTGATCACATCTTTCTCAGCTTCAGTCTGTGGAAACTTGACTCACCGATCAAGGAGCACAGCCTCAATTGCCTGGCCGACTTGAGCAATGGCTCGGCTCATCGATGTCTGGCTCATGCTCAGGTAAATGTTCTCAGCAACATCGAGCTGATAACTACCTCGGGCATGAAACCGTAGGCCTAGACCTAGATGTATAACATTATTGTTCACATGTGGTAAGTCAATAAGATATAGACCTGTAGAACAGTGTATATATTCAAGATTGAAATACTATTTCAAAACGTAGGCCTAGGACTACTACATAGAAGTTGAGGTGAAATGACTTCATTATTTTGTGGGACAGAATTTGAAATAGGCGTAACTTATTTGCTTTTCTCATACCTCTGAAATGATCATTTGTTATAAACCAACTTGGCCTACTTCATTATATTTGTGATCTATGGTTTTGTTCCAATTTACATTGAACCATAGGCATAGATAGATTTTAATGACAGTTGAGTATGGCTAGGCCCAAAGCTAGGGCCATGCCTAGCTATGAACTTTTGCTTCGGTTAGCCACTACAAATAAGTGTGGTGTTTAAAATTATGTTTGTATAAATCTACCTGAACGTACGATCACAATGAGTAGCTGATATGTTTCATATTTTGAGGTATTTACTGTGTAGACTCACTTTTGTGGCATTGGAAATCGAGGAAGCTCGCTTTGGTGGTCCCAACATCGCATCCAAATCGACTATTAATTGGCGCGCTACAGCGATTGGCAGACGAACACGTGCTCTGAAACGAGCGTCCGTCAGCTCTAGCGCATCGCGACGCACATTGTACACTCTAATCACTCGATTTTCGTTGATTTCCTGCTCTCCTTGTTGAATTAGATCGAAAATATAACCGGCTGCCGACATTTTCATCAAATCTCACAACTCATTTTCAGATTTCACCAAGCAAAATGAAGGTGAGTTTTTTAAATGGAATGTGAGAAATGAGAAGTGAAATTAGTGTTTCGGGAATACCAATCAGCCATTTTCAGTGAGATTACCAGAATTCCACCCCAAATAATCTCATCTCATGATTTCATAATCTCAGGAATAAGGCTCCAGGTCTGAGAGCCTAATGAAACTACCAGTGTCGCCTTGATACATGTCAACTGGTGTTAGTGTAAGCGTAGCTTTATTACACTTTGGAAGTGAATTGATATTCTATGAACTCTATAGTTGTGGAAGTGCGCAGCCTGAAAGCTCACACACCCAGCTGATGCTGCGGCCTCTGTGTATGAAATGATTATCTTACCGTAACTCTTCTATTTTCTGCATGCTACTCTTTTCCACCCTGCAGATGGTGGTGTTCGGTTTACAATTAGGCGTCGAACCTTTACTTGTCTGATGGCCAGAGGCATACTGTGTTAAATACATTGAGCCTAACAGTGGGGACCACTTCAACATTGTTCTCCTCATCAAATATCACTACTGTGTAGGCAGGTTGCGTCATCTGTAGGTGAAATAAAGAGTACATTGATATAGACCAACTTGGAACAAGATATCTCTTTGTGTGCGTAGGAAAATATCCACGTTTTGTTTACAAAAATAGTACTGCAGGATCGTTTCATGTGTGGTTGAAGGAGAGTTAGTCCAAGCCAAGAATACAACTGGTTCTTAAAGAAGTTTTAGAACTGAAATCGTGGCCTACATTTATTTTCATTCGATTCATCAGTAGAGTCGTGATCAGCGTGTGCTCTAGGACTTACATTCATGTGGTTTATTGATGTTCGTTATCAGAGTGACATAACGGAAGAATTATCCACTCGTCCTTTCGAGAATTGAGGGGTAATCTGACAGCTTTTTTAAAATTGTGTTTATTCTCCAACCGTGAAAGGCCGGACGATTTGCATGGTCGTGTGTACATGTCCGTCAAATTCAGGAAACGCCGGCCAATTACGCATCTGCTGTCATGATCTTCTGAGAAGCTGGAAATGATTATGACTGATCTGTCATTCAAGATGCAGCAGTTGTCCCCAACTTCTTTTTTCAATGTGAAATGCTTAAACCTTGGGGGTCCGTCAAAACTAGTAAGTACAGGTGGTAGAGGAGTGTTACTGCTACCTCTTTGTCGAACAGTAGCACAATTTGTATCCTCAGCCAATCTATTGGATAGCTCTTCACGAGGCTGGTGTGCTTTCCTTGGTCGTATTTTATGTCTTGCAATAGTTCTCAAATGGGAAGGCACTGGAATCGTCGAGATTACCCAATTGTTTGGCATCGGTGGCTGAATGTATCAAGCCGTGTACGTTATATGACATATTCTCCTTCCCGTACAAGTCTTTGAACGTATCTACGTAGTAATGCAATAGTTTATCGGCATAATCAAATAGATGTCGTAGGGATTGGCTCACTAGGATTGTTATGGCTACATGGAGTGTGAGGAAGTGTTCATATGGATGAGGCGGTAATTGACGTTTTAGTACAACTATGCCAGTGTACAGAAGTAGTTGACGCCACTCCGTAGCTTTCCACCTATCTACTTCTCTCACAGTACGGGGCTTGCGAGCGAATTCGCTGCAGACATGAGGGGCAAAGGATAGTAACTATGCAGAGCATTCTTCTATTTGCCCTTGGCACCAGCGCAGAGGCAACTTTTCTTTAACAAAAGTCAGTATTGTCTTGCGCATGACTCGTAGACAAACCAGGTGCATATACTCGTACGGAAGCATGATGACCAAGCGTTTCAAGGGGTGAGTAGTGGACGTGGTGTTCTGGTTGCTTGCGCAAAGCAAGGCCTTCATCTGTGCGAAGAGGAGCAAAACCTACCCTATCCATCCACCACTCACCTTCCACAAAACACTTCTCGCATCCGCAGTGCCTGTATGGCTTTTTGTCCCCTTCACAAATGATCTAGCCGGTGCATCACAGACAGAGCCCTTGATATGCACACTTCTCCTTGTACCACTAACGACTAGTCCTTGCTCGGTTAGCACATCAGCTCAGTATTGCAAGTATACAGTCGAGGACTGAGGCTTACTGTAACCGTGGTACACTCCAATGGGGAAAGGACGAGAGTTTGGTATCTGGGGTAACTGGCCCAATATTGGTCAAAATTGGCTATTTGAACTTTTGGTGAGTGGAATACCATCCGTGTTGATTAGAATTTCAATAGTATCCGGGCATGCCAGTGTAACGGTAGAGAATGCTAGTAGGATACCTTTAGCCATACCATGATTATAGTAATCTCCAAGGGGCATGTCTACAATATCTGTTGCTGCATTCTTTGGCGTTTTCATCAAAGTTCTAGCATCTACTGTCATGTCACTAAAACAGTTGTGCATGCGCAAGACTTTGAGTAGTTTGGATACTGTTGTTTGGTTCAACCTACAATCTACAGCCCATGATGCTAAGCGTGAGCCACATTCTGTTGTTGTTAATTCGTCTTCGTTAGGTTCCGTATAAGGGACTTGGAATCATCAGAGGAATAATCAGGGTATTCATGTCTGTGTCTGATTCGTGGTCTGATTCTGAATCGACTGTTGCAGTCATTTCTGTAAAACTTTCTATGGAAGTGTGACATAATGTAGAGTCGCATTGACCAATATCTGACTGAGTGTTTGCGTTTGTTTGCTCTGCCAAGTTCAAGGTTTGGTCTGGATGATCTTCATTTGGAGTCACAGTAGCTTCGACAGAATTTCTGGGGATACATGTGTTGCTGTCGAGGAGAGTAGAATCGTATTCATTTTCTGTAGCTGAAGATTTGTCATCGAGAGTGAATTTATAGTTCTTCATCATCAATCGGTAAATGGTAGATTTAGAAGTACCTTGACCTCCTCTACCGGCCATGGCTTTTAATGTAATGGGAATTTTCAATTTGGTCAAAATACAGGGTTTCACCAACAGGCTTTATAAGCCTTATAAGTTTATAATACTGTGTCGTGTGGGTTTATCTAGCTGGCTATTCTCGGTATTTTTTGGTATCATTTTCAGGTTAAATTTTGATTTTAATACATTCATATTTTTTTTAACATGTATAATTTAAATATTGGTTTCTCTGTGTTATTTGACCAGAATGTTTAATACGAAGATGTAAATTGTGAATACGAAATATGTAGGCCTATGTCACAATTTGTTATTGTGATGACCAATGTTAGTTGCCCAACCATGTACGCCTCAGTTCAAATAATTCTAGAAGAATCGTAATCGAAACTCCGACCGGTCAATGCTTGACGACCGTAGCTTCGAGATTTTCTATGATGTGCAACAGCCGTCAACCGGGGAGGCTCCAGTAGCGTCACAAAACCGAGACTCGCTCTGCATACAATGTTGGCCTTGGGTCACCTAGAAGGATCTAGTATAGCTGGTCTGCGATCCTAGGTAAAGAACGACGCACATTGGGATAGCAAGCCGTTTCCAGAACAAAGAAGACAACGCCAGATCACGCTATTTTGTCAAGGAAGTCAGACGTGTTGGGGAAACTACCATTCGCGAGACCATCTTCGACACGCAGTAATGAAGTGAACAAAAGAAAAGAAATACGACCCCCTCGAAGGATCCGGACACCTTGACGTGGTGTGGGGGCTTGTGTGGCCCCGTGATCCCCAGAGCTATCGTCGGGAGCAATTTACTTGCTCCCAGCAGGGTCACCCATGGCGATAAGGTCTGGGGTGAGGGTCCAGACTAAGTTCGGACCGTATCGGTCGAGTGGGTTCCTTTTGGTGACCGGAGTATGCAGGGGGAGCACTGTGCTTTTGTATCTCTTCTCACTCCTATACTTACCTTTCATCTTCTTTCGAATCATTCTTTATTTACTTTTCTTTTGTCTTGCCGGCTCCCTCTGTACGCTTGAAACGCCCACCTGCGTGTTTGCCGTGCGCGGTGACCTGTAAGAATGGAAAAGACGATCCTGGCAGTTGAGGCGAAATAGCATATAAAACTAGAGTAGCTGATACACTTCTTTGGCTTCTGCTTCATCTGAAACGGGAGGCTAGGGGCTAATCCACCCCTAGCTAATCGGCTTGCTCGTATGTGTTAAAGCAACAGCATGGATGAGACTATGGACACAGGAGTCATGATGGTACAACCCTGGCGCTGAAGTTCAGCGTCCCCTCGTTGGGCTCCGTGGTGGGTGGGGCTCCAGGAGATGAAACAGAAATTCTATGCATGAATTCCCAAACCAAAACCTTCCCTCCCCTGGATAATGTAAAAAATAAAAAACGAGTAAGATCTCTGATGGAATCCCCCGTGGATCCACAAGACTTACTTATGGAAAATAACATCGCGACTCCTCGATTTTTTATAATCGAAAGTATTGACGATGGCAAATCTTTCGCAAGAAACTGCACTCTGAAATTAACCAGAGCATTAGAGAAACAAACTGGAAAAGTAAAATACTTCAGACGTCTAAGGAATGGTACAGCGTTAGTCGAAGCAACTGACGCTGTTCAAGCAGAATCTGTTTTGAAGCTGACGTCGTTGCCAGGATTCTTCTCGGTTAAAGTAACAGTTCATCGACAGCTCAACTATTCAAAAGGTGTTGTCTCTTGTTTCGATCTCCTCGACTCGACAGAAGAGGAGATTAAAGAGGAACTCGCGAGTCAGAAGGTGGTCGAAGTGTACAGAATTACCTCGCGAAGAGGCGGTGTACCTAAACCCACCTCTGTTCTCATACTCACTTTTTCATCCCCTGTCCTGCCTTCAATGGTTGTCGCAGGGTATAACAAGCTCAATATCAGACCTTATATTCCAAACCCGATACGCTGTAACAAATGTCAGAAATTCGGTCACACATTTCACAATTGTAAAGGCAAGGATACGTGCTGCATCTGCTCCATGGACTCGCATGGACAAGAATCGTGCAGCGGTGAGCCCCTTTGTCTTCACTCTAAAGGGATCACTCCGCTGCATCGCACGACTGCAAGGTCTGGAAAAGAGAGAAAAAGATCCTTGAATATATGACTACCGAAAAATTATCTGCTTACGACGCCCGGCAAAAATTCGACACTTTATTCCCTCAAAGTACTTTTAATTTCACATTTGCACAAGTTGCTTCTGCCGCACAAAACGTACCTTCTAAAAGTAGTGACTTGGAAGAGATTAAGAATTTACTTATTGCTCAAGGAGAAGAAATAGCGGTATTACGCCAGCTAACGACTCCCCAACAAGTACCTGTGAATAAGACAGACGCTAATACATCTGCAATTATAGAGATGCAAGCCCAACTGTCTGCTATACAACAACAACTTGCCAAACAAACGTTGGACATGCAAGAACAAGCAAGGCAGATCAAAGAAAAGGACGCGGCAATCAAAGCTCAATCCAAAAAAATCAGTGATCTTCTCAAACAAAATCAAGAAGCAGATAAATTGAACAAGGATCTTTTAGAGAAATTAGAAAAACAAAACAATGATTTACCAAAACTTCCCTCACAAACACAAATGCGCCTCAACCGTTCGTCGTCAAAGGAATCTCCTAAAGACGTACGGAAGACAGAATTTGCGAAGGGAGAATACACGGTAAAGAGAAAGAACCGCACTCCCTCCACTGAGAAGATGGAAGTGGAGGAAGAACAGGAGAGAAGAAAGACTGTAGATGACATTGGTAAAAACACTGCCAGCTAACCTTAGTATTAGAAGTATCAGTATTACTAGTAATAGGATTAGATTTATTTTCTCTATTATATAGTATTATTCAGTTATTTAGTATTTAGTACTATTCAGTTATAGTCTTTGATATTACTTAATTTTAATCGTCATACCCGCACTCATCATGACTTTTATTCAGTGGAATGTTAATGGTTTTAATATTCACCGAGAAGAGATTAAGATCTTAACAACTGATTTTAAGCCTATATGTTTCTTATTCCAAGAGACCCATTTTAAGCAATCGGACTCTCCATTTATACGAGGATATACATTTTACCGGCGCGACGACTTGACTGGAGTAAGAGCGCATGGGGGTGTAGCAACGGCTGTGTCGGATAGTTACCACGTTAGTCCACTGCCGCTTACAACACCTTTACAGGCAGTGGCAGTCCGCATAGCTCTCCCACAGCCGATCACCCTATGCAACATTTACCTTCCTGAATGGGCCCCAGTTAACAAACCGAACATGCAACATCTTGTTTCGCAACTCCCTCGCCCTTACATACTACTAGGAGACTTCAATGCCCACAGTCAGATGTGGGGCGACACAATGATGGATGCAAATGGACGTGGCAGCTTATTTGAAGAATTCTTCAACGATAACAATTTAATTCTTCTAAATAATGGAGAGAAAACACGATTCAATGCCTTCAACGGTGAATTATCGGCAATTGACTTGTGCGTTAGTACTCCTTCGATCGCTCCCCTCTTTACATTCTCTGTCCACGATGATCTTTGTGGCAGCGATCATTTTCCTCTCTTATTAAATCATACTTCAAATCAAATTTCACAAACACGTTGGCCCCAATGGAATCTTCGTCGTGCAGACTGGACCCTCTTCTCCAGTCTTTGCAACTTCGAAGAAATCGACAGAAACTTGGGGACTGATTTAATAGTGGAGAAAATGACCAACACAATAATCTCTGCTGCAAAAGAGAGTATCTCACTAACGTCACCCAACCCACGACACATTCCCGTTCCCTGGTGGAACGAGGAGTGTAGAGAGGCGATACGTAAGAGAAAACAAGCATTGCGAATCTATAACAGGTATCCTACAAACACAAACATATCCGCTTTCAGAAGACTCCGCGCAAAAGCAAGATTTATTATTAAAAGAGCCAAGAGAAGCTCTTGGAATTCCTACATAACCTCCATCAATATACATACACCTACATCAAGAGTGTGGAATAGAGTGAAAAAGATAGATGGAAAGTTTAAACAGTCAATTATTTCGGGTCTGGAGATTGGTGATAATTTAATAATTGAACCCAGAGATATTGCTAATGCTATAGGCGAGCATTTCTCGTGTGTGTCCAGCTCCAATCAGTATACAGCATCGTTTCGAAGGGTAAAACTTGATGCAGAAAAACATATCCTCAACTTCTCATCTGCCAACAACGAGGATTATAACATGCTCTTTACTCGATGGGAGCTGGATAACGCGATTGCAAAGTCGAAAGATACCTCGCCTGGAGAAGACATGATACACAATCAGTTCTTGAAACATCTCCCATCTGGTGCAATTGACAACCTTCTTCTTATGTTCAATTTTATTTGGAGTACCGATACCTTCCCAGATTCGTGGCGGAGAGCCATAACCATTCCAATTTTAAAACCGGGGAAAGATAAGAAGTTACCTGCGAATTATAGGCCCATTTCTCTTACCAGCTGTCTGTGCAAAGTGATGGAGAGAATGATCAACAACCGCCTCGTTTGGCGGTTGGAACAGCGAAACCTCCTTTGCACAGTTCAGTCTGGATTTAGAAAAAACAGAAATACAATAGATCATCTTGTACGTATTGAGGGTTTTATACAAGAAGCATTTCTCACCAAGCAGGAAGTAGTCGCGGTCTTCTTCGATTTAGAAAAGGCCTACGATACTACCTGGCGTCACAACATACTAAGAACATTATCCAAGTGGGGTTTTAAAGGACACATACCTTATTTTATTGCAAATTTTATGAACAATAGGCAATTCCTCGTCCGAGTTGGCAATAACTTATCAATTCCTTATGTTCAAGAGAACGGAGTACCCCAAGGGTCGGTTTTAAGTGTTACTCTTTTTGCAATCGCCATAAACGACATTGTTGATTGTGTCAAAACCCCAGTTTCATCTTCATTGTTTGTCGATGACTCGGCTATTTTTACTAAATCATGCAATATTGCGTCAGCCTCTCGACAAACACAAATAACTATTAATAGATTGGAAAAATGGGCAGGTAACACAGGTTTCAAATTTTCCGTTTCAAAGACCGTGGGTATGCACTTCCACCGATTAAGAGGTTTGCACCCGGCACCTATAATTAATCTACGTGGGGAAATCTTACCAATTGTAGAGTCAACCAAGTTCCTGGGACTCACATTGGATAAGAAACTAAATTGGAAAACACATATTACCAACCTTAGGATTAAATGTTAAAAGTCACTCAACTTACTTCGCTATTTGAGTGGAACGTCATGGGGTGCAGATCGTACCACTATGCTGCTATTATATAAAGCATTAGTAAGATCTAAATTAGACTATGGAAGTATTGTGTACGGCTCAGCAAGGGAAAGTTACCTGAAACCTCTCAACACCGTCCACAATGCAGGTATCCGACTGGCTATTGGAGCTCTCCGTACCAGTCGATGGAGAGCCTGTATTGTGAGGCTGGTGAACCTTCGCTGATCAGCCGACGCCAATACCTTCTTAGTACATATGCTTCTAAACTTCTCTGTATGAAAAAACATCCATCTTTTCAAACTATTTTTAACCCTAGATTTAAGGCTCTTTTTTATGCCAAACCTTCGGCTTCGATATCTGCGGGTATTCGTCTTGACCGTATTTTAGTTGAATCACGTTTTATCCGACCTAGTGTATACCCTGTGTCTTGCAGTTCTAATGCCCCCTGGGTAGTCCCAAGACCCAAATGTCTGACCCAGCTAGCTATACATAAAAAAGCAGATACTAGTCCGTCGGTTTACCAAAGATATTTTAATGAAATATGTTTCTACTACCGAGATTTTACAAAATATTTTACTGATGGATCTAAGCTTAATGGTAGCGTTGGCAGTGCTTTTTGCTCTGGGAATACAGTCAGGAAAGGTTTTAAACTAAGTCCTTTATCTAGTGTATATACCGCAGAACTATTTGCTATGCTAATGACCCTGGAACACATTAAACAAAGACAAGAAAAGGCAGTCATTATCTTCTCTGACTCCTTGAGCTCGCTTCAGGCAATATCCCAGATTTACCCCGATACCTTCCTGATCCAGGAAGTGCAGGCACTCCTGACCACCCTTGCCTCGCAGGATGTCAGTGTAGTGTTTTGCTGGATACCTGGTCAT
This sequence comes from Brachyptera putata, assembly GCA_907164805.1. Classification (NCBI taxonomy): domain Eukaryota; kingdom Metazoa; phylum Arthropoda; class Insecta; order Plecoptera; family Taeniopterygidae; genus Brachyptera; species Brachyptera putata. The sequence continues at coordinate 30,778,765 of OU015468.1, forward strand.
GCGGGTATTCGGGGTAATGAGCAGGCAGACCTGGCAGCTAAGGAAGCAACTGTCAGACATCAAGTGGACGCACCCAGAGTTTCTTGCTGTGACTTGAAGGCTCACTTCAAATTACTATTCAGAAACAAATTTCAAAATACGTGGAATAGTCAAATTAACAATAAATTGAAAGGTATTAAACCTACCGTAGAGCCATGGGACTCATCTATCCGCAGTTCACGGCGAGAGGAAGTTGTCCTCGCTCGCTTGCGGATAGGTCACACTCTGTTGACACATGCTTACCTATTCACAGCGGAGAAGATTGTCCCAAGATGCGACACCTGCAACGAAATATTAACCGTTAAACATATTCTAGTGGAGTGTAATAAATACACTGCTATCCGAAGGCGATTAGCGCTTAAGGACACTCTGCCAGATATTCTAGAGAACAATTCAAGGTCAATTGATAAACTGTTCATCTTTCTCAGATTAACCAATCTTCTAGCTTGCATCTGAGTAAATATCCATGTCCGAAATAGTGTTTTAATATGTTGTTTTCCTATTATTAGATGTATAGTGTTGTTACTGTTATTAGATTTATAGTTCAGTTACTGTTATTAGATTTATAGTTCAGTTACTGTTATAAGAATTATAGTTCAGTTACTGTTATAAGATTCATAGTTTACTTACTGTTATAAGATTTATAGTTCACTTACTGTTATTAGATTTATAGTTTACTTACTGTTATTAGATTTATAGTTTAGTTACTGTTATTAGATTTATAGTTTAGTTACTGTTATCAGATTTATAGTTTAGTTACTGTTATTAGATTATAGTTTAGTTACTGTTATTAGATTTATAGTTCAGTTACTGTTATTAGATTTATAGTTTGGTTACTGTTATGAGATTCAAAGCTTTGTTACTGTTACTAGATTTATAGTTGTGTTAACGACAGGTTTCTGACTTCAAACCGGACCCTGTGTGCACTTACTGTTAAATATGTCTACTAAGTTTAATTTATTAGTGTTGGTAGTGTCTCATCTTGATACATGAATTTGTGTGTGTAAATGAATGAGACTTTATTGTGCTATTTATTATGTTTGTCTGTGTGATTGTTATTGTGTAATGTTATCAGTATCATTGTTCAAACTGTCCTGTAGAGGACATTTCTCTGCCTGATCAAGATGACGTTTTTTATACAATCATCTTGACCCAGTATATTCTCGTTTAACATTTGATTCTGATTGAAGATGTTGATCTCTTCTGATCGACATCAAGTGTATTTTAACTTGAACCATATTTTAATGTATATATTATGGTTTGTCTTTTCTCTGCTCCCATTCAAACAAGAGCAATAGAAACGTTAATAAAAGAATTTCGTGGCCATTTCAGGTTTCCATGTGTGTGACTTTTTACACCACACATATGTTGTTTTTAGTAAATCAGTGATTAATACTTTTGTTAATTGTTGAGTTTTATTCTCAAATACCTAAATATTTTCATTGACATTCCACTTTGGCTTGAATAGAATATTGTTTACCTAAAAGTTTGAGAAAGTTATTTCGACAGGCGCTAAATGACCTCGCTGTCGATGCGCCTTAAAACCCCAATATTCATTCATTCATTCAAGAAATACGAAATGAAGTGAACAGGAACAGAAGCGAGGCAAAGACACTAACTACGATTGTCACACGGTACCAACAATTAATTTCTATTGAAGGCCTATATTGTTTGTTTGATTTTTGTTCATTGTTAAAATAACGTAGAATTTGTTGACAGTTGAGTCACAGGAATTTAGAGAGAGAAACTAAATTTGATGTATTAATATTAATAATTGGTATTTACTTTATTAATTAATTTGTCAATCAATCGACGGATTGGATGAGCAATTAAATTTCCGAAGTTTATTTTGATAATTTTTGACGTAATTCATATCTGGTTTGTAATTGTTTCATCCTATAGTAAATTGGTAATGTAAAATTTGATTTGAGTTCGACTCGGTGTTTTATCCAGTAAATTCCCCCAAAAAAACCTAATTTGTTAGATCCTTCCGACCTTCCTTTTTTCTAAAATCTTTCCGATGGGAAGTCGTTTTTCATTATATTTTATTTAAAAAAAATTGGAGTCTCGTGGTCAGCGGAGTTAGCGGCGAGGGCACCATCACACCAGGTAGGCGGCTTGGCAGGTGACAATACTATTAGCATTAACACACATAACAAGAGTGAAGATCTCTGTAAAAGATACTCACTGAAAGTTGTTGCGTTTTGCGTTACACAGCTTGATTAGTCTAATTCACCGATTGTCTTCCTGATAGCTTCAAAATATCTCTGAGATTTGGTCTTACGAACTCGTATTCAAGTACGGAAGTGATGGGGTAACTAGAAGTAAATAACTAAGTAGGCCTAATCATTTGAAATGAAATTGAGCCTATTTGCCTGAGTAGCTATATATGAGCCCATCAGAATAAAACTGGGCTATGTCACATGAACACAGTTCAGAGATAATGGAGAAGATAGTTTGTATATGAGCCAATCAGAATAAAACTGGGCTATGTCACATAAACACAGTTCAGAGATAATGGAGAAGATAGTTGTTCAGGTTATATAAAATTTACAACACATACCATTGACAGTTTGACACATAGTAATTTTTTATTCAAAGAATACATTTCTATATTAATACTTTATGAGAAATTTACATTGTGAAACATGATACTCTGTGCAGTAAAAAATTGATAGGGAGTTAGACCACTTTTGTTTTTAGGAATGTACTTGAACATTGTAAAATCGAAAGTAGCAATTTTTTTAATAAAACTTGATTTATTATATATTTATTATTATCATATTTATATATATATTTTCCATTCATCATAAAAATGTATACAAATTTTAATATTAGAAAAAAAGGTTTTGTTTTCTGGAATGTCGAACATAGGACCATTGACACAAGATATTCGAGCGTCCTATTTTAGTAGTTTTAGTCCACAACTAGATCAGGGTCATCCTCTGCTTCCTCGTCAGGAAACAGATTTGGTTCAAGCTCTTCTTCATTTTCTTCCCCTTCTTCTTTCAATGTGTTGTAAAAGATGTGATCACAAGGCGGAATGAATGCCACGAGAGTTCGCAGGTCATCCATCTTTCTTTTCATGATCCTCCTTCCGTCAGGGTACATAATCTCGAGTACATGGAGAGCACCAGGATATCGATATTTAATCGTGAGAGGAGCGTCTGAATCAAATCTGATCTGTTGAATTTGTAGCCATTCAACCTTTTCACCATTAATGATTCGGCGATTAACAGCCATCTTTTTAGTATAGGCTTCCAGGGCTACCATGTCGTTTGTCGTCATTTTCACCACTTCATATACACTCACAATCGTACATACGAGAGGCATCTGTAATGGTCTTGGCACCGACCAGGTCAGCAACTGTATGATCTGTACACCGTCGACAGCCTGAACCAGGAAAGCCTGTTCCTTTCCTGGGAACTGGTTCTTACGCAGTCTTTGCTGCCGACTGCTGGCTTGAAGCCGTGGTCAAAACCTCCTCAACTGTCTTCTGTGATGGCATGGCTTTGAACGATGGAGGCTGAGTGTTGCCGGAGCCAGAGGGTTTCTGTTGAGAGACTGTACATGTGGAGAGGTCTGGCTGGGAAGCCGACTTCTCCAGGGCGGGCTGCCTTGCAATTCCAGCATTAACTGGGAGAACGGTAATAATTTTACGAACTATTGGCTCGGTCGATAGTCGCAGCTGCATTGGTGATTTCAAAGTCAAAGGGTTAGCCTCTTTGGCTTCAGTAACGATAAGCTTGTACCCTCTGCTGACAGAGGACACAGCACTGTCAAGTTTTCCAGGCACGGTCGCCTTCACAATGTTCTTTTTGTTTTCCATAATTGATAACAGAAAGAAAAGTGAAAAAAAATGAAATAATAATAATAATAATAAACACTGGGCTTATATCAAGCCGTTAGGCACACTTGACGACTACCTGACCTATGAAAGGCCAGACAGTGAACCAAGAAGCGAAATACACGAACAATAATAATATTCACTTCAGATGAGGAATTAAAATGAGGATTGGCTGACAGAACAGCAAAAAACAACAAAAACTAAACTAGAAACCAAATGACGACGAAGTGACTTACATCACGAGAAAGGTAATAAAAAATCGAGAGATAATATCAAATAATAATAGAAGAAATGTGTTTAATACTACACAAAATTGATTAATCCGACTTCGGAATGTGGATGAGATCCTAATACTAATGCACTGTGTACAATCGTATAGGTAAAACCTGTCCTCTGTGCAATGCTAAATAAACACAGCAGGTACACAGTGAGCGGGAGCGACCGAAAAACACGCCCTACCCCGACGAGAGCTCGTGTGTGTTTTTTTTTTTTTTTTTTTTTTTTTTTACAGAAACGATACGATAATACTTATCTAGTTACTTTAAGGATTTACTCCAATCATCATAAAGCGAACAAACGAAAGGGTTTACTGAAGGGAATACGAAGACCAAGAACAAACAAAGCAAGAATATGATCGCAAGAAACAAAATGGAAGGAACACTCAGAACAATCAAGTAACATGGCCGGTCCCAGGACAGCATCAAAACGACCGTCAACAACAAATCAGGCCTACTTGAACGAAAAACTGTGAGGAAGAAAGGAAATTACATGTAAAGTCTTAGCCGGTGAGAAGGGAGGGGGGAAAGACAAGCTCATTGTTCTGCAAGGAACAAAGAGCCTGCCCGACACACCACCTCTCCTTGAAGGAGTCAAGAGCCCCTCGCCCCAGATGCCACGCATACTCCTCAATATGCGTGACTTGATGCGTGCTTTGAGCACCACATCGTAGGGAGAGGGGACGCGGTCGTCCTTGAAGTAGGCGACCAGCAGACGATAGACTGTACTCTTGGCCAACACCAGTAGGAAGTTGGCCAAATCGGTCTGGAGGGCTGTGAACGTGTTGTCGGGCCTAAACCCGACATACACCACCCGGAGCACCAGTCTATGTTGCTGGCCGAGAAGCCTCTTCAGGAGAGCGTCAACAAGCTGCCACATGGACGCGGCACGGCGACAAGCGACAGTCATGTGCCATGCCGTCCCCTCTGCGTGACACCATGGACACAGGCTCGAGGCGGACAATCCTGCATGGCGAAGAAATATCGGGTCGGCTAGACGGTTCTTAGCAAAGCGCCACGCAACGTCGGCATCCAGGCCGAGGGTGGGCTGTCGAAAAATAGCTGTCCAGTTAACTGGAGCATCAGACCAGTGGCCTTTGAGTGAACCGTCCATGCCGAGCACCGGCGCCATAATGTCTGCTAGGATTGTCCGCCTGTCCATCTTGGGCTCGAGAGGAACCAATTTGTTCTCACGAGCCCGGTGGTACACCAGAGGAGGCGGCCATTGTTCAGGACCGTACGCCCGTCGCACGCCACGAAAACGCAAGTGGCAGTACGCTTGTATGTGCTGGTAGTTGATTGACAACGTTTGCCTGAGTCGGGCAGAGAGAGTGTCGAAACCTTCGATATTTCCCAGCTGCCGCCACTCACTCCCATCCAGGAGGTCACCAATGGTCCTGCATTGCAGCGCCAACCAGGATGGGACAAACGGGGATGTTGCCGATGGTATCAGGTTAGTCAGGATGAGCGGTATTTCTCGGAGACCGCACGCGGATCTCGCGTACGATTCTGGTCGCGGATTCAGTGTTTGCCACGCTCGCAGCACTGTGGCGAGGAAATCGGTTGTTTGGCGGGTAGCCGCAGCACTGAATCGGGGACAGAAAAACACCTGCCAGCCAAGACCCAATCCTCGGAATTTCCGTAAGAAGTGCTGGGTCATGACATGGCCAGGATGGTCCTCTAGGCTGGAGATGAAACGGTGCGCAAACAACACGCGGAAAAGGCTAACTTTGGAAACGAGGTGGACTAGACCCAGGCCGCCAAGATGGATAGGAGCACAAAGGTCGCGCAAACGCGTCCAGTGTCTCCTGCCGGCCCAAACAAAGTTAGCAAACAGTCCCTGTAGTCTCGCCAGCAGTGCCGGAGGTGGAGGTATCACCTGGAAGGTGTACCAAAGTCGCGGGGCTATGAATTGGTTGGCAATCAGTACGCGGCCACGTAGTGACATGGCCGACGCACGATGTCTCCAGCGCGCCATCGCTTCGGTAACAGATTCCAGGAGTTTCGTGAAACCGCGACCAGTGACAGCTGGAACATTCCCGAGCATGACACCGAGAAACTTTCCGCCTTCTGACGACCACGCGAACCCAAGAGGTTCGTCATCACGACCAATCCAGCTTCCTGCCCACAAGCCTGTAGATTTGTGAGCGTTGAGCTTCGCCCCAGACTGTGCCGAGTAAACAGTGTAAGCTGCGTGGAGACGATCGAAGTCGTCGTCATCACTCACGAAGACTGAGACGTCGTCAGCGTAAGCCGAGACGATCAGCTTGCGCTCTTCGATACACGGCAAGTTGAAGCCTGTCAGTCGAGATCGACACAGTCTGAGAAAGGGCTCAATGGTCAGCGAAAAAAGTTGTCCCGAGAGTGGGCATCCCTGCCTGATGCCTCGTCCGAAACCGAATGGGGCTGTTAGGTGGGAGCCAACCCGGACAAAACAAGTGGCATTGTGGTACATTGTCTTCAGGTAGTCTCTGAACACCGCTCCGAATCCGAACACGCCCATGGTATGAAATAGGTAACCATGATCGACTCGGTCGAAAGCACCCTGCTGGTCTAGTGATAGAAGAGCGAGAGGCAGTCGATCTTTGTTGACGTGATCAAGGATGTCGCGGTGGAGGTGTAAATTATCGAAGATTGTGCGGCCAGGAATACAAAACCCTTGATCAGGGTGAACGACAGAAGCCAGCACACTGCGCAGACGATTGGCAAGAGCTCTTGCGAGAATCTTGTAGTCCGTGGTGAGCAGTGAAATGGGTCGCCAGTTGCTGATCTCCAGTCGATCACCCTTCTTTGGTATCAAGGTAAGTACTGACTTCTGTGCCGACCTGGGCAGTACTCCGTTGTCAAGAGCTGCCTGGAAAACTTGGTAGTAGAAGGGAGACAGATTATCCCAGAAAAATGCGAAAAATTCTGGTGTGATTCCGTCGATCCCTGGCGATTTCCCTCTGTTCAAGGAGGACAAGGCTGCTGAAAACTCTTGCTGGGAAAGCGGTGAATCCATGCGCACGCGATCACATTGTGAAAGCTGTGGTAGCGATTCGTACAGGGGTGAGTCGGGGTCGATGGTCGCGGGGGTGGCCGAAAACACTTCAAGAAAATGTCTCCTAGTGACCGTGCAGAGTGACGGTCCGTCGGAGACTATTTGTCCTTCGTATCGAAGCTGTGATAGTGGCTTATAAGCTGCGGCTACTTCCCGCGCCATGAGAGAACCAGCTGTGCGATCTATGTGCTAGAAGGTGGTCATGGCGTGCATTCGCCAAGATTACCTCACTTCTTCGCATGTACGCATCACGTACATCGGCATTCGCACTGGCGAGATCGGACAATGCGAGTCTACTGATTACAGGGTCTGCAACGATTCGTTCCACGCGACCCTCAAGACGGCGAAAAGCCTCGTCTGAGTATTGTCTGCGGAACCGGACGAATCGTTTCGTTGACGTCTGTATCTCGGCCTTGAGCGAGTCCCACCAGTCGTTCAGCGAATCGTACTCGCCTTGGGTTGCCTCGAACTTCGCGAAGACGTCAAGCATGCATGTGGCGAAAGCAGGGTCGTCAAGCAACGAGTTATCAAATCGCCAATATGGGGGAGAGGTCTTGGGTACTCCTGTCATCAACGTCGTAAGCAATGCGAGGTGGTCAGAGAATGCAGGAATTACGCGTATGCCAGCCGCACACGATGCAATGTTTGGCGAAGCATAGAACCTGTCCAGACGTGAACCAGAGAAATGGGGAGCATTGCTTACGAACGTGAATCCTGGTTCAGTGGGATGAAAGTCCCTCCATAGATCGGTAAAATCGTTCGCTTGAACAACTCGCCTGAGGTGACTTGCGACTCGCGGGTACCGCTCGGTGCCGCCACCAGTTCGATCGAGCCGGGGATCCAGCGTGACGCTGAAATCCCCACCGACCAGAAACCGGGCATCATCACCGCCGGCCCTGCGTGCAGCCTCCAGGCGAGCTTCCAGAGCGTTGAGAACGTCTCGTGCCGCGTCAAACTGATGCGGCACATACACACAAACGACTCTTAGCGAACGATTTGTGGGTGGAGTATCGAATACGACCTCCTGCAGGTAACCGTGGACGAGGATCGTGTGAGAACGAAACACTATCGTCGACGACTTCCTCAGACCAATCATTGTGCCAGTACATACTTGAATCGGTGGATTAGAGTAAAATGTGTACTGGGACTTGAGGAAAGGAAGAGGAGATTTCTCGGTGTTAGTTTCCTGCAGAAGGACGATGTCGGGACAGTGCCTCTCCAGGAAGGAAGACAGGAGTACCCACTTGTACTCACTTCGTACACTCTTCGTGTTCAGGCTAACGAAGGAAATTTCCCCCATACCCGCTATTTTACTACTCGTTAACGGGTCTCCCCAGACAGACTCTCACTGGATAGAGAGCGAGTTAGCGAGACGTTGTCTGCGTCACCTGTCGCTTCGTAGAAGGCATTGGCTTTCTGCAAGTTATTAACTAGCCGCCTTATGCGTTCACGAATTGCACGGTCTTCCAGTAGGGCGGGTTTCACCGACTCCAGCATATCGATCACGCCGTTGACATCTTCCGTGAAACGGTGCAGCACCTTCAGCGGACGGTCATTCCCCTTCACGTCTGCGAGGAATTGCGTAAATGCAATATTGGAGAGTACATTCGTCCTAGCTCCGCTATTGAGTAGCTCAATTGCTGCTAAGGGGAGAACCTGATCGGAGAATGGTGAAGCTGGTATCGTGCCGACTCGTCTCTTCTTCAAAGCTGGAGCAGAGGTTGGCTTAACAGCAGGTGGACTAGGAATAAATCCCTCAGCACCACTGACAGCCTGACAGTCGGTCACCTCAGCCTCCATGTCGATACCTCCGGTGAAGGCTACCGTGTTGGTATCGACACCGACCAGCTCTGTTGCAGGAGACGACTGGGTATCAGTGATGGCAGACGCGCTCTCACTGGAAGACGAGACCGGACTCTTTCGTTTGTCTCCTGCGCCCAGGGCCGGAAACTGTTCTTCGTTCACTTGCGCTACCGTCACTTCCTCTCTGTTTCTGGGACAGTTCCGGGCAATGTGCCCGGACTGTCTACACTTGAAACACTGAAGGTCGTCAAAGGAGAGGAAGATCCGGTAGCGTTCGCCCTCAGACTCGATCATGATCGAGTCTGGAAGGACGCGGCCCTCTTCGCGCACGACAAAGATCTGTCTGCGAAAGCTGTAGATATGATTGAGGTCAGTCTCTTTGATACCCAGCGTGATGAAATTCATTGGAGATACAAGCTTGACCACCGTGGCTAGGGCAGTCTCGACCACGTCGTGGGGAATGCTCGGGCAGACGTTCGATAAGAACCAGTCTAGTCTGATTTCGTTATCAAACGGCGAGCAGAGAGGAACTGGTCTCCAATAGATATTCCACCATGCTGGATATAAAATCATCGACAGCTTTCGCAGAAGATAGGTAGAAAGCAACCCGGCCTTGGGACATCCGAGAGCCAAACAGAACGTTCTTTCCTCCGACCAAACTTGCTACAGCGCGGATGTATTGTACGATGGTTACTCCATCGATCGCTTGTACAAGAAACGCTTGATCCTTGCCAGGAAACATAGGCTGTGGTGCGGAGGGCTGTTGCCGTCGGGTTGTTGCAGTACTTGGATGTGCAGATGCTCTACCCAACATATCCGCGATGGTCTGTTGAGATACCATGGCGCTGTATCTAACTCGATTCGCGGGAGTCTTGGTTGGCGCATCATCCGTAGTATTGGCGGAGTCAGAACCGGAAGAAGCTGGTATGAGGGGAACTGAACCAGCAGTAGTTAAGTCTGTCAAAGATAACGACTTACTGGCAGTCTCACGCCTATCCATCCCCGGTTTCACGGGGAAGACGGTAAAGCTTCCAGGCAGTATTGGCTCAGCCGATACCCTGGTTTGAACAGGCCCAGAAGGCGGTTTGACAATGGAGGTTGAACCTCCATCAATGTTGCGTTTGGGTAAAACACGCCCTTTGCCAGCAGAGGACGATAGCGTAGACGTGGATCTGTTGAGCGGTACTTTAGCGGCGTTTGACGGCACGCTAGATTTCGGTTGGCTATTCATTTTGAAGAGAAGATTGAAAGGAAGAAAATAAAGAAATTAGTAGTCACTAACCGTGAAGGCTAAGGCACTACAAGTTTCCCGCCCCTGGCCCTCCCAGGCCGGGTAAGTAAAGTATCGAAAACTAAATAAAATGTCGAAAATAAATGGAAAAACAGTCGGTGAAAAAAGACAAGGCTCAAAGTCTGCTTAAAACAGACCAAAAGCCAGAAAAGGATCTCAAACCATACAACCCTACATCGTATAGGCTTCAGGTAAGAGAAACAAAAGATAGGCCTGAAAAGGCCTAAAAATAATCAATTCGAGTTAGAGTCGAAAAACAATAATAATAAACAAATAATGCAGTCGAATGTTGACAACAAAAGAAGAAGAACGGTGTGTGAATGAGAAACAAAAACTACGATCGAGCAATACTACAATGCTGCTAGGTGTACCAAGGTTAAACCCGACAAGCACGGTATGCGGGAGCGAACGAAAATACGTCCGACCTCGACGAGAGCTCGTGTGTGTGTGTTAAGAAACGATACGGGATGCCAAACGGTATGGCTGAGGGAGAAATCCTGCCCACAACCATATTCAAACGAACGGTAAGAGAAACGGTTTAAAACGAAAGGCATCAAGAAAACAGGCGTTAAACACAACGCAAAGGTTCCTGCTACCTAAGATGATACTTGTATATATACAAAGCCTCCGTAGTAGACAGGAATCTTCCCACAAACACACGATACGCATTCATACGTTTGGCATGTCACGCTGAAGATGTTACTCTCGACTCGTTCGTTAGCCGAGAGCCTCCGTAGCGTGTCACACCTTCAAAACAATCACTCGATCAACATGAAACTCTTCACCGGATGGCGTCGCCGAAGAGTAACTCTCCATTCTGCAGCGAACAGAGAGCCTCCCCGACGCACCATCGCGATTTAAAAGAGTCACAGTCCCGTCGGCCAAGATGCCACGAATACTCCTCCATTATGCGGGCTTTTAATCTTGCTCTGAGGACTGTATGATACGGTGGTGGTATGACATCCTCCTTGAAGAAGGCGACCAGGAAACGGTATACCGTGCTCCTGGCCAACACGAGCACATAGTCGGCCAAGATGCCACGCATACTCCTTCATTATGCGGGCTTTTAATCTTGCTCTGAGGGCTGTATGATACGGTGGTGGTATGACATCCTCCTTGAAGAAGGCGACCAGCAAACGGTATACCGTGCTCCTGGCCAACACGAGCACGTAGTCGGCCAAGATGCCACGCATACTCCTTCATTATGCGGGCTTTTAATCTTGCTCTGAGGACTGTATGATACGGTGGTGGTATGACATCCTCCTTGAAGAAGGCGACCAGCAAACGGTATACCGTGCTCCTGGCCAACACGAGCACGTAGTCGGCCAAGATGCCACGCATACTCCTTCATTATGCGGGCTTTTAATCTTGCTCTGAGGGCTGTATGATACGGTGGTGGTATGACATCCTCCTTGAAGAAGGCGACCAGCAAACGGAATACCGTGCTTCGGGCTAACACGAGCACGTAGTCGGCCAAGATGCCACGCATACTCCTTCATTATGCGGGCTTTTAATCTTGCTCTGAGGGCTGTATGATACGGTGGTGGTATGACATCCTCCTTGAAGAAGGCGACCAGCAAACGGTATACCGTGCTCCTGGCCAACACGAGCACGTAGTCGGCCAAGATGCCACGCATACTCCTTCATTATGCGGGCTTTTAATCTTGCTCTGAGGGCTGTATGATACGGTGGTGGTATGACATCCTCCTTGAAGAAGGCGACCAGCAAACGGAATACCGTGCTCCGGGCTAACACGAGCACGTAGTCGGCCAAGATGCCACGCATACTCCTTCATTATGCGGGCTTTTAATCTTGCTCTGAGGGCTGTATGATACGGTGGTGGTATGACATCCTCCTTGAAGAAGGCGACCAGCAAACGGTATACCGTGCTCCTGGCCAACACGAGCACGTAGTCGGCCAAGATGCCACGCATACTCCTTCATTATGCGGGCTTTTAATCTTGCTCTGAGGGCTGTATGATACGGTGGTGGTATGACATCCTCCTTGAAGAAGGCGACCAGCAAACGGTATACCGTGCTCCTGGCCAACACGAGCACGTAGTCGGCCAAGATGCCACGCATACTCCTTCATTATGCGGGCTTTTAATCTTGCTCTGAGGGCTGTATGATACGGTGGTGGTATGACATCCTCCTTGAAGAAGGCGACCAGCAAACGGAATACCGTGCTCCGGGCTAACACGAGCACGTAGTCGGCCAAGATGCCACGCATACTCCTTCATTATGCGGGCTTTTAATCTTGCTCTGAGGGCTGTATGATACGGTGGTGGTATGACATCCTCCTTGAAGAAGGCGACCAGCAAACGGAATACCGTGCTCCGGGCTAACACGAGCACGTAGTCGGCCAGGTGCCAGGAGCTGGTCGGAATCCGAGATACGCTTCCCTGACTGAACCTACGTTGCTGGCCAAGGAGGGTGGTCAGGATGTTATTCACAAGGTGCCACATGGTGGTGTTTTTTTTTCTTTTTTTTTTTTTACAGAAACGGTACGGGGTTGAACGACAAGTTTTTCCAGAGTATAAATTTCTACCATTGGAGCACTAGAAAACTAATAACATATTCGTTTAAAACAAGGTTGTATACAACAGAACATAATGACGATTGAAAAGTAAAATGAAACAATATGATCACATATCAATCTCGTGCACTTGATAACGAGATTTGATTGATTTGATTTGACGAGATTGACAGTAAGGGGCTTGACGCACCGCATCCGCACAGAAACAAACAAAGAAAACAATCAAAATGAAACAAAACTCGAACAGAACAAGCACATATGGACTGCCTCAGGCAGGCGGTAGGAAACAGAACGATTCCGGCCTACCTGAGCGAAATCACCGAGGAAGAACAAAAATCACATTAAATCTTAGTCGTTGAGAAGGGCGGAGTGAAAGACAAGCTAAGAGCCTGCCCGACACACCACCTCTCCTTGAAGGAGTCAAAAGCCCCACGCCCTAGATGCCACGCATACTCCTTCAGTATGCGTGACTTGATGCATGCTATGAGCACCACATCGTACGGAGAGGGGACGCGGTCGTCCTTGAAGTAGGCGACCAGCAGACGATAGACTGTGCTCTTGGCCAACACCAGAAGGAAGTTGGCCAAATCCGTCTGGAGGGCTGTGAACGTGTTGTCGGGCCTGAACCCGACATACACCACCCGGAGGCGAGAATCAAAACTGCGAAGACTTTAGCATAGGCGCTACGTCACAACTAGCGTGTTGGTCGTGATTGGTCGGAACCGGTTGCCTAGCGACTCGCTTCGATGGCTACGTCACAGCACAGCTGATCATTTCGCCATGCACACTGTTGGATTTGACAGCAGGCTTCTATATTATTATTATTATTCTTGCCTCGCCAGACAATCGTTACAATATTATTGATTAGAAGTTAGAACCAACAATGGAACAAAAGAAACAAGGAGCATTGACAGTTCTGCAAGGTAAATATCAATATGTTCTTATTATTCTCACACAACAAACTAATTACGGTACTATCAAGTTACATCACTTAGTTTTTGCGATCAGTTGTGATCATGTTTTTCTTGGTTGTTCTAGGTCCTTTGCCTTCTCCTAGGGCTAGGCCAAACGTTGAAAGTGGTGAACAATGCATCGGACATGAACGTGATGTGATGCATACACAATAACCAGAATCAGGGAAAATGGTAGGGGCCTAGCTCGAGATATATAAATATAGGCCTAATTGCTACCCATTATGTATATTAGGAAAACGCCTTATATGCGTTGTGAGATGAGCTTAGAAGTAGGGAAAGGTAGAATAAGGAACATTTGGTCAGCTCAATGTACATATACAGGCCATGGATCACTTCGAAGGTTTAAGACCGCGGCTCTCTGTTGGTATATAGACCTTGGTTTCCAAACAATTATACCAGTGCCTTCTTCATATCCATCACAGGTTTTAAACGTTTTAATTTATTGGTGACACTTGTTGCTCACATTTAATTAGATGAGCGTAGCGAAGATTTTCATTCCATATACCGAAAAATTTTGGGCTTGGTTTTTATGTTTTTTTTTTTTTTTTTTTTGTTTTTTTGTGTGTAATTTTTTACGCGGCATACAGGTCAGGAAAAAAGTTTTAATCAACTCGGAACTTTTTTCCCAAATTGGTGTTATACCAGAATAGGTTGGGATTGTTTTTCAGAAAAATCGGTCAAACGGTGTCTCCGGAAATTTTTTGGAAAGCATGGAAATTCCCCATAAGAATAGGCCGGGGAGAAATACTTGGAAAACCAAAATTTTCCAAAAGCTCTCAAATTTAAACTGAATGTGGAAAGATCTATTATACATATTTTAAGCGATTTGTGAGTCAATCTGATGTGAAACAACGAAGAAAGCTCATTTGTAATGTACTTTTTTACTCATCAATAAAAGCAATTGAAAAGCAATTAAGAAACTATTAAATGTGAGCAACAAGTGTCACCAATAAATTAAAACGTTTAAAATCTGTGATGGATATGAAGAAGGCACTGGTATAATTGTTTGGAAACCAAGGTCCATATACCAACAGGCAGCCGTGGTTTTTAAACCATGGAAGTGATCCATGGCCTGTATATGTGCATTGAGCTGACAAAATGTTCTTAATTCTACATTTCCATACTTCTAAGCTCATCTCACAACGCATATAAGGCGTTTTCCTAGTAGTTTCTTAATTGCTTTCTTAATTGCTTTTATTGATGTGTAAAAAAGTACATTAAAAATGCGTTTTCTTCGTTATTTCACATCCGATTGTTCCATAAGTCGCTCAAAATGTGTATGATAGTTCTTCCCCCATTCAGTATAAATTTGAGAGCTTTTGAAAAAAAAAATATTTCAAGTTTTTCTCCCTCGGCCTATTCTTATGGGGAATTTCCATACTTTCCTATTTTTTTGTGGAAAAACCGTCCGACCGATTTTTCTGAAAAACAATCCCAACCTATTCTGGTATAACACCAATTTGTAAAAAAAGTTTCGAGTCGATTGAAACTTTTTCCTGACCTGTATGCCGCGTACAAAATTACAAAAAAAAAAAAACATAAAAACCAAGCCCAAAATTTTTCGGTATATGGAATGAAAATCTTCGCTACGCTCATCTAATTATTGAATAGACCTATTATGAGGTTATTGAGCTCTAGGCCTATTACGAAGTAATATAGGCCTACATAGGCCTAAAGCACTGTCTACAATAAATGAGGTCTTGTATCGGAGCTATTTCGAACGTTCCAACAATGCTGCTAGTGCAACCAAAATCCGCTTCGAACGCTAGGTGAAAAGAGGCCCGCTCTGCGCATGTGCGCACCAAATGTCATTGTTGGCGGCAAGAGTTGTCATTGTTGGCTCTAGTCAAGTGGCCTCTTTACGCCAAGCGCTACCTACAATACTTCGGATTTTCAGAGAACTTTCAGCACTGTTGGTATCAACGTTCCAGTGCACCGAGATAGCCCGATACAAGACCTAATATTATAACAGTTGGCCTTTGTTTTAATCGCTGTCACCACTCAGGAGTTTAACCTGAAACTAATATTAAGGAACTGGTTTGAGGGAGGGTTCGTTTGCTGTGAAGCGGTTGGTTGAACAATAGGAATACACAGAGAACATTAAAATTAACCTTATTTTATTCAAGCATGGAATCTAACTTGAAACATAACTTGATAATAATAATGACAAAAACACTTACAATTACTTTGGCTACATCGTGGAGGATGCGTGTAGACACTTGTAGAAATAAAATAAAACTTCCCTGGCGAGCTTGAAGAGCACGCTTATTTATAAACTATTCTAAGGGGGGTGGTTAAAACTACAAACATGAACAAGTGAAGAAAGAAGGGTTGTGATTCGCGGGTGGAAGACCCGCGAAATCTTGACTATTCTATTGGCTCTAAGAAGGGAGGACTCTAGGCTGAAGGCGATCAGTGACCTACTTGCAAAGAGGTATGATTTTGACAAAAGGCAAAGCTAAGGGGACATGAAATATGAGAAATGCAGAATAAGAGTGAAACTAACAAATAATTGAATGAATATACATACTATGATAATTATAATTATACAAACAGTTGATGACTGTTACATCATCCTCTCCATTTTCAAAGGAGATTATCTCTCTGAAGAGAAAATCTTCCTTAAACCAAAACTTAATTGCTATAATTGACTATGGTTATATGTAATAATGGAGAAGTTCTGTGCACCTCTTAATAATCTTAATTTACAATTAAACAATTATACAATTAAATTTACAATTAAATCTGATAATATAACAATTTACATAGGTTATGTAAAATGACCATAACGTCAACTTATTTCGATCATAAATGATAATATGATACATGTATAAAATAACAAATGGATAATATAATTGATACTCTGCTACTATTGTCATCGGCGAAATATATTGTTCATCCAGGTTAACTAGAATTACGCACTCAATCATAAGTAGTTTGTCCGGTATATTAAAGTAAAAGTAATCTACAATGAAATATTGTCTCCCTCCAATTATAACAATTGAAATCGTTTAGAACGCTGCAACCACTGACGTTACACGACTCTACTGCACTACTAATCACGTCACCTGTTCCTCTATTGTATTGGAGCACACGCTTCACGGACTTTGATTTCTCGACTTCGACGCAGGTACCTTCGGAATTCTTTGTTCGCTTTGGGCTGCTTTGTTGTCGTCGCCGAGATGTCTCGTTTTTTGGTGGCTCCTTGGGATGTACGGTGGTGATGTTCGCACGTGTAGATAGTCGAACTCAGGGCTGCGGCCGTTCTAAAAGACAATTTTCAAGCAGAATCAGTTTTTCACAATAAAATACAGGTCGCTACCTACAAGTTGTAACTAATTAAATTGAAATGAAGCTATTGAATTAGAATAGCATATTATTATACTTTCGTACGACGTAATAAACAATAATTGTAACAAAAGTACAGAGTACACTAACATAGAGACTTAACCAACTTCTGTAGGTTATTATTAATCAGTCTGTTGACATGAGTCAATGAAAAGCTTAATCAATTATGTAATAAGCGTTTACAACAGTATGAACTCAGTACGAAACTCTATATCTAACTATACTGACTAATTATTGAGCACAATCAACAAGAAAATATTTATAAGTAAAACACAGTGTCCTAATTTTTAATACTTGATTCTAACCTAACAAATAACTATACAAAAACTTAACTTAATTATGCGTCGTCGATCATGACGCAGGGATGAAGACTCTGAAGGTGGGCAGCAAGATGTCCCTTGGTCCATGGGAACGTTCGTCTTCTTCGCCGGGTCTTGTTCGCCAGTATTGAAGCGGGTTTTATGAGATGGTATAGGGCTCTCATTGTTGTCCGTCCTGGTCCATTGTCCATCGTACTGCATGGTATGTTTCCGAGAAGGGGGAGGGCTGACTTAGAATGTGGGTCAGTGGTACCGAAATGACAAGTGCGAATACCACTGTCCAGGAGATTAGGGACGGCGTCTTCGAACAAGGCATGACTCATCTTCTTCGAGGGGTGAGGTCGGCGCGACTTCCTCTTCGGTCTTCGACGGTCTCTCTCTCTCTCTCTCTCTCTCTATCTCTTCTCTCCACAACCATACGATCGCATACTTGAATTTACATTATTATTATCAATTGATAGTTCGATCTATTCAATTTCACAATAATTACTTGACAATTTTTTTTTGTATTTATTTATTCATATAGCGCTAATAGAATTGAACTTATGGACAGTATCCTAACGGAACTAACATAAAATGAATAAATTATACTTAGTTCTACAGATCATACAACTTTGACACTCTAATCCAATAAAATAACTAACAAAAAAATAATTCTAGTAACTATACAGAAAATGCGGTAAGCAGTGCATTCGAATTAAGTTTAGCGCTTCCTATATTGACTATTTGCAGTTTAGTCGGAATGATTGAACTCTAACAAATAACAACGAATTTCAAATCTTATGCGAAATAACATTTCTTTCTTGTCCATAAGTGAGGAAATTATTAGTCGTCAATAAATACACATGCACGTGCTGCGTCTTCCGCAAGTGGTTGTCAATAGGACACAATCAGGGCCGGCTCGTGATGTTTTTGCGCCCTGGGCGACATATGAGTGGATTTTATAAAATCTAGGAAGAAGCTTGAGACGATACGCGATCCTAGTTTGCCGATCGCGATGGTGATGGAAGGGGACAGGGGATATTAGTGGAGAAGAAAATGTCATATACGAACAGTGGTGCAAAGGCCCGTTGATGCGAAGCCGGTGACCCGCGGGGGGCAAGGGGGCAAGGCCCCCTTCTAGCCCCGCAGGGATTTTTTTAAAAATTGCACCTCTTTCAATATGGTTTGACGTGTTTCAGATGAGATGTAGATGTCCAAATTAATTTTTTAATAGAACTAGAGATGTCTAACTGATATTTGCCAATCACAGGTACTGTTACTACAGAGTCCCATTCCCCGTGCAAGGACTCAATTTTGAGCCCCTCAAACTAGGTGTGCATAGTGAAAGTGAATGCAAGTGAAGTAGGTATGAAGCCCCGCAGGGAATTTTTTTAAATGTTCTCTTTTTATGTACGACTATACAAGTTTTGAGAACTACACGAAATTTCTGTAAGTCATGGATTCTTTAGTGTGAACGCAACGTGGAAAACGTCCTAGATAGCGCTAGTTCGCGCTAAGCAACTATAATCTTCTATTGATGTGGAGAGATTATTCAAATCGATAGTCGTCTATAATTGATATATAATTCAGGAACGTATTTTGCCATTAAAGCGCCAGTATATTTTTGCGCCCCTGGAAATGTTGCGCCCTGGGCGGCCGCCCAGGTCGCCCAGCCCACGGGCCGGCCCTGGACACAATAGAGAGTAGGTACAATAGACTAAAGGGTTACTACAAATGTATCTGTTAGTCTCTCAAACTACTGGTCATAAAATTGACCATATTGAAAGGGTTTGCAGACAATGTGTAGATTCTCGATCTCTCAAAAGAAGCGGATGCATTATTCGAAGTTTTAACATGTGCATGCATTGAATATCATGGAAATGTTATTTAGGTCGAGCAATACAAAATATGAATTGTTAGTTGTTTATTGGGTGTACTAAAGTTATTGGTTTTGGGAAGTATCTATTCAAGTAGGCATCGCCATGGGTTATTGAATTAGTTACTCTGTAATAAAATAAATCCTTCAACAGTGGACTTTGAATCCAACCACAGAAAAACAATCTTTCCTCTTTTCACGAAACGTGATTTCGTCTCTAAATTGGCGGCTAAAATATGTTGAAAGACGGTCATACACTGTGTCATGAGCATAGTGAGACTGCAATCCTCCTTCGGCAACCCTGCACTCTTATGTCCATCATAAGCTTGCTAGCCATCGAATTTACATTATTCTACCCTAGCTTTAATTAATAGGCGAAATCTTCCTAATCGATCAGAATAAAGAATGAAAACTCATGAAACACACAATTGAGTGATTACTATCACAGAATGAACTTGAATCAAACCTATGATTGATATTCCGAACCAAAACAAATCATTCTTGGGGAACTATTGTATTTTCTATATATTACAATTAGAAATCTATCAAAATCTTTATTCTATGTCTATCTTAAAACCTAAACAAACAAAATTATGCTAGTTCTGTACAGTCCGTAACAATGAAAATTACAGCGGCCTATAACTTGACTACTATTCAACAGTACTATACACTTATTAACTAACTTATAACTAATGAATGAGTGAGGTGAATTAAGGTAGCTTTAATACCGCGTTCTCGAAGCTCATTCTTTCCTCAAAGTCATCAGGAGGAATTTCCTTAATACTAATGCGGTTGCAAGACACATGAAGTGTTTGCACTTGCAAGTCGTCTCTCTGACGGAAACCGACTCGCGCACAACGTACTTCATTAGGCAGTATCTTCGACGGTTCTAATAGTAGGGTTACCGTCGAAGGTGCCGTTGAACTTGCTTCAGGAGCTATCCTTCGAGTTTGTTGTCCACTACAGAGCACCTCGGACCGAGCGGGTATAGCCGTTGTCCAGGTTAGGCGTATCCCGTCGTCGGTTTCCGTTTTGGTGATGTAGGGCTTCTCCGAAGGATTACTAATGCTAACTAAACTAGGTTTACTATTACTAATTGCCTCGTCAGAGAGCCTATTACTAAGTTGCTCGGGGGAGCGTTGTGGGGTTGGCACGATCGGCGTCTTCAACCGTTCCAGAGGCTCGGCGGAGCGTGGAGTAGGCGACGCGACCGGCGTCCTAATACTAAGTTGCTCGGGGGAGCGTTGTGGGGTTGACGCGGTCGGCGTCTTGATCTGCCCAAGAGGCTCGGAGGAGCGTAGAGTAGGCGACGCGACCAACGTCCTAATATTAAGTTGCTCGGGGGAGCGTTGAGTGTTTGACCCGGTTGGCGTCCTCATGTAATCAAGAGGCTCGGGAGAGCGTTGAGGAGGTGATGCGACCGGCGTCTTATGACTAACTAATCTAGGTTCACTATAACTAAATGTCTCGTTAGAGAGCCTATAACCAGATTGCTCGGGAGAGCGTTGAGGAGGTGATGCGACGGCATCCTCATGTCATAAAGAGGCTCGGGGAAGCGTTGAGGATTTGAGTGATAACCACTGAAATTACCATTGTAATTTTCTGGTGGTCTCCACTGCGGTGCTGGGGGGTACGAGTACGGATGGTACATGGAAGGGCCAGGTTGGTAGAATGCACGGGTGGAAGGGCCGTAATCAGAGATTTGCCAGGGGCACTCACTAGGATGGTGTCCCCACTGGTGGCACGAGCTACAGGGTGGAACCGAGCCCCCTGGTCGCGACCAGTATTGTCCACATGGGTCACTAAGGTGCCCAAAAGTGTCACACTGACAACCATGTAATCTCGCCTTGGGCTGGTTCTCATACCCGTCCTCGTTCTTCCTTTTTCCTCCCTTTCTACTCCTATTCCTCCTTGGAGGTGGAACTTCCTTGCAAGGTTTCGAAACCCATTCCAGGCACTGTTGCCTCTCGCCCTCATCAAACACCACATCCTTGAATCTATCAACTAAGGCAGCCTTTATCTGGTCATAAGGTGCGTCATCCAGATGGTCTTCTGCCTCCAGAAATTGCTCGGCCGCCCCCTTGAAGCGACATCTCGTGACTAGCTCAAGGTGCTCCTCGGTCCAGTACCCTAGATTTCCAGCCTTTTCAATGGATTTGAAAAAAGCTTCCACAGTATGGGAAGGGTCAGTACCCGAGAAGTTACCTACTAGGTGGAGATAATCAGCTACATTTGACTGAGGAGTCGCCCTATCCGGATGACTTCCGAGGTCATCACTAATTGGCATAATAATATAGTGGATGGTAACACTCGGACCAAAACAAATAACTAATTGCTAATTCTAGAAACATAACGCACATGTTTCGGCGAACTAAGCTAACTATCACTAAAATAAACTATTGTAATTATAAATAGACATTGTTCTCTGTGTACAGTACAAGGATATGGATAAAACATCAAAAAAAAAATTAGGAAAAAGAAAAAAAAATTGTGAATTGAATATTACGTTAATTAATTAAGGTATAAAGGATCCCACCGCTGTCACCAATATAACAGTTGGCCTTTGTTTTAATCGCTGTCACCACTCAGGAGTTTAACCTGAAACTAATATTAAGGAACTGGTTTGAGGGAGGGTTCGTTTGCTGTGAAGCGGTTGGTTGAACAATAGGAATACACAGAGAACATTAAAATTAACCTCATTTTATTTGAATTTAAACCTTAACTTAAAGCATAACCTAATAATAATAACTAATAATAATGACAAAAACACTTACAATTACTTTGGCTACATCGTGGAGGATGCGTGTAGACACTTGTAGAAATAAAATAAAACTTCCCCTCGCGAGCTTGAAGAGCATGCTTATTTATAAACTATTCTAAGGGGGGTGGTTAAAAACTACAAACATAAACAAGTGAAAAAGAAGGGTTGTGATTCGCGGGTAGAAGACCCGCGAAATCCTGGCTATTCTATTGGCTCTAAGAAGGGAGGACTCTAGGCTGAAGGCGATCAGTGACCTACTTGCAAAGAGGTATGATTTCAAAAAGCAAAGCTAAGGGGACTTGAAGAAATATGAGGAATAAATGAAGAGTTGAACTAACAAATAAGTGAATTAATGTAAATACTATGATAATTATAATTATACAAACAGTTGATGACTGTTACAATATATTATAGACCGTGGCCCAAAGGTATTTGCGTAGGCCAATAGTTTGAGCCTATACTGTGATCTCATATTATATCTTGCATATAGTAGATTCAATTCAACTCTCTTATTTATCAAACAAATATCATTTTCAATACAGTAGGCTACATAACAAATCTCACACTGGCCTAATAATAAGTTATAAATAATGAATGTAAATAAATACTGTATATAGGCCTAGGCCTAGGGTTATCTCAGGAGTAATAGGCCTATATAATTGGATACATGCAGTAGTAAATGTATTCAGTAGTATTAATGCAGGCATAGTAAATGTGGTAATACATGACTATGTCTTATAGTACATACCGGTAACAATAGTGTTTTGATCTAGCTAATTTCAGAACTCACTTTTTTGTGATAATTCAATTTAGATGATAATCATAATGAACGTAGGTAATTTTAATGGAAAATATCAATAAGCTGCAGAAATAATGATAGAATAGTTTACGTTTATCTTGTAGATCTAACAAGAGGCAACCAATTTGAAAATGATTTTAGTAGGTCTACCAGTATTTTATTATTAGGCCTGAGTAAATTGCATATTACCGGTATATCAACTTATTCAGTTTCGACCTTTAAAATACATGTGGTACAGAATGAAAAAGCATTAGAATAGCAAATCTTTGTCAAAATCTTCTGATGTGTGCTACACTTATTTTGATGAATGTGTGGTGCCCAAGGCCATATTATTATTGACACATAGTTGCAGATTGTGTGGTGCTGGTCGTTTCCGTGATGGAAGTGTCTTTGAAACTGGTCGACGTCCGGTGTTAAGGAAACGTGGTTGTCCGCCAACATGAACACAGCGACCTGACAGAGTTGTCTTCCTACGAGCTATTGCTGTCGGCTTTACAGGGATCTTAGCACCTCGTCTACGATGACTGGCCGACACTGAAATTGATTATTGTAAGTTTTTGCCTAAGCACTACTACTAGGCATACTACTAAGCACTACTACTAAGCACTACTACTAGGCATACAGATTCAAATTTTCCAAAAATGTTATCTAGTGATAGTGCTATAAAAACCTGTGGAACAAATTCCTTAATTTAAAATTTAGCTGAGAAACCCTTGCCATATTACTTGTTGGTTGTGGAAGATTAAATTAGACATTACCCTCGAGGGTAATGTCTAATATAAGTGAAATCAAAGAGTAGACCTACGGTGGGAAGAGTTAAGGGAACCAAGTTATCGTATTGTCAACCATCACATTTTGTCATGTAAATAAATAAAAATCTATCTCACAGTTCCATCAATGTCACGTCTCATCATTTTTTCAACTTCTTTCATTGTTTTCATCTTTTGCTCAATTTTTTTCATGATTTCAAAAATTAGGCTACTGTAAGGTGGTAGGTCTAGGCTAAATGTGCCATTAAAATAGTTATCTAATACCCCCTTTACACGATCAACTAAAATAGCAATGCATTTCGGCAATGTATTTCCTGTCGTGTATAGGATCCTAAAATTCTTATTTTCTGCCGTAGCGGTGCCAGTAGCTTGAACCTTGAACTAGCGAATGCCAGTAGCGCAACCTAGCGCTCAAATCTCCAAAATATTTATCGACAGTTGCGATAAAAATACTAATTGATCAGTATTTACATAACATAACATCTGTTTGAATTATTAGAATATGGAGATCAATATAAACATAGCCTAAAAGTAACGTGTCTTCAGTATCAGTGAAAATCTTCTGTATCGAAAACGGTCAGTCACCAATCTTCGATTCTCCCACTCAACGATATGGCGTCAACAGAAGCTAGACAGTCAACGGAACACTTTACTGGCCGCTGATTGGTCGGCTACTAGCAATACGGCCTTGAAAGTTGAACGTATTTCTACTCGAGGCAATGCGTTGACAGCAATAGGTATTTTTACTGTAGTGTAAACGCGAGATAGGAAAGGCATGTATCCTACTTCGTAGCGATACATTTCGAAAATGCATTTTTAGGGATGAGTTGATCGTGTAAAGGGGGTATAAATGTACAGCTTCTTTAATTGTATAAATAAATACTCTAATAAAATCCATTTAAATTATTTAAATGGATTTTACCCTACCTTTGCCAAAAGTCACAATAGCTGATAGCAGTGCTGCAGGGGTTTTAACTCTACGAATGTTGTCTTCCATTTTCCTAGGGCTGAAGCAAACTCCTGAGGGGATTTCCGAAGATGATCTCCCAGTAGTGTGCCAATTAACTGAATAGCGCTTTCACCTTCTTCAATCACCTTCTCGACGTTCTCGTATGCATCAGCATTATCTTCTGATAACTCTACGGTGGGCGTACTTTCTGTCACATTGGAAGTTGAAGCAACTTCCCCAACCTCACTTGAACTTGAACAGTCTCTCCTGACTGGTAAAATCTCATAAAGAGGCTTTAGCCAGTCAGTAGGAGGCTCTTTGCCTGTGGCCAACAAGTAGAGCATCGTTCGAACTTCAAGTGACCTTGCAGGAATGGGACATATGTTTGATTTAAGGTTCACCCACACTTGATGCTTACAGAGCGCTCCATTGAGGCCTACTGGGCATTCACAGACGTGTATGTCCGTGTCGACAGTGTACGTCTTTGCCTCCGATTCACTCGGAACAGAAAATAAACTATCAACATTAGTGATGCATGCCAGCAGTTCTGGGCTTGGTTGGAGCCATTTCTTAGGGAAATGTGAACCCGCTGACCAGTGGCGTGTTGAAGTCCCGACAAGGACCGGTGCCAGACCACCCTTTCGAAGGATTATACCCCACCCACCCTATTTATCGCGGAGTTAGTGATTGCCGAAAAATGTAATCAAATATACCCCACTGGGGGGGTGTGGGGGGGCCTGCCCCCCCACATAAGCCCCGCAGGTAATTTTTTTATTTAACGTTGTTTTTTTACAATTATTTTGAGAGATTTTCAGTCATTGCCATGTTGAGTTGGTTGCAATTTCATTCTGAGTGATATCTTAAGGAGTGAATGAGCAGGGCAGCCAACTTATGGAAAGTATATAATTCAGTAACACACACCTACAGTTTTTTACTTGTAAACTTCTTGAGCCAATTTATGGCTACACACTACTATTCCTGGTTTAATTTTTAGGTTCAAGTTTTTGTGTTAAAGTTTTCAAATGTTAAGTTTTTATTTCGGTTTATAAACATCTATTGCGCGCGTTCTAAAAGTAGATAAGAAGTGAAATGGTTGGCTTCAAATTTTTCGTTCGCAAAGATCATGGGTGTTAATTTGGATTCTAGAACATGCATGGCACCGAACTAATTATCTCGTAGTTTTATTCAATTGCCGAGAGGATATTCACTCTGTACCTTCATTCCGCATGTACAGCGTTGCGGGTACCCAGGTATGGTGAGGATCAATGTACCCGACCAGCACTGGTACCCTAGTCCCTTGAGCATCAGTCTCGTACCGGTATCAACATTTAAATATCATTTATTATTTGAACATATTCAACAAAACACTGTTAAAACATGTAAGATAGTAATCACTGTGATTTGTAGCTGAGACAATTAGTTTTATTTTAATTAAAAAATGGAGATGGTCGGAATAGAAAGTATCAAACAAATAGTACAAACATGATTGAATGATGTACATGTGCATCATTCAAGATGATCGAAAAAAAAATTGGTAGAAACATTACGTTGTACTGTTGTAGTCGACTTGATGTTCAAACATAATTCAGCAACTTGTACAATCTAATGAGGTAGAAGTAGTTTGGTAAGCAAAGAGGATTTTAGTGCATATCTGTCGATTGCAGCATTGATATCCAACATTTTCACAACATCCTGTTCACATGACAGAATCATCAAACCTTCCAGCCGATCCTCAGACATTGTTGACCTGTAAGAAAATTGAAAGTTTTAGCAAACGTAATAGTTATACGATAATTTATCATCTCTAGAATATGATTTTGTCTCGACAAGAAATACACAAAGATTTACTGACCTTAATCTCGTTTTAATTATCTTCAACTTCGAGAAGGTTCTTTCCGCAGAAGCAGAGGACGGTGGAATGGTGCATAACGCTTGGTATGCAAAGTAGAGGTTAGGGAATGCATTCTTTAGTTCAAACGCATGCAATAATTGCAACACATCTGAAACGCGCGGCTTTTTGACATGATGTTTGACAGATTCCTTGTTCACTCCCTCGCCATACTCCTCCTCTTCGTCTTCGATAGTTACCTCTTGTATGGGATCGTCTTCGTTGTCATCCTCGTCGAGATTAAGACTTTCAAAAGACTTCAAATTGATTGAGAACACACTTGGTTTAGCAGATGAAAGTAGGGTGCTAAAACTTTGGCTAAACATGATATATTCATTTCTCAATTTCTCGATATTTATGTTAGGAAGCCATGATCCAATAGCATTGAAAGCCTCTTGGGGTACGTCGTTAGCATTAACTTTCGTCAGTAACCTTTCAGGGGATAGAATCGTCAACCCTGTAAGCAACTCTCTCGCTTGCACGAACCGCTTTTCAATTGCTCCGAGAGCTGTGTCTATTATAGCATAATACACTTTGGATCTATATCGATCTTTAGCAAGTGTTGGGGTTTCGTCCTTTGCTGATTCTCCAGGCATTACTTTAGTTCGGCGTAATCTGGTCTCATGAAAACCAGTCTCGCGTTCGTCAAATCCTTGTTTCCTTGCGAATAGTGTTGCTTCTGTGCACATTTCATTGAACTTTTCTTCGTCCCTTAGTTTTAGTAGCATGTCAATAGTGGAGTCAACTTTCACCATAGCCTCTATAAAGTCCAGGCTAGTGGTCTGCAAGTATGTAGACAGGGGAGAGGTGATTGCGAAGATTTGTTTCATAAATAGCATCATGAAAACAAATGTGAATGTGGTAAGGGTGTTGAAGAATGCGGATGCAGGAGCAGACGTTTCCCTGTCGACTTCTTTATTCAGAATCTCCAAAGAATCTAAAACAGCTTCATAAGTTTGAAATATCGCATCAATTGCGCGGTCGTGTGACGTCCACCGAGTGTTCGATAGGTGTTTCAATCGGCGTATTCTTTGTGAAGGATCACGGTTTGACTGTTTCTGTGAATCAACATACACTGCTGTGCGCTTTCGGGCTCCCATGTACGATACGAGTGATTGAATTGTACCAAAAAAGTTTCGGCTTGCTTCATTTTTATCCACAGCATCCACAATCACGAGATTTAAAACGTGAGCGAAACACCACACATACAATGCTCGGGGATTTTCTCTTTGCACGAGACTCCTCAGTCCTGAATACTGCCCTTGCATGCTCGCTGCTCCATCGTACGCCTGTGCACACAAGTATTTCTTCCAATCTAAATCGTGTTTCTCACACAATGTTTTGAAAAGTTCGAACATCTGACCCTTCTTCAGCCACATCCGGGGCTATCAATCTTTCAATTGGCTCCCCGTTTTCGTTGCAGTACCTGATGACCATGGAGAACTGGTCTAATTTAGCGAGATCCGTTGTTGTGTCAATGATAACTGCGAAAAGACCAGCTTTCTTGATGTCTTTGAGAATTGTATCACGCACTTCATTAGCGAGCGTCTCGATTATGTGATTCTGGCTTACGTTTGACATAAACGTGTTGCGTAGTTTTTTGGTAGAAGATTGTATTCTCTGCAGATGGTTGTGGAGGTAAGGGTGATGTTTACCAACCAGAGCTAAAAGATCTAAAAACTTCCCGCGATTCTGTGATATTAGCTTTTCGTCATGTCCTCTGAACGCATCATTGTGGGTAGCAAGATAAATTGCTACCTCCATGATTATACGGACGATTTCCCTATTTTCTGCTACTTGTGCATTGTGACATCCTAAAATATTAATGTCAATTCTAGAATTAGCAATGAAAAGTCCTCTTGCTATTTCAGAATGCAAATGGTCATTGGAGGCTTCGTGGTCGATCAGGCGCGTATGTACATGGGCCCAGTCATTTATTCCTCTAGATGATAGCGGCAAGCGTTGCGCAACGGGAGTACCATGCAACATACATGTGGTACAGAATACTCTGTCAACAGCTGGAGAATATGACAACCATTCACGTTTCACTGGACCTCCGGCAAGATTTTTCGAAAAATATAAATTTTCTTGAAACGATCTATGTCTACCCGAGATGACGGATTTTTGAAACGCCCCTCCTGGCACAGGTATTTTGTCCAACACGTCATCCACGTCCTCTGACTCGTCATACAAATCCATCTCATCATCAGTGTCCTTAACTATCTTATGCAATAATTTGGAGGAGATGGTCTCCGTCCCTAGTTCGAGGTCTAGTTCATTGCTGTCTGTGAGATCGTTCTGTTCAACGTTCTCTAATTCGTCACCTTCTTCATCAGAACGACATCTCTTGTGAGAAGTGAGAGTAGAGATAGCTGTGATGATGCCAAGATTTGTGGTAACATCTTCATTTGTATTGGCACTTGCCGACAGAACGGAGCTATTTCTTCCCAAAATGTACGACTTAATTCTGTCCGAAAACTCGGTTGGAAGTGGATGATCATTGGTGTGACCTGCAGAACGAATAGCTGAAAAGAAATTTTCTAAAATATCCTGGTTCAATCGGTACGTTAGGATGTATTTCAAGTTGTAATGTCGTTCTAAATCATTGTGTAGTAATTTAAGTGAATTCGATGATATTAGGATTCCAGTTTGAAATGGAGTTAATGCTTTCTTGTTACCAACTCTCATCCTTTTCATAGTATCAATCATTTTATCTAATATTGGAATTTGTATGTTGAGAGCTAATCCAAATGCTTTAAGTCTATCCCTCCCATCAGCCTCGGGTACTCTCGTGTTGAAGACGTCAAACCAATCATTAAACAGTTTTAGCATACTCGAACATTCTTTTCAATTTTCTGCCTTGATCAACTCTTTTTGACCACACCAAGATACAGCTTTAGAAACAGAGTTTGAAAGTAACTGCGCAGCCGTTTTAACCTTCTGCCTCTGTGCTCCTTTAACGTTCAGATGATGCAAAGTTTGTTTATGGGCTATCTTAACTTCGGATTTAGATGTTAGATTTAATAATTCGAAAACCGGATCGGAGTTCACTGTGACGTTATCGAGTACAAAACCACTGTCTAAGAAATGGTTTCTTGCTAATTTCAATAAGTGTGGTGCATCGGCGAATACGAAAATGTCTCTGTCAGGTTTTGTTGGGTGAATAAAATGAACGTTTTCGGCATTGATACCCAAGTTTTTCCAAAGGCCTCGATTTCCACCCCCCATGTCACTAACTATGGCAACTACGTGGTAGCCAACATTTGATAGATTGGTAATAATATCAAATAAAACATCTCTCGTCATTTGCATGTCGAAGTTATAGAATATGGGCTGTTTCCAGTTTCCCACTAGTCCCCTTGCCATGGCAACTTGTGAATAATTATGTGGCCCGATGATTTTGTCTCTGCCTTTGTCGTAACAAACTTTTCCAGTGACTTTCATCTCATCAAACGAGATAACGGTAAGTTTTTGTACCTCGTTCATTTCTTTTCCTTTAGCCTCCATCAAATGCATGACATCTTCCAACAACCCGGGTTGACAGTTCATCTTCTGTGCCCATCGTCTCAGCGTAGATACTGCTGGTAGTGGATATTTTAGTTTTAGTCTTAAGTATCTGTATGCTTTAGCACTTACTGTATGCGACGAAATAGCGGCTGATATATCAATTGCATTCCATCGAATCCTCTTTTTGTTTCCAAGTAAGGACTTTATCTGTCCCTCTGTGAATAGTTCGGACAACACATTTCGTATTTGCGTGTAATGTGAAGTTTTTTTATCAAGATTTTTATTTTGAATAAGAGCGACTGATTTCGAAATTTGAGTTTACGATTCTCTACTTGAAGGCGAAGAGTCTTTTCTTGATCAGTTTCATAGCATGGAGTGTAAACTGGACTAGACGCTCTGGAAAATAATAAATATCGAAGAGAAATAAAGAGGGAGAGAAAGTGGAAATAATTTTGGAATATACTAAAGATTCAGAATATATTGATATCTAATGATATTATCGTTTAGATAAATGGGTTCATAGATGTTCTTAGAAAATATACACTAGATTTTCAATTGCGGTCATCTATATCAACAAGGCAAAAAGTATTGCTTTTTCCTAATTCGGAGTTTCACATACGAAGCGATAATTGAATCAATAATGATACACATCATTGCAGAGTTCCAAATGAATCGGATCAGCCGTTTTGATGCAAAAATAAAAATGTTATTTTTTCATGGCAATTAAAAACTATTGAGAAATGCAACAAGTCTAACCAATTCAATCGTTACACGATTAAAATGTGAACAGTGAAGAACAGAAAGGCAGTGGCATAATTGTTTTGAAATGAAGCTGCATTTATTACATTTCATATAAATATGCCTATATCGCTCATCCATGTATATCATCTATATCGCTCATCCAACAACGCATTTGTTGCGTTTTCCTGCTGAATATGACAACACTTACTCGAATGACACTTGAGCTTCAGAAACGGCTGATTGGATAGTCTGACCTTCAGAGGTCACACGCACATCGCTGCACTGGGGCAAGGTCTTTGTCCTACAGAAGAAACAATTTTTGCTCAAACCTATTTTATAATATTTTGTTCTAGGGGACCTTAGTCCAGTAATGGTAATTCCAATGATGGAATATTATTAGACCATGAGCGGTGACACGGGGTTTGATGTTTGATTTTTCAAATTATACGATAGCTTTGTTAACTTTGAAATTAATACTTATCAAAACTGTATTATAGGGCCTACTCGAGAATTGGTGTCATGGTGACACCGTGACAGTCAAACTCTCGAGTAGACCTAATCCAATAAACTCACATATATATACTTTATTTTGAAAACAATTGATTTGGACACCTTATTTCCAATGAGGAAGAGGCATATCAAAAATAATAGCCATCCAATAATCACTAGTTTATCGGCCTATATATATATATATATATAACTTCTATTGACATATATATATATATATATATTCAACTTGGTTGAATATAAAGTAAAACTTACGTGGAGATATCGATTAAACGGTCTACTGTTCTTTTTCTGGATCGCTCTTCTTGTCTGTCTCTTCGTTTTTTTTTGGTGTTTGAGGGGAAGACGTTGTGACGGGTAAATTTCTGGATGGTAAAGAACCTGGTTTTAGTTTTCTAGTTTTTTAGGGGAATATTTTAGTAAGCGGTGCTTCAAATTCCAATTGAAATCACTTTCTTCAAAATGGTCCGAGCAAATTCTTGCATATTTAACATTTATCTGGTCGTCTCTTCTACACAAATTAACCCACCTACGGCACAACTCTTCGTCTCTTGGAAATGTTAAGAACTTTATATTTTTACTACTATCACCTTTTCCCTTGTTTCTTTGATTAAATTTACAGCCAAACACAGCACACCCAACCATTGTCACTGCTCGACTGATTGAATCCATACTGTAAAGTGTGAAATATACTGTCATAATGCTGTCATTGTTTGCTTTGTCATTCTATGAAATGTGTTAAATAATTTCTGCCAATCTAAATTTTATTTAAAGCCACGTCAGCTATCCCTGTGTTTAGCCCGACGTCAACAGTTGAATCACAGATAATAGAGCTATTGAACAGTAGGCTATTCAGTGGAGCTTGGATGGGCGAATAAACCTGGTTGTCTCATAAAGTTGTTATTATTAATTATCTGTTCATATGATTATTATAATTGAATAAATATACCTTTATTCAATGATGTGGAAACCTTCTAGTATGGTAACACACCATAAAGCTTCCTGATTCAATAAATTGTATCATATATGCTCTGTCAACTCAAATGTACGCTTTAAAACCAGGTTGGTTATCCCATAGTAGTCAGCCGGCCGGAGCCAGTGTGTGTACTAGATGACGTCACGCTACCACTGCTCAACGCTGTTATGTGCGTATGGGCAGACCTGGGTAATATTATTGGACTATGGCAGGCTCGCTCTTCTGTGTGTAACGTCCGCGCTCGCGAGTCGCGCATCGCCGAGCCCTGCACGGGTGAAGCTTTGCGGGCTGACCTTTCGGGCTTTCAAGGCGTAGACAGAAACCGATGAAAATAGTGCGAAACACATCTCCGTATATTACGCGTACTGACTACACCGTTGGATATAATGTACAACAGTAAGCGATAAAGTTGTAGATAAAGGTTCAAACTAGGTTTTGTGTTTGTAAAAACTACTGAATCCGATTTCTGCTAGAGGAATAACAGCTCGAAGTTGTGCAAAGTTCACATCCATCTCTACGATTTTGGGTATCAATGTCGAGATTTCTACAAATACAAAACATAGAACTGTTCTTTATTGATGAAACACCAAAAACTACATGCGTTTATCTCTTATGGTTGCATCACAATCGTGATAATACCGAGCCTCCGCGAGCCGTTGTAAATTGGTAGTTGTGCTTCAGCCTTAATTGTAATGTATATAAAAAATGAACTCCGAGTTTTTATATGTAGGCCTAACTGTTTTTTTGCCATCCATGAGAGGTCTATTCCTAGCACGTTATGTACAATCTAATTTCTGAAATAGAATAAAATGAATTTGAATTTCATCGTATTGTATCTTACAAGTCCACTACCTTTATGTACGGTATTCAATCTCGTTAATTCATCATCATGTACCATTATCATGTACCATACATGTATCAAAAAATTAGGGCCCATGAGCTACATCAAACATCTATTACTACTAGGCCTATATACATGTTTGTGAGGATTTATTGCATTTTTACAGGTGCTGGCAGAGCAATAATGATTGCAGAACGATTTTCTTTGTGAATAAAAGTAGGCCTAGCTAATGTGGTAAGAGTTTTATTGAACTTATATGGGCGTTTCTTGGCAAATATAGAATACATAACCTTAAAATGGGGTAAACGTAAAATAGGGAGGACAGTGTATGTACCATAGAGAAGAAACAATAGTTTAGGACAGTCCACTTTAGGATGCATATGATTACCAGCTCACCTTTAGGCCAGCATATTTAATGTCATCTGGAATGTCCATAATTAAGCATGCGAAATAGAAGACTGTATTTATATAATTATAACGAAGAGGGCATTAAATTAGCAAATATCTATTATTTCAGCGCTTTTAAGCCAAGTGCAACTAACGCTTGAAACAAAAACATCTAGTTTAATTTGGACGTCATTATTGAGTTGTGACGTCACATAAGTTCGACCAATCACGGCCTCATTTCAAGTAATACAAGAGCTGTGACGTAGCGCCTATGCTAAAGTCTTCGCAGTTTTGATTCTCGCATCCGGGGGACCAGTCTATGGTGCTGGCCGAGAAGCCTCTTCAGGAGAGCGTCAACAAGCTGCCACGTGGACGCGGCACGGCGAAGAGCGACAGTCATGTGCCATGCCGTCCCCCCTGCGTGACACCATGGACACAGGCTCGAGGCGGACAATCCTGCATGGCGAAGAAATATCGGGTCGGCTAGACGGTTCTTAGCAAAGCGCCACGCAACGTCGGCATCCAGGCCGAGGGTGGGCTGTCGAAAAATAGTTGTCCAGTTAACTGAAGCATCAGACCAGTGGCCTTTGCGTGAACCGTCCATGCCGAGCACCGGTGCCATAATGTCTGCTAGGATTGTCCGCCTGTCCATCTTGGGCTCGAGAGGAACCAATTCGTTCTCACGAGCCCGGTGGTACACCAGAGGAGGCGGCCATTGTTCAGGACCGTACGCCTGTCGCACGCCACGAAAACGCAAGTGGCAGTGCGCTTGTATGTGCTGATTGACAACGTTTGCCTGAGTCGGGCAGAGAGAGTGTCGAAACCTTCGATATTTTCCAGATGCCGCCACTCACTCCCATCCAGGAGGTCACCAATGGTCCTGCATTGCAGCGCCAACCAGGATGGGACAAACCGTTGCCGATGTGCGGATGTTGCCGATGGTATCAGGTTAGTCAGGGTGAGCGGTATTGCCACGCTCGCAGCACCGTGGCGAGAAAATCGGTTGTTTGGCGGGTAGCCGCAGCACTGAATCGGGGACAGAAAAACACCTGCCAGCCAAGACCCAATCCTCGGAATTTCCGTAAGAAGTGCTGGGTCATGAAAGGGCCAAGATGGTCCTCTAGGCTGGAGATGAAACGATGCGCAAACAACACGCGGAAAAGGCTAACTTTGGAAACAAGGTGGACTAGACCCAGGCCGCCAAGATGGATAGGAGCACAAAGGTCGCGCAAACGCGTCCAGTGTCTCCTGCCGGCCCAAACAAAGTTAGCAAACAGTCCCTGTAGTCTCGCCAGCAGTGCCGGAGGTGGAGGTATCACCTGGAAGGTGTACCAAAGTCGCGGGGCTATGAATTGGTTGGCAATCAGTACGCGGCCACGTAGTGACATGGCCGACGCACGATGTCTCCAGCGCGCCATCGCTTCGGTAACAGATTCCAGGAGTTTCGTGAAACCGCGACCAGTGACAGCTGGAACATTCCCGAGCATGACACCGAGAAACTTTCCGCCTTCTGACGACCACGCGAACCCAAGAGGTTCGTCATCACGACCATTCCAGCTACCTGCCCACAAGCCCGTAAATTTGTGAGCGTTGAGCTTCGCCCCAGACTGTGCCGAGTAAGCTGCGTGGAGACGGATCGAAGTCGTCGTCATCACTCACGAAGACTGAGACGTCGTCAGCGTAAGCCGAGACGATCCGCTTGCGCTCTTCGATACACGGCAAGTTGAAGCCTGTCAGTCGAGATCGACACAGTCTGAGAAAGGTCTCAATGGTCAGCGAAAAAAGTTGTCCCGAGAGTGGGCATCCCTGCCTGATGCCTCGTCCGAAACCGAACGGGGCTGTCAGGTGGGAGCCAACTCGGACAAAACAAGTGGCATTGTGGTACATTGTCTTCAGGTAGTCTCTGAACACCGCTCCGAATCCGAACACGCCCAAGGTATGAAATAGGTAACCATGATCGACTCGGTCGAAAGCACCCTGCTGGTCTAGTGATAGAAGAGCGAGAGGCAGTCGATCTTTGTTGACGTGATCAAGGATGTCTCGGTGGAGGTGTAGATTCCACTGCACTTGCATTTCACTGCACTTTGGTGTTGGTGTTGTAGATCATATTCCTTACTTTTGTGTCGTCTGACTCTCGGGGAATGGTATTGATTATTACATTGAGACGTTTGCTTAGTGGGACAGCTAGTTTGAGTGCTGCAACAAAATGTTCACCATGAGAACCGTCCAACATTAAATCATTCGTTCCAGCCATCATGGTCAACCAATCGTTCATATCAAAATCTTTGGTATACTCATTGACATCTTTCACTATTTCTGCTATACCCGCAGCAGGTTTGACTAGACTCGTCACAGTGAATGTATCGGTCAGTAGCTCCCTTGATAGCTTGCTGCATCCTCTTCCATGACCGTCAGTTAGAAGCAGTGCTTTGTGTTGTTTATCGCCCTTCAGGGGTTGACTCGCCCCAGGCTTATCAGCTGCTACCGTGTCCACGAGATGTCGTTAGCTTGTCTCAATTGTTCTCAGCGTCTTCATCTCTTGAGACAGAGAACTCAAATCGCATTGTAGCTCGAGTATTGAATCTGCCATCTCACCCTGTTTGGCGCCAACATTGCCATGTCCGTTGAACGATTCGGCATCTCCTTGCTCAGGTCAGTTCCACGTAAACACTCATCACAACACCAGAAAATGTGACAATTTTTTGAAATAAGTTTGTACTCCGTATGGGTTACTGGTGGTAGAGAAGTTATTATCTTCATTATTGTCTGTATTGAAATAAATAATTTACATTTTACAAAACTAGAAAAATAGATATGATTTTTACTGATAACACTCTATTTATTATAAGCCTACGGTAGGCCTGGGCCTACCTTAGGCTAGAAGACAGTTATTCCAATATACTGACCAGAAAAAACTGGCACAACAGTATAGGTTGTCATCCGTACTCCGTTGCTGTCGTAGGGGTTGTGCAGCCCGTCAAGACCGACTCCCATTATCTCTCGGATCTTGTCCACGCGTGGCGTGAAGTCGGGATATCAGGCACTCCACCACCAGTCTTGAACCTCTCTTTCTTTTCAAGCATCAAGTCTTTTTTGGTTGCCTTTTTAATATAGTCAAATTTTGACTTCAGGTTATCTGCATCTCTGGGGCTTTCGCCACTACAGGCATTAAATAAAGTTTTCAACAGCTCCCAATCCCTGCTTTTTTGCTTGTTCGTAACGCTGTCAGTTTTTTACATTCTATTATTTCTTTATACTTGCCTACTAATTCCAAAAGAACTCCCTCTTCTGCTTTCGTAAAGTTAGCAGCTCTAGTGCGCTTTGCGTTCTCCGAGGACATTTTAGGTGGTGTTTATATTTGAGGTTAGGAACAAGTAAACAGTGCGATTCTCCACCGCTACAACAGATGGTAAGAGTCGCGTTCGGTCGCGATCTTCATTCGAGGAAGGCGGTGGAGATGCGTGCGCATCTACTATTTGCACGACAACGAGTGCGTGTAAGATTAACCAATCACAAGCGGCTTAAGAGTTAGTTTACTAACGGAGCATTGAAAAACACATTTGAATTAACAGTCTGTCAAGACAGCTCGTAAAAGAAAACAGGCTGTTGGCTAATGTCGTTGTTAAGAAGACTATTGAAAAACCGGCCCTTAGTATTGATACGACTGTAAAGTTTACAAGCTGCCTAGACCTACGAAGTGGTCTATACTATTATCGCACTTACTATTTTGATACAATATATTACTTAAACGATAATACACAAACTAATTAACAAATATAAGATTTGAAAACTTTTATTATCCAAGTATTCGTACTTATATGTCACTATAACCCAACACTGTCCACACAACTCGACTAAATTCCCGTCTCACAGTCGATCTCACGAGAGCGCTCGTCCGTGAGACGGTCTCACGCGTGTAGAAATTTACCGAATAGCGATTGGAGATCTCATGTCGATTCACAGTGAGACGGTTTCATCTCACCACGCTGTGAGTTACAGAATAGGGCTCCAGGCCTTCTTGTTGCCATAACGACCCATGCTGGAATGAGAGGCCTGCCGCATACGTCCTCCACATGTAGGAACCTCGCCCACCATAGAAGCATTGCTTGCCCCCAGTGAATTAGGCAACAAGATGCATATATGATTCGGCGAGGTTACTGGTGTCGTTTTCAATCAAACTGTCAGCGTGTGAAGTCAGGGTCTTCATCACAGTCTGCAGTTCGACTTGAAAGTCGGTGGTGGTGTCGCTTAGCCTGACATAGTCTTTCTCCACTATGCCGGCGTCATAGCAAACCTCCATTCGGCATTTGGTGTGATCGCCGAAGGCGTGTTGCATGACTGTTTCCAGGTCAGCCTTCAGGGCAATCACTGAAGGGACGGCCTGTGACGAGTTGACGGTTATTAACCACCTCGTGAATTTGCTGATTTTAGGAACAATAGGTTTCAGCAATTTCCTATAATCTGCACTGAAATCAGCCAATTTGTACAGATTTTTCCCAACATTTTTCACGAGGTGATTAGTACACTCAATCTTCACCACAGACCGTCCGTATGGCACGAGCTCCCTGATTTGCTTGAAGACGCTCGAGTCACCATCAGCAATAAACCTACATCAAAGATGCATCGATACATTAGGATGATAATACCGTAATATTATTACATGAATACGTAATGTGATGAATATATATATATATATATATATATATATATATAGCTCAAATTAAACTTCTTGGATACGATCCAATATCGAGATATTTAGGATGTAATGCTCATGTCATAAACGATACGCCTCGACCGGGACTCGTCTCCGATCGTATTGAATATATTCAATAAAGATTGATGGTTGATTTGTTATTACATGTTTTAAGCGTTTTCCGGCGCATTATTGTTTTGATTCAGATCAATGATTTGAACACGCGTACCTCTTGTATCTCATCTTGTGCAGTGATTCGCTCATGCGGAAGCCCTCGACTATGATGTCGGATTCCATAGCGGTTGATGATGAATCCCAAGTTTTATAGCACGTGTGCTCCGGCTTGTCGGTCCCTCGATTCTCAGCCAGAGAACACACACTGCAAAACTTTTGCCGTACTCCGACGTACAACTTTTTTGTTCTTTTCGCGATGATGACGGCTACCCCTGACTTTGCGCTGTAGCTGTGACCAAAGCTACGGTGACTCCAGCCACCATCGTTGATAACCGTGGTCCATGGTACACCATCCTCGTCCACATCGCCATGCAGAAGAGATAACTCTCTCTCCTCTGCAAAAGCTTCCTCCATGTCCGAGCACAGTGTATCCATCCAACTCTGTAACAATTATAACTTTGTAATTTATAACTTCATAAATTAATACTTCAATCATATAAATTTCTGTGATCGTGTAGACTTATGCAACTTGAAACATAGTCGTCCACTTTTGGCAACATTACGAGATTTTGAAAACTCCTATATGAGATACGGGAAAATTTATGTAAAACATATTTTCGAAAAACAAAAATGACTGAGATAATAGATAGATAATAGATTGATAATGACAATAGATAGATTGATAAGATTGGTAATGTATAGGTTGATAGTGATAGATTGATTGATAGATCAGTAGATTGATAATGTACAGGCATATACATATAGGATCAATGAAGAGTGATTCACGGCTTCCTAGACTTGATAGTTTTTTGGTAAAAAATAAAGCATAGTCATAAAGCATATTTTGTCATATCAGTCAAAGTGTGTATAAAATCTTGGAAGTATATTTCATAATTAAATAAAAAATGAAATGCTTACTTTTCCAATCTCATCTTCATATTTTTGGTGCGTATTGAAGCAGGGGGCAGGAATATGGGTAACTATTCCTCTTTCCGCATCAGTGCCCCTACCGGTCTCAAAAGTAAACTCTGGAATCCGGATCTCTGGCCACAAAATGCGTCACTGAGTGAATACAAGTTCCTTCCGAATTTTTGGATAAAAGAAGTGGCGAGTTTGAAGAGATGAACGTCCCCTCTACAATGATCATTTTGCATCAAAACACTCAATGTCTAAGAAACAAGATCAATTTAGTGGAGGCCGTGCTAAACGCTAATGAAGTTGACATTTTTTGTGTGACTGAGCACTGGCTTGTGAAAGCCGAAATTGATTCTTCCGTGGTTCTCACAAATTTTGTATGTAAAAGCTACTTTTGTAGATCACAACACCTCCACGGTGGCGTTGGCATCTACGTTAAACCCGACTTTCCATGCAAACCAAGACCAGACATTAATGCCCTGTCTGTGGAAATGACCTGCGAACTAGCTGCAGTTGAACATTCACTCTCGAACACTGTTATTGTCGTGGTGTATCGGTCCGGTAGTGATATAGACAAGTTTTTCGTCATTCTCGAATCAGTTATCAATCGTGTTTTTTCGGAAGGTAAATACATCGTACTGTGCGGAGATTTCAACGTAGATCTCATGAAAGCCGGCAACAATCAAGAGAGCTTAGTTGGACTTGCCCAATCTTATGACTTAAGGCCACTTATCACTTCTGCTACCCGCGTCACCGCAAATAGCGCTACGTGCATTGATAATATCTTCACTGATATCACACATGTGCACCGAGTGGAGGTTATTCAAACCTGCTTCTCTGACCACGATGGCCAACTATTATGTGCACCACTGAAACCACCAGATCCAATTACCGTTGCTAAACATCGCAACTTCAGCGCCAAAAACTTGAAAACTTTCGTTACATCTGTATTATCGGAAAAGTGGCAATCCGTGTATCTAGCAAACGACGTAAACACAAAGTACAACATCTTCATGGACATATTCATTTCATTATTTGAACAATCCTATCCTCTTACACGCAAACCGGAGAAAGCTGCCAAAACCAAACGAATTTGGCTAGACGAGAGCCTACTTAGCATAAGAGAGGAGATCAAACACAATTATCGCTTGTTCAAGATAACTGGCAACGAGCACTTCAAAAAAGAATTCAAGATAATTAAGAAGAAATTTGCTAGAGACCTACAAACAGCTAAGCACAACTACTTCGCAGAGCTTGTTGCCCGGTCAAGTAATGGTGCTAAAACAATGTGGAACATAGCGGGAAGATCAACAAGCAACGCGAAAGTGTCTAAACCCACAACGGAGTCCATTTGCTATGAGGGAGCCATACTGAAAACACCCGCCGAGATGTCAGAAGCATTTAATGAATATTTCACAAGCATTGCCCAAAAACTTGTAGAAAGCAACAAGGCAACGGATGTAGACGCGATTAACAGGCTGTCCTCCACGAAACACAGAAACAGCTCTTCAATGTTCATGTTCCCTACAACCCCAGAAGAAATTGTAATTATAATATCTGGACTAGACAGCAAAATGTCAACGGGAATAGATGGCATACCATTTAAAGTTGTTAAAGATGTATCAGTCCATATAGCGCACATTCTCGCGGACATCTTCAATTGCTCCCTCAGCACTGGCACGGTACCCAACGTCATGAAGCTAGCTAAAGTCATACCTATTCATAAGAAAGGGAAACTGGACGACGTAGCTAATTACAGACCTATACACTTATTAG
Source organism: Brachyptera putata (assembly GCA_907164805.1). Taxonomy (NCBI): domain Eukaryota; kingdom Metazoa; phylum Arthropoda; class Insecta; order Plecoptera; family Taeniopterygidae; genus Brachyptera; species Brachyptera putata. The sequence goes on from OU015468.1 coordinate 30,819,779, forward strand.
TAGCTTTCTCCAAGATCCTGGAAATACTCGTATGTGTTAGGCTTATGCACTTCTGCGAATCATGCAATATTCTATCAGATACCCAGCATGGCTTCAGAAAGCACAGAAGTACTGTAACTGCTGCGTATGAAGCTATACACCCCCTCAAAGGATCCGGACACCTTGACGTGGTGTGGGGGCTTGCGTGGCCCCGTGATCCCCAGAGCTATCGTCGGGAGCAATTTATTTGCTCCCAGCAGGGTCACCCATGGCGATAAGGTCTGGAGTGAGGGTCCAGACCAAGTTCGGACCGTCGGTCGAGTGGGTGCCCATCTCGGTGACCAGAGTGGTCATAGGGAGTTCTCGTGTAATCATTCATAATTATCACCCACTTCCATAATCTTTACTACTCTGTGTTCTCTCTTTCCTTAACTTACCTTCATTCTTATCTTCGTGCCGACTCCCGTTGATCACTCACACCCACGACTATATTGACGATCTCGCTGTGAACTAGGATATGAACCCAAGCCCAAGGTGTAATTCATCGTGCCGAGGGGCTGGATGGCTACGGGATAAAGTAGTTCTTAACGATAAACTCTGGACACATGGCGAACTCCAGTTTTACTCTAGCCTTACTTCCACAAGCGGGGCTCTGTGAGAGCGGACATATACTTCCCTAGCTTCTCGTGGGACTAGAATTAGTAACCTTTCAAACAAACAAAACCTCCCCCCCCCTAAACAACCCCCCACCCCCTAAAAACCCCCCACCCCTAAACAGCCCCCCTCCCCAAAGTAACCCCCCTATAAACAGAATTCCCTCCCTCTTCAACAACATTATCGACCCCACAACCATAACCAACAACACTAAAACTGTACCTACTTTCTTTCTGATGAACAGATCCGGCACAACTGATACGTTTAATAACATCTCTCCTTTCAAGATTAATAGATTTATTGAAACATACATTGGAAAAGTCAAGAACATTAAGCGCCTCCGCGACGGTTCTCTTCTTCTAGAAGCAGCTTCTAAGGAACAATCCCAAATGATCTCTTCATTGACAGTCCTGGGTACTTACCCTGTAACATCTAAACCCCACGCTCCGTTAAACTTCTCGAAGGGTATTATATATTCGAGAGATTTATTGAATACAGACGAGAAAGAGTTATTAGAAGAATTCACCTCGCAAAATATCATTGAAGTAAGACGAATCTCCACCCGTAAAAACGGAGAACTTCTGCCATCTCCACTTCTCGTCTTGACTTTTCAATCTGTTGTTCTTCCCGAGTGTGTGAACGCTGGCTTTATTCGCTTGCCGGTGAGGGCCTATGTGCCGAACCCTATGCGATGCCAGAAATGTCAGCACCTCGGTCACACGCATCATAACTGCGAGAAGAGTTTAGCCTGTGCGAACTGTGGTAGCACTGATAAACATCAGGGCAAACCGTGCGACCAACCTTCATGTTGTGTCAGCTGCAGAGGAAGTCATCCCTCCTGGTCAAGAGCTTGCCCTGCTTGGCAGCGCGAGAAAAAGATCCTGGAAATACAGACCAAAGATAAAGTGTCGATTCCAGATGCAAGGCGCAAATTTAATCAATTATATCCTGCCAGCACTCACCCTCAAATCTCGTATGCGCAAGCAACAGCCACAGTTGCATCATCTAACGACAACTCTGAAATAAGTAAGGTAAAATTAATGATGGAGGCACTACTGATTGGACAAGCGGAGATGAAAAGCAAAATTGAAGAACAAAGTAAGAGAATTGAAGACCAGACATTGGAAATCGAATCACTTCGAAAAGAAAATGATACCCTTGAAAAGAAAATCAAGGAAATGGAAAATGACTTGCAAGTAATAAAAAATAATGATAATACAACCAAACCTTTATGCGCACCATCACCAAGCTCCCCTGTCCAAGCACCCGTTGAGGCTGCAAGGACCAGTACGAAGCTGTCACGCTCTTCTTCAAACGTGAATGCGGAGAAGCAACGTGCTGCCAAAATTCGTAGAGCATCTAAGGACAGAGCTCCTGACGAATCAATGGACCTGGATCAGGAGGTCCAAAGAAAACGTACCTGATACATTCCTACTGTGATAAAACATACCTGTGATAATTTATAATCTCAGTATATTATATCCTTTATTCTATCTCTTTTATTGTTTATTCTCTTCTATAATCTTCTTAGTACCTAAACTCCACTTGTGGTGGAATGGCTTTTATACAGTGGAACTGTAATGGTTTTAAGCATCACAAAGAAGAGATTAAACTTTCAACATCCCATTTTAACCCTCTATGTTTCCTCTTTCAAGAGACTCGTTTTAAACCATCGGACTCGCCTTTAATGAGAAATTTCACCTTCTATCGTTGTGATGACGTTACCGGGAACCGAGCTCATGGCGGGGTGGCAACAGCTGTCTCGGATACGTTACACTCTGCTTTACTTCCTTTGACTACCCCGTTTCAGGCTGTCGCGGTACGGCTTCATATACCACAACCTGTTACAGTATGTAATATATACCTACCGGAATGGGCACCTGTTAACAGGAGGAATATTGTCTCTTTAATATCTCAACCAGTAGCGAAGCGTCGGGGTAAACATTGAGACGATGTCTACCCAACGAAAAAAAAAGTGAAGGATTTTTTTTTATTATCTCTAAATTCATAAATTGATTTCAAGTTTCTCCAGGAGACGATATTTTGCCTTATACACCGTCACACGCTGCGTCCGTATGCATGTTTCTCTGCCCTGGCTATCTCCTATGCTTTCGCTGCTATGCTTCTGAGACGCTGTGGTCAGTCGTCTCTTCCCGAGCCCCTATTATACGTGTAACTGAGTAGCGCGCGCTGCTCGGATTACGGAATACATATGGCAATTATACAGCGATATGAGACACGTCTCTCACAATTTTTTTTGAGCGGGCTTTCATCCACAAAGTCAAGTCGAAGATGAAATATTGGTCCAAATGAACCCATCGCCTATTGTAAATATATATATATATATATAATATATATTTATGTATTGTCATTTTATTTATTGTTTTAAAATGTATATTGCGTATAAATAATCTTCATTTCGAGAAGGTTGGAATGTAATTCTTCTTGTGAGTATTTAATAAAAAAGTTGAATTATGTGACGTAAGATCGAAAACATAATGCGTCACATTAAAAATGTCCATCACTATAAAGTCAAAAGTTACATAAACTTCTTGCATTCAACTTTTGACTTTCTAAACTACCCGAACCCACGGTATTTTTTTCATAACTGTTATTGAGAAGTGTATTTCTTAGCTTCACAGTTAGTTAATCCTACACTTTTTCGCGGGAATATAAAATAATATATACATTTTTTTGTTGTATTGATCCTGACCAAACAACATCCTTACAAATGAGCTGTATGCCAATCAAGAGTCTTTTTTTTGTATAAGTTTTGACTCTACGTATGACCTACTCTACTAGGCCCATGGCTTTACTAAGGCTTATTATTACTATAGCTTATCTAGCGTTACTTATACAATATTCGGAAACACTTTTCATTTATGTCTAAAATCATTCTTTCTTGTTCTTTGTCACTTGTCAAGTTGTCAACCCTCTTACCAAGCAACCGACGTTTGATGAAAGCCGCTATTTGTGCAATATGAAGCGGGTGCCAACTGCCAATCGAATTTCCAGGGGATTTAATGCACACATTAATTATATTGTCATCAACTTTTATTCTCGGTAAACATATTTTATTTGTCAACGAGAATTAACATCGCAAATAAGACAGTGACGATGAGTTCCACACATCGAGCGTACGTGCACATTCAACCACAGTGTCAGTTGAATTTTACTTTTGTGTCAGATTGTGTGTTGGTCTACCACTACTCCGTAGTCAGTATAGTTTATATCTTTATATTATAACATTATATTTTGACTGTAATCACAAGTGTTCGTGTTATCTGTTAATATGGAGGAAGAGGACGATGTGATTGACTATGTACTTGTTAAAACATTCTCTAATCTAAGTTACGAAGTTAAATGTCAGATTAAACATAAACAGCCAAAGCCACATCTTTCATTGCAACAAAAAGATGGAAAGTGTTTGCGGAAATTCCAGGATGCCTGGTATTCAAAATATCCTTGGCTTGCAGGAAGTGCTGTGCGTGAAAAGTTGTATTGCTTCGTGTGTCTTTTGTTCGGCGGTGAAAGTGAATGGGGTGAATATGGCATCACAACTGTTAAAAACTTTGAACGTAAAGCTCAACAAGGGTGAGCGCGCTCACCCTTGGATACCCTTATATAGAAAAAAACCTTAAATTGATTGCTTCTATTGACAGAAAACCTTAAATAGATTATTCTGTGAAAATAAATTCTTAAATTGATTGTTTCTATTGACAGAAATCTTGAATACATTGCTCATATTTACAAAAAAACTCACATGATTTCTTCTATTGACAGAAAATCCTGAATTAATTAAATTCCATCAACAACAGAATATAGTTCCTTTAGTATTTTGCTTATAGGCCCATCTAGAACTTTTATTAAATGCTTCTTTTTTCATGTTGCTTGACCTCACCAACAGCTAGGTTATAGAGGGTACAAATAAGCAGATGATAAAGAAACGGTGAGGTGATGATAGATGAGAGGACATTTAAAAAACCCCAATCTTACGCAGGATTTGAACCTGCGGCCCTGGAACCAGAAGCAGATACGCTACCTCTAGACCTTGAATATATATATATATATATATATATATATATATATATATATATATATATATATATATATATATATATATATATATATATATATACATATTGCTTCTAGTGGGTATAGCGTCTATAGACAAACTATAAATAATAGAATAAAATGGTAAGTTGTATACTGGAATAAAATACTGGAATACTGTACACTGGAATAGTGGAATAAAACATTGTATTGATCTCTTCTATTTACAGAAACATAAAAAAAAGTTTAATAGCAATATTTGTATGTAGGCTATAGTTCATATAGTCAACATGCATATTATTTTCAAAACATGTACAAATGGCCTAAAGTCCATTCATATAAGCGCGTTAATGATACAACGATTCAACTTGAACCACACGATACACAAAATTACAAAAACTTCCGCAATTTTATTATTTAGATCCTATTTTGGCTCGATTGATTTCAAATTATACAAGATATATTTTATTTATTATTATTGGATGAGCGAAGCGAAGACTCAATTTCACTTGACCCGAAAAAAATGTACATGTTTTTTTTTTTTTTTTTTCGCGCTCTACAGGTCAGCCGAAAATTCAAATTCGATTGAAACTTGGCATGCCCATGTGTCATCATCTGGATTGAATCCCATTAGTTTTTATACGCAATCGGTTGCACCACTTCTGAGAAAACTAATTTTCCATTTTCCAATTAACCCATAAGAATAAGCCAGAAAAGAATTTTCATAAAAAAAATGTCCTTCAAAAAATTTCAAATTTTCACCAAATTTCAATATAATAATGATACATAATATATATATATATATATATATATATATATATATATATATATATATATATATATATATATATAATATATAATAATAATATATATATAATGATGATACTTTCTTTATAGTTGATTAGTTCGTAATAACTCTTGATGTTACGTACACAAAAACAACCAATCACTGAGCAATTATTGGCAACACGTTCACGGCCCTGCTCGACGAAAGAATTACGAATTATCTTAACAAGAACGAGAGTACATAGCAAAACGAGCTCGAAGGGAAACTGGTCTGTTGTAGTGATGCCGCAATATAGCGAAAAAATCGATACGTCGATTCGATTCGATATTTTTTATTCTGATTCGATTCATCGATTAATCGGAAGTGAGAAAATCGATATTTGAATTTGAAAAATCGATTTTTCAAATTTAAAATACCGGTAGAGCTATTCAAGTTTTCAATGAATATTGTGTGTAAAATACTTGTTGCAGCAGGATCTATTTCTATTGCCAAGTCACTTTCAATGAATGCAAATATTTCATGTAAGACTTTTCGTAATTTTGGTATTGTACTGTATTGTATCTGATTTTAATGAAGTTGGATCACCAACTCTTGTGAACAGTTGACAACAAAGTGGTTTCTGTTCAATTGGGAAATATCCAGAATATGAATTGTTTTCTGGCGCCTAGTGTTCATCGCGAAAGTCCGTTAATAAATGAAAGTGGAAGAGCGGAGACAGGTGGCGAGAGTCGAGAGCTGTACATAACCCTACGCTACAAAATTATACTTCGAAAACAAAATATAATTGACAAATTTAAAATTAATATAAAACATCGAAAATCGGACGTGAAAACATCGATTCAGCAATATATCGGAACCAATTGTATCGATTCAAAATCGATGTATCGAAAGGAAATGAATCGATTTATCAAAATATCGATATAGTCTACGGCATCTCTAGTCTGTTGCCATTGAAGTGTTGATCTCAATGCTGTTGCTGTTCTCGGTCGTTTTCGATTGTATGAAGTTATGTAATTATAATGTAATATAATTATTAATAAACCTACGAACTGGAAATATTTACTTACAAAACTACAGAAGAGAAACCAATCTAGGCCCTACCACATTGTAGTGATGACATTTGCATTTAACATTTGTGGAATAAAATTGACAAAATTACTGTGAAATGATGTAGGCATAGTATTAATATCAATTTGACGCTGTATGATCGTGGGATGATATGTTTAGTTACCCTGGCCTATGTTTACTCATAATTTTTCTATTATTCAGCTAAATATTAATGTGAGAAGAAGCTTTGAAGAAGAAGAAGCTTTGTAAATTGAAATAGCAAAATACATGCAACCTAACCTCACCGAACCATTGCGTTAACCTATAAACTCAATGCCTGAACGATTGGCAGCGGGGACACGTAGAGGGTGGTGGAAGATGGGGATGCCTTGATTGAGTAGCTGGTCCACTGCCTCCGTGTTGGACATTATAAGACGGAAGAGCGGCGGCTCGCAGGTGTTCGGTGACGTCCTCCACGGACACATTCAAAAGAAGCCTAGCCTTTGAATTGTATATCAACTTCAATTAGAGCTCAATTATCTTGTAAATTTAATGACACTGATAGTTTCCTTGATGTTTGCTCATATAGCACTGCTTGCTTGTCGATTGTTGCTGATTGAATTGAAATAGGTATGAAAATGGTAATGTAATTATTATTAAATTCATTTAAAACCAGGAAATAAAATGAACAAAACCGTTGCTTATAGAACCAAAAGTGGGCGGTACGCCAAAAAGAAATTCGTTTTTTATTGAATTATAAAATATTTACGCTGGGCCTATGTGGACAAAAGTTATTATCGTTCAATGTTAGACCGTAACCAATTACAATTTCAAAGCGCATAAATTTATAATATACGTAGAAAACCAGTGATTCTTTTATGCATAAAAAAGTCAGCGGATTTTGAAAACCTATTCCATTACACACTGGGTGTGATCACTGGCGTCGGAACCGGGGGGGGGGGGGGGGGGCAGGGGGGGCAATGCCCCCCCAACTTTCGGCCAGGGGGGGGCAAGAAAAAGGTCTTGCAAAAAAAAATTGAAAAGACGAGAAATAGAAAAGACGAAAAAAAGAAGGAAGAGAGAAGGAAAGAAAGAAAAAAAAGAAAGAAAGAGTAGGAAGGAAAGATGTAGACCTATTCAGATAGGTAGGTAAGAAGATAGGTAAATTTCCAAAATTCCAACAGTCATAACAATGACAATACAATGAAATGGAGAAAGGGAACTTCCAATAAGGGTCGTTTGGTGACTGCCAGGGGTCAAATTTAAGGGGCGCCAAATTTAAGGGGCGCTATCGGCGCACATTTGTAACATCTATTAATAATAATATGCCATAAATCGTATTCTATTTTACTTGTGCATTATTGGGTGGAGAAAATGTTATCATTCGAACAGCACTGTTATCGAAAGACATAGATTTTTCTTGGATCAGCCATTCAGCAAAACCAGCTCTCGCCACACTAAAGAATTCATGAATTCCAGAAATTTCGTCCAATTCCCAAACCCGTAGAATCGTATTTAAAAAGATAAATTCACAAAAATTTCCCTGCGGGGCTTGGTTCCTCCCTCACTCGCATTCACTTTCACTATGCGCATATAGTTTTTGGGGCTCATAATTTAGTCCTTGCCCGTGGCGCTAAAATGAGCCAGAATGACCCTGCAGTTACAATAACTATGTTTGGCAAATATCAGTTGGGCACATCTAGTTCTTCCAAACAATTAATTTTGTCATCTCAATCTTATCTGAAACACGTTAAATCGTGTTAAAAAAAGGGTAATTTAAAAAATTCTCGGCGGGTCACAATTTTTGAGCTTGCCCCCCCCTACTTTGAAAACGTTCCGACGTCCCTGGGTGTGATCATAGCAGTTTTTTTCTTCAATTTGTTGATTAGAAAATATACAGGCTATGTGGACAAATTTTATGAGTATGTAGTCGAAGATTGTAGAAATTTGCATAAGCCAAGCGCAATAATTTTACATAGAAATTTATTTCTATAGGAATTCAGCGATTCTACGCGACGAATAAGTGTTTTTGGTCCCTCTTATTTCAGCCAAACATATAAACTTGTGTGTTTCCATTTCCACAGTATGGTGAAAACGCTAAAAAACTGAGTGAATATTTACTTTTTCAAGAATTAATAAACTATATGAAATGTGATGATAAGCTTGATGTTCAGTTATTTGATCTCTATTTTATTTCTATTCGTTGACCCATAGTTCAGAAATCAATAATCTCACGCTCCAAACATTCGTTATAAACTTAGGAAACTGTAATGCATTTATGTAGGCCTATTCTAATCCCAAAGTAGTATACAATCTTTGAATTGATGTTATTTTGCTTAATTGAACATTTTTTGTAAAAACTAATCCTTTAGGCCTAATTTTTAAATTTCATTACCCAACAATGTTCAACAGGCATCGACAAACAACTGAGTACACTATTCAACCTTCAACGACAGACCATACTAATTGATTTTATTTCAGTTCAGGCCTTGTCCTAATCCTAAGGAATATTTTGAATTTTCAAATGACAGCCATGAAACTTCAATTCATAAGAATTTTAAGAAACCATAGGTATTGCAATTTTCTCGTAAATATTATTATTATTACGGCCCTACTGTTGGATTATAAACTGAGCTGGTGGTGACTTAAATGGAGTAGACCTCCACTGAACGCGGTAGTAACTTGAAATTTTTACGTCATGCCAGAGATGGCCGGTCAATTGTGATTGCAAAAATATATTGTTTCAAAATTAGGCCTGGTAAGGTCAAGTTTTTCAACATCCCCACCTTCTCTGTTATCACGTGTATCAGGTTTTCTGACACCACTGAACTTGTTTTGTTTGTTGAGAAAATCTACTTCGTATTTTTGTGACGGAGGCAGAGATAAAGAAGGTCGATGACGGGGATTGAACCTAGGGCCGCTATCTACCACTCACTGATCGACCTAGTCTTCACCATATGACCAACAGAGTAGGTTAATGTTTTACCTTCCTCCAATCATTACAAACATGGTGTTAACTAATTTCAGATGCAAAATTTCAATGCAATTGCTCCTGAATTTCATTAACTAAGGTCATCAAACTCAATCAAATTTAAATGAAGAACTTCATGGCCCATACAAGAAATTTAAAACTTCGTATAATAGGAACTTCACACTAATATAAACTCTGTCGTGCGACTGTGTTGAATGAATCATTGAACAACCCATTTCAACTCTTCCGTCAATTTTGCCTACGAAGATTTCGTCAAATACTGCAACTAAAAATTAGGCTAGGTCTACTTAAACTACACCATTAATTTTGTGAACAACTAAACGCACACTTCTTTTATAGTGTATTTATCCATTATTGCTGGGGCAGCCACAGTACAACCATTAAGTATATAGTCTTGGTACAACTAAAGATAAATTACTTTCAGTGTGAATTGTTTGCACCACTAGGCCTAACGACTGTCAGCATTAAGCAAAATATCAAAATGCGCATTACAATGAATCACGGTTGATCATAGGTCTACTGTCGTAAAGAAAGAAAGAGGTGTAATTTTATAATTAATAAGACTTTGAGTAGGGCCTAGCCTAGGCTTCTAGTTTTGAATAGGCCTGTTGCTTTTATTGAATTAGGTTAGGTTAGGTAAAATTAGTTTAAACCATAAGCATACCGGTGCACAATTTTTCGAAGTATGTAATAGGCTAGCTGAAATTAATGATCGAATTGGGCCTAGATATCCATCAAGATCCAAATCTAGACTCACAGAAAATATGTTTTCATCAAATGAAATGACAGTGTAAACATTAACCTCCAACTAAGATTATGTTTCACAATGACAGCTGATTCTGAACGGCAGCGGCCAAACCACGAACTTAAGTTTGACAACTGACACAGCTGTGAAAGAGGAAGCAGTTTAATCGTAAAATTAATGGGTTATAATATTACTTTGAGGTTATTCTCTTGTGATAGTATTCATTGTAAGCCTGCCCTATGTAGGCCTACATTTTAATTCATTGGCTAAACATTGCTGTGAATTGATAGAAGAAATTAATGGTTTGTATGCCTGGGCTGATACCTGTAGGCAACCTAACCTTAATGAGTTAATATTACAAATGACAATGATACAGAACAACATTACATAGGCCCTACCAATTTCAGTGTAATTACATGGCAAATACCATACGCCTAATATTATTGCCTATTATGGTTTCATAATAAGAGGACGCAGAAAGAAGGAGAAGCAGACGATGGAAGGAAGACGGAATGGCTCACCGGCTTCGAGATCGCAAGCAGCCCTAGAAACGACAGTGGAGCTACCTCCACCCCCAAACCCGACTACGTTGGATGGGAGATTAGACTGATTTGATGGTTTCAGACTTCAATTATAGAGGCCCAAAATGAATATTACCTTTGCCTATGGCCTACCTCAGCGTAGTATTTCACTCCATCTTCATTCTTGAAGACTTTGACGTAAGGTAACAAAATACGGTTAATGTGTTAATGATCTATGTTGATAATGAATTTTGTTCACTGTGCAACTCAAGAGGGCAGTGTCATTATTTTAAGTAGGCTCTATTCTGTTTGTCCAAAGAAAAGATTCAATTTTGAAAAGATATGTCAGCTGATACACATCCGTTGTTTATGCTTGTTACCATCGTTACGAGAGAACCAAAAGTGGGCGGAGCCCAATTTTTTTCGTTTTTTTATTGAATTTTAAAATATTTAGGCTATGTGGACAAAAGATATTATCGCAACGCGGTAGATTATAACCAATTACAATTTTGAAGCGGTCAAATTTCTAATTTACTTGGAAAACCAGCGATTCTATAGAGCCCCAACTAAAACTCCACGCCAACAATGGAGGTGGGTGTGGCCTACCTGTTTTCTGAAGTATTCTTTGATTATTTAATTAGAAAATATACAGGCTATGTGGACAAATTTTATTACTACCTAGTCGAAGATTGTAAAAATTTGCATAATCCAAGCGCAATAATTTCAATTTACGTAGAAATTTAGCGATACTAGGCGACAATACGGTTTTTTGGTCCCTTTCTGGCCAAACATATAAGTGTGTTTCCACAGTGTGGTGAACACGCTAAAAACATCAGGTCTCCCGAAACCACATACAAACCACGAGCGTTTTCATATGCTAGATCGCGGGAGGATTGAGCACGCATTGTCTGAAGGAGCCCGCGCATCTACGCTGAGGCACAATGAGAAAGTGAAAATAAATAGAAATATTCTAGGGAGAATCGTAGATGTGGTTTGTTTTTTAGGCAGACAAGAACTCGCATTTCGCGGCCATCGAGAAGATGATTCTTCCTTGAATAAAGGAAATTATCTCGAAATGCTAGACTTGCTAGCCGAGCAAGAGGTATTGATGAGAGATCATTTAGAGTCGAATTCTGTATTCAAAGGAATATCAGTGACATCCAGAATGACGTTATTGCAACAGTAACAGATGTATGAACGACACTTTGAGAGAAGAAATTTCGCAGGCGAAGTTCATTTCCGTACAAGCTGATGAAACTACAGATGTATCATGTAAGTGTCAATTGAGCATTATTTTGCGGTATTGTATTGAAAATAGAATTGAAGAGAGGTTGTGGGTTTCTACGATGTATCAAAAGATAAGAATGCTGAGCAGCTATCACAAGTGATCCTCAATGTGCTTAAAGAGTGGAAAGTTGATATAAAATGGTGTGTCAAACATACGATGGTGCTAGTGTGATGGCCGGTGAACGTGGAGGTGTACAAAATTTTGTGAAAAAACAATGCCCCCAAATGCTTTGTTTATACATTGCTACGCCCACCAACTAAACCTAGTACTGTTACCCGGATCCAAACCCATCAAGCAAGTGAGAATATTCATTAGCAATTTGACTGCGTTTCACACATTTTTCAGTCGTTCGTCGAAAAAGAACAACATTATTGACAGAACAAGGTTTTAAGCTACCAAACGCAGTCGCAACTAGGTGGAATTACCACTCTCGAGCAGCCGCCCCAATCAAGGCTCATTTTGGAGAGCTGGTCGGCTTTAGTCCAAAATTTTGGAAAATGAAAATTGGGGTCCCGTAAATTCAACGGCCTTTGGGGGAAAACTTTGGAGGGCCCACATTTGTTAAAATTTTGACGCTATTTGCAAGATTTTGTTCCATGATATGTTTCAAATTTTCAAAAAAAAAGTGTCTCCGCGTGAAATTTTGGTAAACAATTTGGAAATAGAAACAAGATTTTTTTGCCCCCCCTTTTT
>OU015468.1:30832637-30885795 GCA_907164805.1 Brachyptera putata
TGATTCCGGAAAAGATATAAAACTTTAGGGCTTATAAAAATAGAGAAATTTTTAGGACGGTTTTTCCGGAACCAGTATGGAAATTCCCCATAAGAATAGGCCGGGGGAGAAATACTTGGAAAACCAAAATTTTCCGAAAGCTCTCAAATTTATACTGAATGTGGAAAGATCTATCATACCTATTTTGAGCGATTTATGGAACAATCGGATGTGAAATAACTAAGGAGGCGCATTTTTTTTGTACTTTTTTTACACATCAATAAAAGGAATTAAGAAAGCAATTAAGAAACTACTAGGAAAACGCCTTATATGCGTTGTGAGATGCGCTTAGAAGTATGGAAATGTGGAATCAAGAACATTTTGTCAGCTCAATGTACATATACAGGCCATGGATCACTTCAAAGGTTTAAGAACCGCGGCTGTCTGTTGGTATATAAACCTTGGTTTCTAAACAATCATACCAGTGCCTTCTCCATATCCAACACAGATTTTAAACGTTTTAATTTAAAAAAAAAAAAAAAAACATAAAAACCAATCCCAAAATGTTTCGGTATATGGAATGAAAATCTTCGCGTCGCTCATCTAATTAAATGTGAGCAACAAGTGTCACCAATAAATTAAAACGATTAAAATCTGTGATGGATATCAAGAAGGCACTGGTATAATTGTTGGGAAACCAAGGTTTATATACCAACAGACAGCCGCGGTTCTTAAACCTTTGAAGTGATCCATGGCCTGTATATGTACATTGAGCTGACCAAATGTTCTTAATTCTACATTTCCATACTTCTAAGCTCATCTCACAACGCATTTAAGGCGTTTTCCTAGTTATTGGTAATATGGGCCCTAAGCACATTACATGCACCGCCTTTAAGACGTGCATACCTAATCTTATTCTGTGTGTCAAAGTCTTGAATTTCTCGTTTTCGTTTTCGACCGTGTTTTACGTTTCAAAACGTATATTTCCACTTTTGGTAGTCCCGAGTTTGAAAACGAATGATTTTTGCGTTTTAAACGCGCGTTGTTCCCTACGAGCTAAAACCTCCTATTTTTGTTGAAAACGTACGTTTTCAGGAGAAAGATGGCTGATTGTATGCCTCTGAATTATATTCAACAGCTTGAGGGAGAGGAAATTGAGGTAGAAGTAATGGAAGAAAGGTTCAATGAAAGTGCTAATCCCTTCACCCTGTCAGACATTGAATTTCTCAAAATATTTTGCCTCACCAAGATTTTGGTTCAGCGTTTAATTGTGGAATTAACTCCATTCATTCCTTCTCCAACACGACGATCAGCGATTGACATCGAAACAAAGGTAAGCGTAAGTGCCTAGGTCTACCTTATTCAGCAAATTATCATCAGCAATTATTCGAAAATATAAACTCATTTAATTAATAATGATTCAATATCCAAAAATGTAAGTCTAGCTCGAACAAGCCATGTAGGCTATGACATTAACCCTACTTTTACTAAGATACAGTTGCTAACAAACTCAATAGGCCTACTGTTGTTAGCAAGATTGTTTACTACTCTTAGTTCGTCTTCATCCCTCTCACGCCGAACGCTGTAGTCGCAAACTATTGCGAGCTTGTGATTGGTGCGTGGCAATACATTTCACGGTCACCTAGAGGAACTCGCAGTTCGGCCCGAAAATAGCTTCAGCGGACTAACCGCAATTTCGTTTTGATCCCACAATGCCAGCGCTGAACTCCAGACTAGCAATCTACCCCAAAACGAAAACGAGTTGAAACCTCAGTTTTCATACTTCGTTTCCATCTGTGAAAACGGTAGATTCAAGACTTGGACTCCTGACATGGAGCACCGGTACCAGCTTGATTGACCTCTGACATCACATTGATGCTAGCTACCAGTTCATGTTATTATAATAAGTGTGTGTTTATGTAGCTTTCTGAAAATGACTCATCAAGAGCTTTTCAATGAGCTATTGTTGAGCCATGTCTCCCAAAGGATCCGACGTGGTGTGGGGGCTTGCGTGGCCCAATGATCCCCAGAGCTATCGTCGGGAGCAATTTATTTGCTCCCAGCAGGGTTACCCATGGCGATACGGTCTGGAGTGAGGGTCCAGACTAAGTTCGGACCGTCTCGGTCGAGTGGAAGCGACCGGAGTATATGGAGGGAGTACTGAACCTTGAGTTTGTATTTTTATTTTGTTTCGTTTTGTTTTGTCACTTTTCTCCTGATCTATCGTCTACATTTATTTTTATTTCATTTCAAAACATTATGACGTTTCTTCTAGCCACAAAGGTGCCCGGACTAGTTCAGTGGAGAGGGGGGAGTAAGGCGTGCTATATTTGTAGAGAAGGACAGTTTACTCAAAAACAACAAGTTTATTAGAGGAGGACACCACCAAGCCTCAAATCAAAATACAATATAATAATGCCATTCAGTAATCAGTCAGTAAGGCAATAAGTTCCGAACCAACATAATGTGCCTCCAATGGCAAACCTTACAGGCAATGAGAATGTTAGCTTGTTTCCTTAGTTGAAACATAGACTACACATATCAAATAAACTAATGTCAATCTACTTGGATTGCTCACAGTTAAATATATACCGGCCAGCTGGGATCGCGGCAGAAATGACCGAAGTCATAATACAGCTTATTTTAATACATACAATAGGCTGTTGAACATGGTCCTTGCAAACACCAAAACTAAATAAATTCCTCAGTCCTATAGACAGGGTTAAATAATACATAGAAATAACAAGGTGATTTCTACTTATTTGAAACTAACCATGACACATCGTTCATGATACACAACCGTAGTTCATAGAATGTGTGGCGTGTACAGCACTCGTCATGAGCATTGCCCTATTAGTTGTCAAACTGAAACTATACATGAATATCTGTATTTAACCAACCTCGTGGTCTAGGCAAGACTGAAATTAACATTATAAATAAAGAATACTTTGGGACCATGCTTTTAACAGCCAACAATGATATTCACAGGGAGCGACAACTGTTAATATCTAATATAATATATTGCCTAAACTTATGTACGGTACCATACCTCTAGTTTACATGGCAAAAGCCACGGCCATCTCATCGCGTCTTCGGTCGATCACGGTTCGAGTCCTGGCTGGGGCCCGATACTCGAGCTCGTACGTTTTCCAGCACATACGCGTGAAAGCGTATGCTCTGAACGCGCATTGGTTTCATTTGGTCAATCCTCGACATATCTCAAACACAATACGCGTTTTGAGTAACAGCACGGCACAGACACGGGTTGTGCTTACCGGACCGTGTCGATTCAGTACCAAAGTATAAGTACGTCATGAACACGTCATCGGCAGCATAATTTGAACCAATCAGAATGCAGCTGCATTTTCAATACAACAGCTGTTGAAAATGTATGCCTACCAAACGACACTGTCAAAAAGGTTGAAATAAGTTATGATGTCAAGGTGAAAATATTTTTCAAAGTTTATTAGCTGCTTCATAATCTAGGTTTCGTTTACTACATCAGGTTCAGTTATGTGATTAATGGCTTAATAATTAGTATTATTTTTGTAAAGTTTTCAAGTATTTTGGAGGTTATAGTTCTCATGCCTATAGTAATTGTCTTGTACTTTAAATCATTATAATCATGGTATAATGTCAGTATGTATTCTTCAGGATGCATTGTAATGTAGCTTCATCTCCCAATAATAATTAATAGTAATAATGATATAATAATATAATTTATTGTCATATATCCGCGTCACATGTATACATAATTATGATAGGCCTACAGACAAGTTTTCAGCACTTAGAATACAACTTGAGAAAAGACTAGCCTAGGATCAATTGTCAAGTACAAAATAAGAATAAAAATAGGTAAATGTTCATACAAATTACACACAATCTACATGTCTAGAAGAGAATAAAGAAATGATATAGGCCTATACTAATTTAAACTCTTGATAATTCTATAATTTTGTAAATCTCAACAACACTATTTACTGGTATATAATTATGTGGCTGCAACCATAATCTTGGTGCGATACTTGTCTAATTGAGCTTACTTGGTTTCTTCCGACAGTTTTACTCCTGCTGCTGAAAGTGTCTACGAATTGAACGCTGTTGTAGCCTCTGTCCATGTGCCAGAATGGGATTTTGGCCTCTGCCAAGGACTACTAAATGATCGTCATTTCTGTTGACATCCATCCTAAAATCAATGTGTTCGTCACCTTCTTCTGGTGGTGGTTCAGGCACATGTTGTGAAGCACAGTGCATGCTGTAATTATCTGCGATGCTTTGAGCGGCCCGGTCTTTCAACAAACACCGCCACCGCATCTTCAACAATCCGTGACAGCGTTCGACTGTGCTCCGAGCCTGCATTTGGTGTCGGTTGTATTCGACAGCTCCTTGATTTACTGGGTTGGCTATTGGCGTCATAAGCCAGGGTTCCAATGGATAACCACTGTCCCCCGAAAGACATAACATAAAGTATGCGGAACGTTATAAAACACTCCCTAGCTAGCCACCTATAGTTCTAGGTTAATTAAATCATGTACATCCTTGTTAATTCATGTAAACCGTCAATAAAGTTCATTGAACTAATTCGTTACAATGTCAATGATGGTACGACCGATTTTGTTTCATCTCCTTTCATCTTATATTTTCCAAAGAAAACTTTTCCAAAGATGTTTCATTCTACCTACCAATAAGCCAAGTGCTAATATTGTCATCATGTGCTAGCTGGAGACTGTGTCTGAGGTTACAATTGCGCCGTATAAAAGCGTCATAAGTGCTGCCCGGGTAGTTCGCATTTGCATGCAAGATCGCAACTTTGCGTCGCATACCGGATCCAAATGAATAAATAAATTACTGGTGGTTACTGTATTTGTGTTGAATGAGATTGACACTCATCTAGGCCTAACTTTGATCAATCAATTTATTTGAATAACTTTCCAACTGTACGTTAATGGAGTGGTAGTTTTTTCTATTTACATGAATGTGTTCGGGGTGTAGTGGATCAAGTTGTGGTGGAGGCACAATTGCACCATCAACTCCCGGGAAACCATATTCCTCAAAGAATCTGCCGAATAAATTAATTTTTACGAGTAATAGTCTACGTAAATTTGAGTCATCTCATTCAATTAGTTTTTGAAACCAGTATTTTACTAAGATACCGTTTTACCAACCTATAATCAAGTAATAATTGGGTCTAGTTGATGATTGATTGAGGGGCAAAAAAACATACAAAACGAAGGGTGATAACAAAAGTTGATTCGTCAATTATTGCTTAATATCCACTAAACTCCAGTTAGTGAAACCAGCTCTATGGCTCAAAATTCTTATTGTTTTCAATAAATTATCAGTCTTCAATACTCTTATTGATAAGACTTAGTAAGTGTCAACTATATAGGTCTAAGGACCGGTTTTACAAATAATAAGTTTGTTGATTTATAAGCAATAATTAGCAATTGTTAATACAGTAGTGCTCAATGAAAAAATGTCATTGGGATAAAATTAACTTGATTAGAACATTTTTCATGAACAAGTAGGCATATGTAGGCCTATGTCAGTCATTGTTCACTCAGTTATAAACTTTGAAAAACCAGCAGCTTACTATGAAAAATGAATATTCTTGAAATTTGCATTTAAGAAGTGGGAAAACCACAAGTAACAAGATGAAAAATATCAAGTCAACAAAGGTTCACTGACATATTTAAAAAATCTGTAATTTTCATTTTATTATTACAGCAATAAAATTGTTTCAACTTTCAACCTATAATGATGATAGTTTTTTTTGTTTACTTTGCTTCTCTTGTCTGAGCAGTCAATATGGAATTATTGAACTTTGTAATTATTGAATCTATTACTATAATAATTTTATCTATATCCTATACAAAAACTTTTTCATTTAAAAATGATTTTATTAAATAAACCTTTTCTCAACTTTAAACTAGTAAATTAAAAATTTTCCGAACAAACGACGATTTTCAACTGACGATACAAATGTTTATGCGATAACCTACATACCCTCTTTTGATTGGGTCCAAATTACGGAGTGGGTACGACACCCACTCGGGGAATAAGTGTTCATTTATAGCAGCTGTAACCGCGCTGATGGCCCTGCTTACGGTTGGCTGGCAGATTGCCAGATTAATATCTTGACCAATCCGTGTTTGGTAGCCACCGCTACCAAAAAACCTCACTGTTGCTAGAACCTGGGCCATGTAAATAATATAATTTGTAGTGAGTATTAGGCCTACTACAGTACCGTTACAAAATATACAACAGTTAATTCGTTTACAATAAATGGATTTAATGAGAAAACACAATATCCAGTATTGGATTTGTTATTGTCTTATGGAAAAGTTATTGAAATTGTTTGTAGGAAAATATGAGATGAAAAAATACATTATCATAAATAAAATATGATTCATTGTCATGATCAACTTACAGCACTTTCCACGTCCAAAGCAGAACGGCGAGTTGGCGGAGGCATCACTAACTCGAGTCGTTCTATCAGGTTATTAGCCAGAGGTTTTGAAAGTCTGAATAATTTCATGAACTTTCTTTCCTCCAACTCGAAGGCATTGTCCCTGTGATGAAAAGCCCTCGGTCTCCGCTCATTCTCGAGTTCAGCGATTTCCACATTGTTGATTAATCTAAGATCATCCTGCCACATTTCTACCATGTTTGCTCTATTAAAATACTCTATAGAAACTGAACTAGATTATTTACACTCTGCCAAGACTGATGAAATAATGTCACTCTTTTGAATATTCACACACACCAACTGAATCTGTCTGCTCCTGAAACTGTCCACTGGTAACTGAGTGACCCATGTTTTCCTCCTTATGCTGGATATACTAGGACTAGTTAAAAGGGAATCCTGCAAGGAATTCACCACTATTCAGTCCTAGAGGGGGGATCCAGGAAGGGATCCCCGGTTACAGGGATATTGAAAATAAAATAGAAAATCTGTTGTTTATATAGATATAATCATAGTCTTTATTTGTGAGAAATTTCAACTGCATCGTGTCAACCATTTTGATGAGAACAAATAAAAACGTAACTCTTTTGATAAATGTCTATGCTCATCCAACACCGCATGGGTCATATATGGCGTTTTTATAGCACAAGAATAGTTGAAGAGTGTCTTCTCGATCAACACTTAAACAATGATCTTACGTATATATGAGATTGAATATAAGTTTGTCACCTGCCAAGCCGCCTACCTGGTGTGATGATGCGGTGCCCTCGCCGCTAACTCCGCTGACCACGAGACTCCAATTTTTTAAATAAAATATAATAAAAAACGACTTCCTATCGGAAAGATTTTAGAAAAAAGGAAGGTCGGAAGGATCTAACAAATTAGGTTTTTGGGAATTTACTGGATAAAATACCGAGTCGAAATCAAATCAAATTTTACATCCCCAGTTTACTATAGGATGAAACAAATACAAACCAGATATGAATTACGTCAAAAATTATCAAAAATAAACTTCGGAAATTTAATTGCTCATCCAATCCGTCGATTGATTGACCAATTATTAATTAATAAAGTAAATACCAATTATTAATATAAGTACATCAAATTTAGTTTCTCTCTCTAAATTCCTGTGACGTAACTGTCAACAAATTCTACGTTATTTTAACAATGAACAAAAATCAAACAAACAATATAGGCCTTTAACAGAAATAATTGTTTCAGAATCCATCTCAGAATTAACTAACACACTTAGTACATCCTCTGTCTCCTCTTCCCTCGGCTCTGTCTTCAAAACAACCCCTGTAGTGTTGCCGAACGGCACTGAGACTAACCCCTCACCATGTTTAAAGGTGAAAAACTGATTTCCATAGTCGATTGTTGTCGCACACTTGGCACAAAAATCCGTTCCAATTATACATGAAGCTGACAACCCTTGAACAGCTATCATAGGTATTGTGAAACCTACCCCTCCAATGCCTACGGACACTAACACCTTACCTACAATCTGCAAAGTAGAATTATTAGCTGTGCGTAACAACAAGCCATGCACTTTCTCGTGATTCAAATGACGTACAAGTTCAGCTCGTACACAACTGACTGCTGCACCCGAATCAATTAGAGTAGCGACCTCTTTCCCTTCAACTACCGTACAAACTTGGAGTGAACCTAATGTCCTAATTTCAACCACCCCTAACTCTACCACTTCAGAACTCTGATCTGACTTAATATTGAACGGATAGAAACTTGAAAACTCCCTTATGTACTTCTTCTGTTCCGTTCTCATCCACCTTCTAAAAACAGGGTCCTTATCAGATTCTATATCTAAACTACCCACAGTCACACCCCCTGATTGCATGGCCGTGGTTAGTCTTTTCCCTCGCATTCAGAGCTTTTAACGGCCTCCTGCGCTTTTTTCAGACTAGGACAGCCCAACATGTAATGCCCAGGCCTATTACACAGAAAACAGACCGGCCTACCCTCTCTTGTCCGCTGACGGTCTCGACCCCCACCCTGTTGTGGTCGACTACCCCTGTAGCTACCATGGCCTTCATGCCTGTCAGAAGTTCGAGAAGAAACGAAACTTTTAGCTGACTCGTACTGCCCTGAACGATTAACGGATGGAGATTTAGGTGACGCCCCCTGTTGACCTGAACTTTGACTATTTTGAAAAGATTGTAGAACGTTGACGAACATTTCTTTTTGAGCTGACAACTCCATTGTCAACGAGTTCACTTGATCAGTCAACTCACTCAAGCCCGGAATCTTATCTTGTCGAGTTACTTCACTGACACTCGCTACCCTGCGTTCTGCACTCTTGGGTAGACGACATTGAACCCAAAATTTACCCTTTTGAATTCTTTTCAAATTAGTCAATAATTGATCTACGGTGTCATTCTCGGCGATAACTACCTTGTCCATCACGCTGGCTAACAACCCACTCATGACTTTTTCTACCTTGTCAACCTCCGCCATCTCCGGATCAACGCTATTACACAATCGCAACACGTCGAACACGTAATCCTCCACCGACTCTCCTAGCTCTTGAACCCTGTCTCGTAGCTGAGCCCTAACGAGAGTTAACTGTCCCACCTGTTCGAACTGACCCAACAACTCCCTCTTCACCACCCCCCATGTTAGAGCTGGGGTTGTAGGAGTGACTTCCGTTAGCTTTTGATGTTTCGCCTCTTTTGTCAAAAACCAACTCAACGGCGCCCCTGCTAAGAAACAAGCTAAACAACCTAGTTTTTCATCATCCCTCCACGAGTTTGCCTTAGCCCTGCGCTCGTACTCTGCCAACCATTCGTGAACCGAGTCCACCCCTGGACGAAACTTCTCCTGTTTTACCCTGTCTGGCATGTTTGAGCGACGAGTATTGAAAGACTCAAAAGTTTTCTCCAAAAGTTCCTCAAACTCCTCCTGTGTCTCCCCTCTGGGCTCGCTCGACGATGACCCTGTTCGACTACGAAAAGGAGGGAGATCGCCGTTAAACTCTGGGTTTAAATCCCGCAACCGACGACTCGCTCTAGACCAAACACTCATACGGCTTTTACCTAGCTCACCTAGAAGATCACCCTGTGCCTGAATCAACAGCCTGTCACCCCGAACTTGATCTACCAAATTATCTAACGCGTTGAAAATACTATCAGGCGATAGACTATCACTAGAAGACGCAGTACCCTGCGGTTTCAGACTTGGCGTCGTCAATCCCGCTGCTTCTTCAGAGAGTGTGTTACGGTCATTTTCGTCAAACACGAGCTGTTCTAACACTAACGTATACGATGGTGATGCACGTTTCTCTTTACTCATAGAAATGTCTGAACTAAACCAATATAATGAAGAAACACATCCACCTGGCCACGAACCCCCAACAGTATCGCTAAGATAAAACCTAACGAAAACCCGCACCTCCACCAATGTCACGGTCTTGGATTTCAGCTTGGATTGGGTGTAGCTTGAAAGACCGTTGGGACCGGGGTTCGGGACCAGCCTTATTCAACATACAGTACACAGTTCGACATTGAGTTTACCATATACTATTTAATGTGTACAAAAACACTTTACACTTAAATACAGGATGTTGGCAGTCTATGAAGTGAAGGGTGGAACCTTGGATGTTTAGAACCCTCCCCACGGTGAAGTTAAATAAATCCCTCCCTTAATCATCATCCCCTCCTACCGTGAGCGTTGTTGTGGTGAGAGACAGAAGCGGTCGGCTCGACGAAACGATGTTGTCTTTCGTCGTGGATGTTTCCGTACGGGCCGCCACCTTGCGATCCACGTCTTGACCCCTCCTCTCTTTAGATCTCCGATCTTCGCCTTCCCGTGGTCGAAACTCTACTCTCCCTGTCCCTCAGGCCTTGTCGCTAATTAGTTAACAATACGCATAATCTCGCGCATGCGCGTACTTGGCTATGTCCTCGATTAGCTGACTCTGCACTCGGACTTTGGAAAACACGATGTCCTCTAGTCATCGTGACAGTATACACTACAGGATATGTTTTTGGCAATATTGAAAGAAAAAAAAAGTAAGATGTGTTTAGAGTACAATGTAAAGAGGGGATAATAATAATACTGGAAGAGAGCTAGGCACTAAGGTAGTCAGCAATAGTATATGGGCAAATAGTAGTAAGATGTTGTTTAAGGTTAGATTTGAACAAGCTATATGATTTACTTTTTTTAATCTGATCTGGTGAATAGTTGTAGAGAACTGCACCCATATAGTCCGGACTTGACTTATACGCAATTTTATTGTGGTTCGGGTGCAGAAAGTGCCGCTTATTCCTGGTGATTAAGTAAGTTTCACTGGATAGTTGATTAGGACTGTTGGTGTAGATGAACATGATAGTTTGATAGATGTATATTGCTGTAATTGTAAGAAGGTTCAGTCGTTTGAAGATGGGTCTGCAGGAAGATCTGTTTGAAGCTCCTACCCAGTGTTGCCAGATCGGAAAGCTCATAGGTCGCCAGCGACATTTATCAACTCGCCCAAAGTCGCCGACATTTTTTGATATTCAAAAAAAGGCCTTGTAGTTATTATACTATGTTGGGGAAGGAGGGAGGGAAGGTGTTTTTTCATATATTTGTACTAATACGATTCGAAATTTGTATTTACATAATAATAATAATATTACGAGCGACTAGTGGCACCTTAATTGACATATTGATTGTTCATTCTGGAAGAGACAACACTGGAATATGTAATTCCTCTTCATCAGTTTGGAGGAGCTCCATAGCCTCCACATACTCTTCCAACTCGTCCGGCCCAGCATCACCCTCAGATGTCTGTGCTTGTTGATCCGGAGCATTAGTCAGAGTGACATACATGTCTGACGTAAAAGCTTGGAGCATTGGGAGCGATGGATAAAAGTTGTTACAACAAACATTTGTAACATGGGAATGAATGCGAATACGCATTAATGCGTCCAGAGTAGTCATTCGCATACGATTTCTGGTTTTAGTTTTCGTTGTATTCATAACGCTGAAAGCACGTTCAACAACTGCATTACTAAGTGGAAGAGAAAGTAATCGCAGAGCAAATTTTGACAAATCTTTGAAGACAAGACGTCCTCCTGCGTCTTTGAAGGAGCTTGCAAAAATCCAAAATTGAACAGTATCGGTTTCAATCTGTCCTCCTGGAAAGTAACTGCTCCAATTGACGGCCAATAGTTTCTGCCACTGTACTTCTAATACGTCTAGATTCTTCTTACCGTCGTCATCTAGAAGCTGCAAGGGCAGGCTTTGGAATGAAGGACGAATTTGATTGAGACAAACTTCTGGGCTGAAGTTCTTCAGGGCATATACCGCGTGTATGTTTTCTGGCAACCTCTTGGTCAGCTCATAGCACAGAGTTTTCAGGAATCAAAAACATCGTTGTTTTATTTTAGCTAAATCTTCATCCGATACTTAAGCTTGGGTTAATCTCACATTGAAATGAACGCCACAATCAATAGACTCAATCTCCAAATGAGATAGCGGATTGTCAAGTGCCTTTGTGACACATGCGATGTCGTCTAATTTCAACATCAAGTTACCTCTCGAACGTACGTCAAGAAATGACGGTTTGATTACCTTTTTGGCCACAGACAAAAGTAGTACCTTTAAATCTCTATATGCTTTCGTAATGTCTGCTGATGTGTGCTGGAAGTTAACATTAATAAAATGCATCTCAGCAAGCACTGGCTTGAGGAACAAAAGATACAAATGATTCGTATTGTCATTATACATCTCCGACAACAGTCTGGCTGAATAACACTTTTCTGTTCCAGCAGCCAATTGAAAATGAGTTTTAAGTTCGTGCCATTGATCTAAAACTCTACAAACTGCTCCGTATCTCGAAAGCCACCGTGTCTGAGAAAGTTGAACCATTTGTAATGGTTTATCTCCATCATTCATAGCCTCATATATATCACTATATTTACGACGCCGCAAAGAGCTACAACTAAACCAGCTGTATGTCTCTGTTATTAGAAAGTCGACTGTACTCGGTAGCTCTTCAGCAGCTTTTGAACTACACAAATGTATCGAGTGACACACGCATTTTATTAGCTGTACATTCGGTACTTTTTCCTTAATAAGAGTGTAGACCGAATGGTTTCTACCACAAAGATTACTGCCGCCGTCTGTGCCGAGTCCAACCATATTTTTCAGATCAAGACCAACAGTACTCAAATAAAGGCAAAGTCCCTTGAACAAATCATTCGCAGTGGCTTGAACTACTTCGAAAATCCCTAAGAAATTAGTAACGATCTTGTTCTTTGACACACTCATGTATCTAACGCACATGCACATGTATTTGTTCACTGACACATCTGTAGATTCATCTACAATCAACGAGTATCCACTCTCACCTATGTCTGCTATTAGTGCTGTTAGCATGGCCGGCGCAATAACCGATTTAATTAAAGTGATGCACTTAGTGCGATGCAGACGTAAGTTTTCAGGCCTGCTGCCGACTCCAACTTTCTTCAATAGCTCCCCCAAATGGTCAATGCTACGTATCGAGCTGTGCATTGCAATGTATAATGCTAACTGCAGATCTATAGCTTTTGACTGCTCCGACACCGTCAATGTAGACGTAACACCTATATAAAAAATGCGAGGTTTCTTAGAATACTTGAGCCAATTTATTTATAACTGCATGACATAAATGAGATAGAACATACCCATCTTATTGAGTGTAGGTTGATTCTGATTATTCAAAGTCGACATTTTTGAAACATGTTGCTTTGTTAGACCATGTTTTCTCAAATCGGCCAACTGCGGTCGCATGCGTTGTTTGCATACTTTGCAATACGCCTCACCGGTCGGTGTTTGCATCAACCAGCCTAGAGACACGAGAACACCCCACCACATTAATTATTATTTATTGTATAAATACGCGATCTGGAACAAAAGGGAACTGAACAATGATAAATAACCATTCTTACCTTTCATTTCTGGTAAGCTCTCCCATGATAACTTGTATTTCTTCTCATACTTCCCGTATTTACCCATTATTAGGATGACAGGTTGTCAATTATTGTCAACTGACCTAATGAAGAACAGAAGAAAGACAAATAGACTCGAAGCTCGAGCTTTTGTCGTTTCACGTGCGCGGTGCAGGTGCGCCTTTGGGGCTATTCAAAATATTTATTATTATAAAGGGGTTCATATTTCGCGCTCTCGTTCGCGCTCCCGAAGCACCAAAATCAACCAATATCATGTCATACTTCGGCCGATAACTGAAAAAACTGCTTTATCCATTTTTTAATTACGTTTGAAAAATAAACACGTCAACATGAATAGAATTTCATTTTTTCAGCATTTTATTGAAAGTGTAACTGTAGTATAAGTAAGTAAGTAAGTGTAAGTGTATTGGTGTAACTTACCTCACAAAGGAAAGGGAGTGATACTGTATAAAGAAGTCACTTCTGCTAACATTTAGATTCGGCATAAATCGGTCTCTCTTCGACTCGATGGCGAGACGCAATCAAACTCCTTGTAACGGGCACCGGTGAGAACAGTCCTGCATAAGCACAAACACAACCCACTGCAGACATTGCTGGTGAGTATAACATCTTGCCCATTGTGTGTTTCTATCTGTCAGCAGGGGGGAAACCTGCTCATCATCAACGCCTGAATAAGTAAAGAAAATGATCGCGGTGCGCTGAGAAAAACTGCGATATTGGTGTTGGAAGAAGTACAGCGGTTTGTCTGACAAGGAAAGTACCACCTCAGTATGACATCATAGCAATACACCAAGCTAAGACAGCGGATATACATAATCCAAAATCAGGAGTCGGAGAGGTGTGACAGTGCAGAAGTAAATCAAAAAAGAAAAAGAATTTATGAACCCTCCCATACCTGACTACTTGGATCAGTATACATCAATTAGATCCAAGTCACCGGGCTCTATTGGTGCTGATGACTATCCCGAAATTTTTAGAAGATGTTGTCAACTTTTGGTATCGCTTTCAATATTAGGACAATAGTACTAGCGTATTACCGATTTCAATCTCATGCTTGAAATCTTTATTCCATCAAATTAGCTTCATTATTTATTATTTCAATCCTTTTAGTCTCATTCAGCTTATCTTCAAATGTTATTCATTTTTATTTATCTAAATTTTAATTCAATTGTTATTCTGTGTCATCAAGCACCCAATTACTGGCAAAGAGCGAATTAAGATTTTTGATATACTCTTCTTTCAGCGCCCATTTGGCGACAGGCGACACTGTAATTATTTTGATCGCTAATAATATTGTTTGGTCGCCCAAATTGCGATAAGTCGCCCAATCTGGCAACACTGCTCCTACCATAGCTCGGTCTGCTCGTTTCTGGGCAGTAAGTATTCTATTGGCATATGGCGAGATACCCCAGAATATTACACCGTAGCACATGTGCGAGTATACAGCGGCATAATATGCTGTTACAACCGCGCTCTCATGTGCAATTCGTCGGAGATTTCGCAGTAGGTATGGGGAGGACGATATTTTCTTGGCTACATAGTTTATGTGGACTGACCAATCGAGTGTATCACTTATAAAAAGTCCCAGGAATTTTGTAGATGTAACCTGTACCATGCTTTTATTATGAAGCCTGATTAGCAAGCTACTGTCCATAGGTTGCTGTTTCGGATGGAATTGTAGGAATATTGAGTTACTCGTGTTCACCAATAGTTTTGCTTCGTCACACCACTCGGTCATGTTACATACTGCTGCGTTCGCCTGTGTACTTGCTGAGACTGCTTCTGGTGCAGTAATTAGATGGGTCGTGTCGTCAGCGTACATTGTTACAAGACCTTTGCCGAGTGTCTTAGGCAGGTAGTTTACGTATATTATATATAGAAGTGGGCAGAGAACTGTACCTTGAGGCACTCCGATTGTTGTGGTTGTGAATTCTGAAATTGTTCGTTCGTGGTTGTTGTTGATGATTTCTACGCATTGCTTACGCTGCGATAGAAAAGATTCTATCCAACTTAGTGCGACACCGCCTATACCTGTTGATGCAAGAATGTTTGATAGAATGTTGTGGTGCATGCAGTCGAATGCCTTAGACATGTCGTAGAACAGGCCAATTGTGTGGGATTTATCATCTAATGCTTGATATGTAGCTTGAAGGAATGAGTGCATTGCAAGTGTGGTTGATTTTCCTTTCTGGAATCCGTACTGATTATTTGATATTAAATTGTGAGTATTTAGAAAATTCATAACACGAGTGTGAAAGGCTACTGCGAAGATTTTGGAGAACGACGAGAGTGAAGCTATTGGGCGGTGATTTTCAGGTGCACACTTGTCTCCTTTTTTGTGTATAGGGACAATCTTTGATGATTTCATATTTGACGGAAATGTCCCTTGCGTGAATGAAGCATTTATTATGTCAGCCAATGGTCGACTTATTTGTACGGCACAATCCTTCAGAAGATTGCTGGGAATCTCGTCTAGTCCCGCTGACTTCTTCGTGCACTTCTGGTTTATGATTGTCAATATTTCACTTGCGCAAAACGGAAATAGAAATATCTGTTTCGAACAGTGTTTGTTGGATGCAGTGAAGTGGTCTGATGTGTGATTGTGTCCGGCTACCTGTAGCAGATTTTGCGCTGCTTCGCTGAAGTATTTGTTCAAAATATTTGCACAAGTTTTGGGGTTATCGTGGGTTGCAGAGTTAACCGTGAGAGAAATATTGCGCCTCAAGGTACATGGTACAGAATTATCCTTTATTATTTGCCATGAACCTTTGCTTTTATTTTGAGCATCTTCTATCAATTTATCATTATACAGTCTCTTAGCTTCACGTATTAATCGTATGTGGAGTCTTTTCTCTCTGTTGTAAATGATTTTCTTTTCTTTGTTATTGCTATCGTGATAGAGTTCGGTGTATAGTTTCTTCAGGTTTGACGAAGATTCACGAATTTCTTGTGATAACCATTTTTTGATCTGTTGATGGCCATTTCGAATCTTTCGTTTAGGAAAAATATAATCAAACCCTTCCATAAATTCTTCCACGAATGCATCAAATTTATCATCAACCGATTCAGCTTGATAAACAGGATACCACGATGCTTCGTCAAGGAGTTGTTTGAAACGATTAACTTGACTCAATGAGAATGTGCGTTTCAATTTGCTCTTCGGTTGCGTATTCGTGGTTAATGTATCACAAAATTGTATAATTTGACCATTGTGATCCGAGATATTTAGGTTCATGTATTTTGATTCCGTAATTAATGATGAAGGAATATTAGAGAATATGTTGTCGATTAAGTTATTCGAGTTGTTATTAGTTCTTGTTGGATCAGTTATGTGGGCGGTGAGGTTAAATGACCTAGCGAGATTTCTAAGACGGTGTGCGATGGGGCTGTCCAAGTCGGGTAGCAAGTTTATATTGAAATCACCTCCGATTATAAGTCTAGCATCATTCCCAAATCTGTTTGTAATATAATTCAGAACCCATTCTAGCTTGTTGAAGAATACTGTTTTACGGCCATCTGGTGATCGGTATAGTGATACTACTATTGTCTTTATTGAATTACTCTTGCACCACACGGCAGCGGAGCATTCAAAGTCGCGGTCCACGCTTGATTCTGTTAATTCTGGTATATCTAGTACATCGGTAGCCATCGTTGATTTTGTGAGTATGGCCACGCCACCTCCTCTGCAGACTGTCCTGGAAAAGCAGCTAATAATTGAGTAATTTAGAATGTTTGTCACTTCAGCTTCTTGCTCCGTCAACCAATGCTCAGAGACGCATACTACATCGGGAGAGATTTCGTCAAGCATGAGCTCAACTTCTTCAATTTTTTGGCGAATACTTCGAGTATTGATTTGAAGTATCGTCCGTGTGTTTCCTTCTGACATTCTGTGTTTACTTTCGATCTCTTGCTTGTCGTCGTCATGTAGTCATAAGTCAATCAGATTATTAGAGAAAAGTTCACCATCTTCGTTAATGTGGTTAGTTAGCGTCTTGACCAATTCTAGTTTTCCTTTCATATTCAGGTGAATACCAAACTTTGTGTAGTGAGTTGGGTGGAGAAGTTCACTATTGTCGATGAAAGTCATATTAGACGTGGTGCATGCCATTCTTCTGATGCTGTCGTTCACTGCTGCAATAGAAGTGTTGAGTTCAGGTTGGTCCAACCGGCGAGGAATTCCAAGAATAATCATTTCTTGATCTTGAGACATCTTGGCTTGTAGTGATGAAAGTGGGGCTATAATCTCACACTCTATCGATTCCGTTGATGGACTTCCTAAAGAGTTATCTCTTTGTAAATTTTGGATATCATTGGTACCTCCCAATACGACAATCTTGCTGAAAGATGATATGAATGTATTGTTCGTCAACGCAGTTACGTTTTGCATGTTTGCATTAGGCTTGATGCTGCTTTTTACATCACATTTTACGTTGAGAGCACCTTGAGTTATATCTCGTAAACCTTTGCCGTGGCTATCAGTCAACAAGAGAATGTGTGTCTTCCTTGGCTTTCGTAGAGTTTGTCTATCAGGATTTCGACTACTAAGTGTAACCTTAGATTTCATGCCATTAACAGTAGGTATTGTTATTGTTGGTTCGATAATTATGGGGTTTAGCAGATCAACGTGAGACGTGACCATCATTGATTTTCGGTTTTGTCGGGTTGATGTGGGTACTGAGACTCGACGTGTTATTATATTGCCAATTGACATCACAGTTGCATTTTGCTTGGTTTTGTTTTAAACTGCGTATTTCGTTTTGAATGTCCATTAAGAGATTCTTCAGTGTATCGACTTCTTGCCGCAGTAGGCTTGTTGTTTTGTCTAGGATAAGCATTTTTTCAATGGCTCCAATCGTAGGGGATACAGTGGATTGTTTTCCTTCGGTGCATTCGATCGCCTTGTTAGTTTTATGTCCTTCAGTAAACAAATTGATCTCTTGTATCATTCTGTTATTTATAAGATCATTTCGTTCTGTGAGGTTTACAGGTATCTGATGTTTTTTCGTCCGATTGTGGAAATCCTTAAGAATTTGAAGTTTGGTGCTTTCTTTTATTGGACTGGTCAATACTTTTGACAATCTAGGAGCTCCTACAGGTGAATTACTGACTGAATCATTTCCTACATCTTCACAGGATTCAATCATATCATGTGTGGCTACATGAACATTATCTGAATTCCCTCCAATTTCGTTAATTTCGCTTGATTGACTTTCCATCATTGTAGGTTAGGAAAAACTATCTTTTGATAAGCATTCTTGCAGAGATTCAGATTCAGTTTCCAAGGCATTACGTAATCTTTGCGCTAGTACAGCTTTTATACCCCTGGTGTCTAGTCCCCGAACTGCTAGTTCTTCCCGTAGTTTTGCAACTTTCATTCGAGGAGGCTCCATTTTTCCTCTTGTTATTAAGTATTTCTCAAAGCTACTAGGTAGCGTTACTAGGTTCAACCGGGCGTGGAGACACCGAGACACTCAGAATTAAACCTGGTGTCAACTTTGGGCAACTACAACGTCCAATAGATGAATACAGCTAAAAGTAGTGTACAAAATAATATGGTAGAGCGTGGTATTGAACACGGACCGTCGAGCTTGCTACCACTCAGCTAGAGAGCACAGGCGTCAATCGTTGACTGTGGTGATACTTTCAAGTACATGAACATGTGACGTATGTATTCTTCATGAATCGTCGTACTCACGGATAGCCTATTGTTTGATGCGACGAGATTATATGTAGTTGTTTAGACACTTTACTCACGATTTCAGTGATAGTGCTGTTCTTGATAGATGGAGTAGATATTACATCACGTAATGTGTGACTACTATGCGAAATTGTATGAATAATATAGTTTTAATATATAAAAACATCTGAGGGATGACATTACGCGATCGACTCAGGCCGCCATCTTGATTCTTGATTATGAATCAACTTGGCCTACTTCATTATATTTGTGATCTATGGTTTTGTTCCAATTTACATTGAACCATAGGCATAGATAGATTTTAATGACAGTTGAGTATGGCTAGGCCCAAAGCTAGGGCCATGCCTAGCTATGAACTTTTGCTTCGGTTAGCCACTACAAATAAGTGTGGTGATCAAAATTATGTTTGTATAAATCTACATGAACGTACGATCACAATGAGTAGCTGATATGTTTCATATTTTGAGGTATTTACTGTGTAGACTCACTTTTGTGGCATTGGAAATCGAGGAAGCTCGCTTTGGTGGTCCCAACATCGCATCCAAATCGACTATTAATTGGCGCGCTACAGCGATTGGCAGGCGAACACGTGCTCTGAAACGAGCGTCCGTCAGCTCTAGCGTATCGCGACGCACATTGTAGACTCTAATCACTCGATTTTCGTTGATTTCCTGCTCTCCTTGTTGAATTAGATCGATAATATAACCGGCTGCCGACATTTTTTTTCAAATCTCACAACTCATTTTCATTTTCCACCAAGCAAAATGAAGGTGAGTTTTTTAAATGGAATGTGAGAAATGAGAAGCGAAATTAGTGTTTCGGGAATACCAGTCAGCCATTTTCAGTGAGATAACCACAATTCCACCCAAAATAGTCTCATCTCATGATTTCATAATCTCAGGAATAAGGCTCCAGGTCTGAGAGCCTAATGAAACTACCAGTGTCGCCTTGATACATGTCAACTGGTGTTAGTGTAAGCGTAGCTTTATTACACTTTGAAAGTGAATTGATATTCTATGAACTCTATAGTTGTGGAAGTGCGCAGCCTGAAAGCTCACACACCCAGCTGATGCTGCGGCCTCTAAATATGAAATGATTATCTCACCGTAACTCTTATATTTTCTGCATGCTACTCTTTTCCACCCTGCACATGGTGGTGTTCGGTTCACAATTAGGCGTCGAACCATTTTCTTGTCTGATGGCCAGAGGCATACTGTGTTAAATACATTAAGCCTAACAGTGGAGACCACTTCAACATTGTTCTCCTCATCAAATATCACTACTGTGTAGGCAGGTTGCGTCATCTGCAGGTGAAATAAAGAGTACATTGATATAGACCAACTTGGAACAAGATATCTCTCTGTGTGCGTAGGAAAATATCCACGTTTTGTTTACAAAAACAGTACTGCAGGATCGTTCCGTGTGTGGTTGAAGGAGAGTTAGTCCAGCCAAGAATACAACTGGTTCTTAAAGAAGTTTAAGAATTGAAATCGTTAGGCCTACATTTATTTTCATTCGATTCATCAGTAGAGTCGTGATCAGCGTGTGCTCTAGGACTTACATTCATGTGGTTTATTGATGTTCGTTATCAGAGTGACATAACGGAAGAATTATCCACTCGTCCTTTCGAGAATTGAGGGGTAATCTGACAGCTTTTTTAAAATTGTGTTTATTCTCCAACCGTGAAAGGCCGGACGATTTGCATGGTCGTGTGTACATGTCCGTCAAATTCAGGAAACGCCGGCCAATTACGCATCTGCTGTCATGATCTTCTGAGAAGCTGGAAATGATTATGACTGATCTGTCATTCAAGATGCAGCAGTTGTCCCCAACTTCTTTTTTCAATGTGAAATGCTTAAACCTTGGGGGTCCATCAAAACTAGTGAGTACAGGTGGTATAGGAGTGTTACTGCTACCTCTTTGTCGAACAGTAGCACAATTTGTATCCTCAGCCAATCTATTGGATAGCTGTTCACGAGGCTGGTGTGCTTTCCTTGGTCGTATTTTATGTCTTGCAATAGTTCTCAAATGGGAAGGCACTGAAATCGTCGAGATTACCCAATTGTTTGGCATCGGTAGTTGAATGTATCAAGCCGTGTACGTTATATGCCATATTCTCCTTCCCGTACAAGTCTTTGAACGTATCTACGTAGTAATGCAATAGTTTATCGGCATAATCAAATAGATGTCGTAGGGATTGGCTCACTAGGATTGTTATGGCTACATGGAGTGTGAGGAAGTGTTCATATGGATGAGGCGGTAATTGACGTTTTAGTACAACTATGCCAGTGTACAGAAGTAGTTCACGCCACTCCGTAGCTTTCCACCTATCTACTTCTCTCACAGAACGGGGCTTGCGAGCGAATTCGCTGCAGACATGAGGGGCAAAGGATAGTAACTCTGCAGATCATTCTTCTATTTGCCCTTGGCACCAGCGCAGAGGCAACTTTTCTTTAACAAAAGTCAGTATTGTCTCGCGCATGACTCGTAGACAAACCAGGTGCATATACTCGTACGGAAGCATGATGACCAAGCGTTTCAAGGGGTGAGTAGTGGACGTGGTGTTCTGGTTGCTTGCGCAAAGCAAGGCCTTCATCTGTGCGAAGAGGAGCAAAACCTACCCTATCCATCCACCACTCACCTTCCACAAAACACTTCTCGCATCCGCAGTGCCTGTATGGCTCTTTGTCCCCTTCACAAATGATCTAGCCGGTGCATCACAGACAGAGCCCTTGATATGCACACTTCTCCTTGTACCACTAACGACTAGTCCTTGCTCGGTTAGCACTCGGGCTTCATCAACAAGTATACAGTCGAGGACTGAGGCTTACTGTAACCGTGGTACACTCCAATGGGGAAAGGACGAGAGTTTGGTATCTGGGTATACCTGCCCAATATGTGTCAACATTGGCTATTTGAAACTTTTGGTAGTGGAATACCATCCGTTGTGATTTAGAATTTGCATAGTAACCGGGCAGCCATGTAACGGTAAGAATGCTAGTAGGTGACCTTTACCAGACCATGATTATATAATCTCCAGGGGCATTTCTACAATATCTTTGCTGCATTCGTTGGCGGTTTCATCAAGGTCTAGCCCTACTGTCATGTCACTAAACATTTGTCTTGCGCAGACTTGGAGTGTTTGGATACATGTGTTTGGTTCAACCGAACGCTACGCCCAGATGCAGCTTGAGCCCATTCTGTTGTTTGTTAATATCGTCCGTCGTTAGTTCCGTATAGGGACTTGGGAATCATCCGGAATAATCTGGGTATTCATGGCGGGTGTCTGACTTCTTGGTCCGATTCTGAATCGACTGTGCAAGTCATTTCCAGTAAAACGTTGGGCTTGCTCTGCAAGTATCATAAGGGAGTTGGTTCCTGGATGAATCTTTCATTTGGAGTCACAGGACTTCGGGACAGAACGGTCTGGGGGATACATTGTGTTTCTGTCGAGGAAAGAATCGTATTCATTTTCTGTATTCTGAACAATTTTCATCGAGACGTGAATTTATAGTTCTTCATCATCAATCGGTAATGGTAGATTAGAAGTACCTTGACCTCCTCTACTCGCCCATGGCTTTAATGTATGGGAATTTTCAGATTTGGTCAAATTACAGGTTTCACCAACAGCTCTTAAAGCCTCATATTTAATACATTGAGCATTTACCAAGACATAACAAATTGAGATCTAGTAAAAGGATACTCTCACTAGAAAATGTTGTGGCGTTCGGGTACACAGGCTGGAGGAGGCCTAATTCACCATTTCTTCCGGATAGCTTCAAAATCGCCAGAATTTAGGTCTTACGAACTCGTCTCCAAGATACGGAATGATGGGTAACTAGAAGTACATTAACCAAGTAGCCTATATCAGTTGGAATGAAATTGAGTCCTAGTTGGCCTGATAGCTATATAGTAGCCCTCGAGAAAAGGCGATGTCACGAAACACAGTCAGAGAAGGAGAAGATGTTTGTATAGGACCTAGAATAAAGTGGCGATGTCACATGAACACATGTTCAGAGTATGGAGAGATAGGTGTGCGGGAGATAAACAGGTAAACACACCATTTGCACAGGGTGGACACATCGTACTTTTGTATGCAAAGACGACAGGGCGAAGATGAATCCGGAGAGAAGGTACAGGGGGGACAGGGATCGGGGCCGGAAAAGTGTGAGGATTAGCCACGTTGGGTGGTAGACTGTACTTGAACATTGGTAAAAGGAAAGGAGCATGGAGGGAAGAAACGGACGGAGGAGAGAGGGATATTAGAAGATGGATATATAAAGTGGCCATTCAGCGAAAAGGAGACAAGGGTAGTAGTGAAAAAAGGGGGGGGCGGGCATGCGAACAGAGGACCATTGCACATATATTCGAGCGTCCGTTGGAGGAGTGGAGGCCCAACAATCAGGGGCAGCCGCTGCTCCGCAGGCGGGAAACGGATGGGGGCAAGCGCGGGCGGGCAGTTGGTCGGCCCCGGCGGCGTGGCAGGGGTGTGGGGAAGAAGAGGTGTGATCACAGGCGGAATGAAGGCAACGAGAGTTCGCAGTCATCCAGCTTTTCTTTTCAGAATCCTCCGTCCTTCCGGTACATAATCGCGCAGGACATGGAGAGCACCAGATAGCGATATTATCGTGAGAGAGCTCTGAATCAATCGGAGCTAGTGAAGTCAGGAGCCTGTCATAACCTTTTCACCATCAATGATTCGGCGATTAACCCATTCTTTATTAGATACGCTTCAGGCTACCCATGTCGGGGGGCAGGCATGGTCACCACCATTCATAGACAATCCTAGACACTTACATCGTACATAACTAGCACGTATATGGTCTAGGTCACCGACAGTCCGCAACTGTATGATTGTACACCGGGGGGAGACAGCCTGAACAGGAGCCTGTTGCCTTTCCTGGAATCTGGTTCTGACACGCAGTCCCTTGGCGGCCTGACTGCGGTATCCCCACGCTGGTGAGGTTTTGCCGTCACTTGGCGTGAAGCCGCTGGTCCAAAACCTCCTCATTTAGTCTTCTGGATGCGCTTGAACGATGGATAGTTAGCGTTGCCGCAGCCAGAGGTTTTCTGTTGCGACGTACGTTGGGAGGTCTGGCTGGAAGCCGACTTCTCCAGGGCGGGTACGCCTTGCAATTCCAGCCGTAACGGGAGATCACGGTAACTAATTTTTTCTCACTATTGGCTCGTCGGTCAGTCGCAGCTGCCTTGGTGATTGCAAAGGCAAAGGTGATCCTCTTTGGCTTCAGTCACGAGTATCGTGTACCCTCTGTGACAGAGACCAGCCGTCAGTTTTTTAGTACGGTCCGCGTCCACAATGTTCTTTTTGGTCTCCAATCATTGATACAGAAAAAAGTGACAAAAATAAGGCTAATCATCTATAACACGGCTTATATCAAGCTGTTAGGCCCGCTTGACGACTACCGGGCCTATAAAGGCCAGGCAGAACCAAGAAGCCGAAATAAACGACAATAATAATAGCACTTCAGATGAGGACTTATAATGAGATTGGCTGACCGAACAGCAAAAAAACAACAAACTAACGAGAACCCAATACGACGACGTGACTTACATCACGAGAAAGGTAATATAAAATCGAGAGATAATTCAAATAATAATAGAAGAAATGTGGTTTAATCCACACAAAGTGATTAATCCGACTTCGGAATGTGGATGAGATCCGAATCCTAATGCACTGTTACATCGTATAGGTAAAACCTGTCCTCTGGGGCAGGCTTCAAATAACACAGCAGACACAGGGGAGCGGATCGACCGAAAAACACGCCCTACCCCGAACGCGTGCTCGTGTGTGTGTGTTGTTAAAACGATACGGGAGAACCAACGGAGGGGTGGCTGTGGAGAAACTCCTGCTCACAACCATATTCTAACGAACGGTAAAAACGGGGAAACGAAAGCATCAAGAAAACAGCGTTAAACACCACAACGCAAAGGTTGCCTGCTACCTAAATGATATCCGTGGGGTAGGAGATCATAAGCCCCGTAGGAACAGTAAGCTTCCCACAAACTACACAGATCTCCATGCATACGGGGGCATTCACCGGAGATTAACCTCGACTCGGGCGGGACCGAGAGCCTCCGTAGCGGTCACCCCTTTCAACGCATCACTCGAATCAACATGAACGCTTCACCGCGATGGCGGTCGACCGAGGGTAACTCACCTTCTTCAGCCACAGAGACTTCCCGACGCGACACAGCCCAAAAAGGCCGAGGTCACAAGAGCAACCAAC
Organism: Brachyptera putata; assembly: GCA_907164805.1. Lineage (NCBI taxonomy): Eukaryota > Metazoa > Arthropoda > Insecta > Plecoptera > Taeniopterygidae > Brachyptera > Brachyptera putata. Next base: position 30,857,976 of record OU015468.1, read on the forward strand.
AGATCAAGATGCACTGCGGCTACTCCACGGGTGGCAAGGCAGCGTGCCAATATCTTGTAGTCCGTCGGAGCAGCGAAATTGGACGCCAATTCTTGATCTCCATCCCTCCTTTCTAGGCTTGGGGCAAAAGGTAATCACGGCCCCGTGACCGACACGGGCAGCCGCGTCCGGTTCAACGCCTCCTTAACACCTCGTTATATACGGTAATCGGAGTCAACTGTCCCAAAACCGGCAGGTAAAACTCTGGGTGAGTCGCATCGATACCTGGCTACTTGCCTTGTGATCTATTGCTGAAGGGCTCACGGAAGATCCGCCTGCCGATTCGGCCACGTCCGTGCAGTCAACGATCAATTGAGCGACAAGAGTCGGGCAGTTCTTCTGTAGAGCTTGTTGAGTCGGCTCGATGGTCGACGGGGACAAGCATAGAAACCCGCGGAAATGCCTTCGGATATGGGTCATCCAAGGACGCCCACGGGAAACGATGCGACCCCCGCGCGAGCTTCGGATAGGTTGGACGCTGCAGCCACGTCCCGCGCCATCGGCGCCGCCGGACGGTCCCAGGCAGAGCAGGTGGTCGTGCGAGCTCCCACAAGCGTTCTCTCACACGCCGCGAGTAAGCGTCACGGCACCTGCTCATTCGCTGCTTGCGAGATCAGCCATGCGGTCCCCACCCGCTAAGCGTTTGTGTTGCCAATCACCGTCCCCGATCCTTCAGCATCTCGTGCAGGTTTCGACAAACGCCTGGTCGTCCAGGCGAGCGGTTGTCGAAGCGCCAGTAGGGATGCGTGTATGTGGGTGCGTTGCGTTCCCCGTCGCCCAGCACTCGGCCAGTGTCCAAAACGATGGTACAAACCTCACGCTCGATGTGGTGTGGCGAACCGTGAAACCGTCGAACCGTTGAGCCCTTTAGTATGGGCGTTGCTGCGAACGAGAACCTATTCTGCAGGGTGTAGAAGTCCCGCCACAGAGCGACAAGGTTGTTGCTCCACTACCGACGAAGAAGTCGACGAATTGGGGATCCGTTCGATTGTGCCCGTTCTGTCGATATTGGATTCCATAGCTGACATTAAGCCCCCCCTACCAGATCTGCACCTCCTCCCCGAATGCTGCGTTCACGTGGCCATCTGTGTGAACATTAACGTGAAGGTTTCCATCGCCTGTTCGGTCGGTGTGGCACTGAAAGACACAGATTAGTGTATCCATCTTTTCCGACTGATGCCAACTCCGTAATAGAGTCGCTACGACAGGTTGCCAGTAGTTGATTCAACACGTGGTACTTCAGTAGGGTCCTCCGCCGTGATCTTTCCGCGGATCTCGTGGCTCACTGATCTATCCCACCCTTGATGAGAATCGGCTGGCCCACCGCAAATCACGTAGATTCAATACGTCGCGGAATTGGGGGCGGCGCCATACAGTATGGCTCCGACAGGACAGCTGAGACACAAGAAATGTTGGGTACCTATAATTTTGTCGTTCGGCTCCTCACCCAAACACATTCCGAACAAATCCTACGTTAGAATATGATTTTAAGTAAAACTGAGTAGCTTGAATTTAGTGGACCTTAGCCATTCACATGCAGGGTATTACAATACATTTGTTGGAATGTCAAACGATTCCATTAACTAGTTAGGCATCTATGGATATGCTTCCAACCACTGGAGGAATAGAATACACATTGAGAAGCCTATTTGATAATCTATATATATAACCTAGATCTATATTCTCGATGTTGTTGATTATATTATAGTTATGATTCTGGTTTTGATGATCCTAAATTTTAAAGGATGCCAATCTGTGGTAGAGTCAGTGTAAACTGATATTGCAGCACACACAAAAATTAAAAATATACAATTTTAAGCTTAGTATGATACCGTAGTGCATACAATCTCAATGCTCAGGGGGGCAAGCCCATAACAGTAAAATGTTATCACAATTCAAAACTAGTTTACTGTGAGATGGATATATGTTACTGTAGACTCATTTGGGTACCGAGGGTAGTTAAACGTCTATTTATACGTGCCGTTTCTCCCTCTTCGCTGTCTCATGGGTATCTGCAGGTAGTCGATCCGAGCATTTCGCAAACAGGAAATGATGCCTTCGTTGATCACTTCGTTTGTTACCTATTTGCAGCAGCATTTTGTTTTCACACGGCTCCCTGTAAAAACACAAATTGTACAGCACATTTGCATATTCATCAAATATGTGACATGAATCAAAATGAATACACCATTTGTGATTTGATACTAAGGTGATCGGCACTGCTTCCATTTCAAATGAATAATGACTTGTCAGTCGACCAACTCTGTACTAGATAAAATTTGGAATTTATTCCTGACCATTATTTACGAGTTACGGCAGGTCACTAAATGTGGCCCCCGAACGCTGTGGAACGCTGTGGAACCCGCCATCTCCATAATTACCCTCCAGTGCTTACACAAAATGGTTCATTTGAAAGCTCTTGATGAGTCCTGTCCTTACGACTTGCACAACATGTACTTTTGCTACCTACTTGAATAGCAGAAGCTTACCCTTACCAAGTCAAAGGGATTTGAAAATATACTCATCTCAGATCATCATGAGATTGGGGATGTGTTGACCCCACTATGTTCTCAACCCCCCAAGCAATTTCAGGTTGTGATCTATGATATATTGGTGGTGTTTAACGCGCGTCAACATCTAGTCATTTGCGCCGGAGTTGTTATCTTGTATAGTCTGAGAAAGTATTACTTTGTGTTCTTCATTAAAAAAAGCTTGGACATTTGCCAATGCGGAGGATTAATATTTACTTATTTGTTTTTCTTCAATAATTGACGTTTAAGTATACATCGGAGGTTACCCAAGATCTGTGCGCTTCTGTCCTGGCGGCGGTCCCCTGTTCTTCATAGAAGAATCGAGACTTCAGAAACGTTCTATGCTTACGAGATGATAGATATAGATAGAGATATATAAGTGGTGTGATCGTAAAATGAAGTGCCAGGCGTGATCAGGACGTTGACCAGGTGTACCGAATATTTTACTGCTAGATTATGTTTACCCCGTAATAAACTGCTGCTGATGATTACTGTACGGTAATCAGCATCCAGGCATTTTATTACTGCTCAGTGCAAATATGCTGCAGATATTACCACTCTGCGTCCTTATTACTGATTAATATTATTGGACCATAATAATAATAATCCGCGGATCGTAACTGATTCCATACAACAAGGCAAGCCCGCATTTGTTTACGCCCTCGGGTTGAAACAAATGTGAATCGAAATACTGAGGGACAAATCATCCGCGGAACTTTACTGTCATTTATCAGATAGGTACAAGAATCTGCAGATCTTCACGGTCCGTGTTTCAAATACTGTGTTCACGATACTTGAGGGACAAAAAAAAAAAAAAAAAAAAAAAAATTAATATCGGGCAGATCTCTACTGGCTTGTTTTCAAAATACTGTCAACGATACTTAGTGATAATAACCTGGCAGATCTTACTGTCTTGTTTCTGAAGACTGTTTTTCAACGGACTTTGATGTAATAATATCCGGCAGATCTTTACTTCCTTTTTTCGGGAATCAACCAGTGCCGAATCATTATGGATAAGTAGCCTATTTGTGAGTAGCTAATAGACCCATCAAATAAAAGGGGCTATGTCACATAACACAGTTCAGAGAAATGGAGAAGATGTTTGTATATGCCATCAGAATAAAGTGGCATGTCACTGAACACATTCAGAGATAATGGAGAAGAAGTGTCAGGTAATAAAATTAAACACAACCATTGACAGTTTGACACATAGTATTTTTTATCAAGAATACTTCTATATTAATCTTATGAAATTCATGTGAAAAAAGGATACTCTGTGCGTAAAAATTGATAGGATTAGACCACTTGTTTTTAGGAATTACTTGAACATTGTAAAATCGAAAGTAGCATTTTTTAAAAAACTGATTTATTATATATTTATTATATCAATTATATATAGTTTCCATTCATCATAAATGTAACAATTTTATTAGAAAAAAGGTTTTGTTTCTGAATGTCGAACAAGACCATTGCACAAGATATTCGAGCGTCCTATTTTAGTAGTTTTAGTCCCAACTAATCAGGGTCACCTCTGCTTCCTCGTCAGGAACAGATTTGGTTCAAGCTCTCTTCATTTCTTCCCCTTCTTCTTTCAATGTGTTGTAAAAGATGTGATCACAAGGCGGAATGAATGCCACGAGAGTTCGCAGGTCATCCATCTTTCTTTTCATGATCCTCCTTCCGTCAGGGTACATAATCTCGAGTACATGGAGAGCACCAGGATATCGATATTTAATCGTGAGAGGAGCGTCTGAATCAAATCTGATCTATTGAATTTGTAGCCTTTTAACCTTTTCACCATCAATGATTCGGCGATTAACAGCCATCTTTTTAGTATAAGCTTCCAGGGATACCATGTCGTTTGTCGTCATTTTCACCACTTCATATACAAATCATATACACTTACAATCGTACATACGATAGGCATCTGTAATGGTCTTGGCACCGACCAGGTCAGCAACTGTATGATCTGTACACCGCAGACAGCCTGAACCAGGGAAGCCTGTTCCTTTCCTGGGAACTGGTTCTTACACGCAGTCTTTGCTGCCGACTGCTGGTATCCCCACTGCTGTTGAGGTTTTGCCGTCACTTGGCTTGAAGCCGTGGTCAAAACCTCCTCATTGTCTTCTGTGATGGCATGGCTTTGAACGATGGATGTTTAGTGTTGCCGCGCCAGAGGTTTCTGTTGCGGGACTGTACAGTGGAGAGGTCTGGCTGGGAAGCCGACTTCTCCAGGGCGGGGTGCCTTGCAATTCCAGCCGTAACTGGGAGAACGGTAATAATTTTCTCAACTATTGGCTCGGTCGATAGTCGCAGCTGCATTGGTGATTTCAAAGTCAAAGGGTTAGCCTCTTTGGCTTCAGTAACGATATGCTTGTACCCTCTGCTGACAGAGGACACAGCACTGTCAAGTTTTTTAGGTACGGTCGCTTCCACAATGTTCTTTTTGTTCTCCATAATTGATAACAGAAAGAAAAGTGACAAAAATAATGATAATAATAATAAACACTGGGCTTATATCAAGCTGTTAGGCCCGCTTGACGACTACCTGCCTATGAAAGCCAGGCAGTGAACCAAGAAGCGAAATAAACGAACATAATAATATCACTTCAGATGAGGAATTAAAATGAGATTGGCTGACAGAACAGCAAAAAACAACAAAACTAACTAGAAACCAAACGACGAAGTGACTTACATCACGAGAAAGGTAATAAAAAATCGAGAGATAATATCAAATAATAATAGAAGAAATGTGTTTAATACTACACAAAATTGATTAATCCGACTTCGGAATGTGGATGAGATCCTAATACTAATGCACTGTGTACAATCGTATAGGTAAAACCTGTCCTCTGTGCAATGCTAAATAAACACAGCAGGTACACAGTGAGCGGGAGCGACCGAAAAACACGCCTACACCCCGACGAGTGCTCGGTGTGTGTGTGTGTTAAAACGATACGGGATACCAACGGTATGGCTGTGGGAGAAATCCTGCTCACAACCATATTCAAACGAACGGTAAGAGAAACGGTTTAAAACGAAAGGCATCAAGAAAACAGGCGTTAAACACAACGCAAAGGTTCCTGCTACCTAAGATGATACTTGTATGGATACAAAGCCTCCGTAGTAGACAGGAATCTTCCCACAAACACACGATACACATTCATACGTTTGGCATGTCACGCTGAAGATGTTACTCTCGACTCGTTCGTTAGCCGAGAGCCTCCGTAGCGTGTCACACCTTCAAAACAATCACTCGATCAACATGAAACTCTTCACCGGATGGCGTCGCCGAAGGGTAACTCTCCATTCTGCAGCCAACAGAGAGCTTCCCCGACGCGACACAGCCGCAGAAACGGCTCTATGGAGAGGGATCAGAGATGCAATGACGCTACTCAGACGGGTGGCAAGGCAGCGTGCCAATATCTTGTAGTCCGTCGTGAGCAGCGAAATTGGACGCCAATTCTTGATCTCCAGCCCATCCTTTCTAGGCTTGGGCAGCAAGGTAATCACGGCCCTCGTGACCGACACGGGCAGCCGCCCGGCGGTCAACGCCTCCGTGAACACCTCGTAGTACGGGTATTCGAGCACGTCCCAAAACCGCAGGTAAAACTCTGGGGTGAGTCCATCGATACCTGGCGACTTGCCCTTGTTCAGTGCTTGAAGTGCCACGGAGAGATCCCGCCTGCCGAGCGGCACGTCCGTGCAGTCACGATCAATGAGCGAAAGAGTCGGCAGTTCTTCGTAGAGCTGTGAGTCTGCATCGATGGCGACGGGTACAGCAGTATAAACCTCTCGGAAATGTCTTCTGGATATGGTGCACAAGGACGGCCCATCGGAAACGATGCGACCGTCCGCGCGAAGCTTCGATATAGGTTTGTACGCTGCAGCCACGTCCCGCGCCATCGTGGCGCCAGCCGGACGGTCCAGGGCGAGCAGGTGGTCGTGGCGAGCTCCCACAAGCGTTCTCTCACTACGCCGCGAGTAAGCGTCACGCACCTGCTCATTCGCTGCTGCCGAGTCAGCCATGCCGTGTCCCTCACGCCGCTAAAGCGTTGTGTTGCCAACCGGCCACGCAATCCTCGAGCATCTCGTGCATGGTTTCGACAAACGCCTGGTCGTCCAGCAGAGCGTTGTCGAAGCGCCAGTAGGGAGGCGTGTATTTGGGTGCAGTTGTCGTTACCGTCGCCAGCACCGCCAAGTGGTCAGAAAACGATGGTACAACCCTCACGCTCGATGTGGTGTGGCGAACCGTGAAACCTGTCGAACCGTGAGCCACTGTAGTAAGGGGCGTTGCTGACGAACGAGAAGCCTGGTTCGGCAGGGTAGAAGTCCCGCCACAGATCGGACAAGTTGTGTTGCTCCACTAACCGACGAAGAAGTCTAGCGAATTGGGGATACCGTTCGATTGTGCCAGTTCTGTCGATATTGGGATTCAGAGTGACATTGAAGTCCCCCCCGACCAAGATCTGCACCTCCTCCCCGAATGCTGCGTTCAACGTGGCCATATGTGTGAACAGAACGTGAAGGATTTCCATCGCCTTGTCGTTCTGGTGTGGCAGATGAATAGACACAAGATGAGTTATCCGATCTTATCCGACGGATGCCAACTCCGGAATAGAGGTCGCTAAGACAGGTGGGCCAGAGTTGATTCAACAGCGTGGTACTCAGTAGGTCCGCCGCCGTGAACTTTACGCGGATCCTCGGTGGCTCACTGATCTATACCAACCTTGGATTAGAATCGGCTGGCCACCAGCAAATCAACGTAGATTCAATACGTCGCGGAGATTGTGGGCGTAGCCATACAGTATGGCTCCGACATGACATCATAGACACAAGAAATGTTAGGGTACATTATTAATTTGTCGTGTCGGCTCCTCACAAAAACACATTACAGAACCAAAGTCCTAACTTTAGAATATTATTTTAAAAGTAAAAAACTGAGTATCTTGAATTTAGTGGACCTGTAGGCCCATGTCAACATGCAGGGTATACACATTTGTTGGAATGTCAAATCGATTCCAATTAACTATTTGGCATCTATAGGATAGGGCTATCCAACCACTGATAATACGAATACAAACATTTAGAAGCCTATTTGAATAAATATATATATAACCTAGATGCTATATATCGATGTTGTTGATGTATATTATGATTTATTATTATGGTTTTTGATGATCCTAAATTGTTAAAGGATGCAAATCTGTGTAGAGTCAGTGTAAACTAGATATTGCAGCACACACAAAAATGAAATATACAATTTTAAGCTTGTAATGAGTACCGGTATTGCATACAATCTCAAGTGGCTCAGTTTGGCAAAGGCCCATAAGCCGTAAAATGTTATCAAAAATTCAAAACTAGTTTACGGTGAGATGATATATGTTACATGTAGAGAATAATTTGGTACCGAGCGGTAGTAAAAGTCTATTTATACCATGCCTGTTTCTCCCTCTTCGCTGCAATGGGTGATCTGCAGGTAGTCGATCCGGAGCATTCTTCAAACAGGAAATGATGCTTGAGTTGATCACTTCGTTTGTTACACTATTTGCAGGCAGCATTTTGTTTTCAAACACGGCTCCTGTAAAAACACAAATTGTACAGCACATTTGCATATTCATCAAAATATGTGACATGAATAAAAAATGAATACACAATTTGTGATTTGCACTAAGGTGATTCGGCACTGATTCCATTTCAAATGAATAAATGACTTGTCAGCGACCAACTCTGACTTAGATAAAATTTGGAAGTTATTCTGACCATTATTTACAGAGTTACGGGGTCACTAAATGTTGACCCCGAACGCTGTGGAACGCTGTGGAACTCATCTCCTAATTACCCTCCAGTGCTTAACAAAAGTTCATTTGAAAGCTCTTGATGAGACCTGTCCATAGACTTGCACAAACATGTACTTTTGCTACCTACATTGATAGCTATAAGCTTACATCTTACCAAAGTCAAAAGGTCATTTGAAAATATACTCCATCTCAGATCATCATGAGATTGGGGATGTTTGACCCCAACATGTGTCTCAACACCCACAAGCAATTTCAAGTTGTTATCTTGAATGAATAATTGTGGTGTTTAACGCGCGTCAACATCTAGGTCATTTGCGCCGGAGTGTTATCTTGTAGGTATTGGGAAAGTATTATTTTGGTTTTGCTTGCTTCAATTAAATTACTAATATGTATGATAGATCTGTTTCCACATTCGTATAAATTTGAGAGCCTTGTGGAAAATGTTGGTTTTCCAAGTAATTTCTTTCTCCCCGCTATTTCTTATGGAATTCCATACTTTCCAAATTGTTTTTCCGGAGACACCGTTTGAACCGATTTTTTCTGAAAAACAATCCCCACGGATTCTGGTATAACACCATTCGGGAAAAAAGTTTCGAGTTGGATTGAAACTTTTTCCTGACCTGTATGCCCCGTACAAAATTAAACAAAAAAAAAAAAAAAAAAAAAAAAAAAACATAAAACCAAGCCCAAATTTTTTTCGGTATATGGATGAAAATCTCGCTACGCTCATCTAATTAAGACATTTTGTCAGCTCAATGTACATATAACAGGCCATGGATTCACTCAAAGGTTCAGAACCGCGGCTGTCGGTATGGTTATACTAGGAAAACGCCTTATTGCGTTTGAGATGACTTAGAAGTAGGAAAAGTATACGTTAAAGCATATTGGTCGCTCAATGTACATATACAGACCATGGATCACTATCAAGGTTTAAAAAACCGCGGCTGTGCTGTTTGATATATGGACCCTTGTTTCCAAACATTAAACCAGTGCCTCTTCTATCCATAACAGATTTTACACGTTTTAATTTATTGTTGACACTTGTTGCTCACATTTGATAGTTTTTCTTACTTGCTTTCTAATTGCTTTTATTTGATCTGTAAAAAGTACCTTCAAAATGCGTTTTTCTTCCTTCGTTATTTCACCTCCGATTGTTCCATATCGCTTAAAATATGTAAATAGTTTTTTCCACATTCAATATGAATTTGAGAGCATGTTGAAAAAATAATTTCAAGTATTTCTTCTCGCCCCGGCCTATTCTTATGGGTAATTTCCATACTTTGTCCTTTTCCGATTTTTTTCCGGAAATTCCGTTTTTGACCGATTTTCTGAAAAACAATCCCAACCTATTCTGGTATAACCCAATTTGTAAAAAAAGTTCGAGTTGACTTGAACTTTTTTCTACCTGTAATGCCGCGTACAAATTACCCAAAAAAAAAAAAAAAAACAAACAAACAAAAACCAAGCCCAAAATTTTTCGGTATATGGAATGAAAATCTTCGCTAAACGCTCATCTACTAGGAAAAGCCTATATGCGTTGTGAGATGAGCTTAGAAGTTAGGAACTGTAGAATTTAAGAACATTTTGTCAGCTCAATGTACATATACAGCCATGGATCACTTGAAAGCTTATAACTGCGGCTGTACCTGTTGGTATATAAACTTGGTTTCCCAAACAATTATACCGTGCCTCCCTTCATATCATCACAGTTTTAATCGTTATATTTATTGGTGACACTTGGTTGCTCACATTAATAGTTTTTAATTGCGTTCTTAATTGCTTTCATTGATGTGTAAAAAAGTACATTGAAAATGCCGTTTTCTTCCTTATTTGCACATCCGATTGTTCCATAAGTCGCTTGAATGTGTATGATATTTTCTTCCCACATTCAGTATAATTGAGAGCTTTGAAAGAAAAAAAAATTCAGTTTTCTCTCCCCCGGCATTCTTATGGGGAATTTCGACTTTCCAATTTTTTCCGAAAAACCGGTCGAACGACTTTTCTGAAAAACAATCCCAACCTATTCTGGTAATAACACCATTTGTTAAAAAAAGTTTCGAGTTGAGTGAAACTTTTCCTGACCTGTATGCCGCGTACACAATTACACACAAAAAAAAAAAAAAAAAAAAAAAAAAAAAAAAAAACATAAAACCAGCCCAAATTTTTCGGTATTGGCATGAAACCTTCGCTACGCTCCTCTAATACAACCTTGGTTCCCGAACATTATACCAGTGCCTTCTTCATATCCATCACAGATTTTAAACGTTTTAAAATTTATGGTAGTGACCTTGTGCGTACACTTTATAGTTCCTTAATGGCTTTCTAATTGCTTTCATGTGTGTTTAAACAGTACATTAATAATGCGTTTCTTCTTTCTTCGTATTTCACACTCCGATTGTTTCCATAATCGCTTAAAATAGGTATGATAGATCTTTTTTCACACTCAGTATAAATTTGAGACTTTTGGAAAAAAAAATTCCAATTATTTCTCCCCTGGCCTATTCCTATGGGGACTTTCCATACTTTCCATTTTTTTTTCCGGAAAAACCACCGACCGTTTTTCTGACACACAATCCACCAACCCTCTTCTGGTATAACACCCATTGTAAAAAAAGTTTCGAGTTGAGTGAAACTTTATTCTGACCTGTATGCCGCGTACAAATTGCACACAAAAAACAGAAAAAAAACAAAAAAAAAAAAAACAGAAAAACCAAGCCCAAAATTTTTCGTTATTGGAATAAATCTTCCGCTCGCTCACTAATTTTAAAAATACCGGGAAAATACTTGGTGGGACATCATGGGGTGCTGAACGGATAACTATGCTAAGGCTTTATGATCTCATAATTCGATCCAGGTCTGACTATGATGCATCCGCTAGAACCATCATAACCGAAAGAAACCGATCAACCCATTCACACACAGGAATCACAGACTGTCTACGGAGCGTTTCACACACAGATCCCTGTATTCAGCTTATACTGTAATCAGGAGACCCGCCATTAGAGACTAGGAGAACTATCTTCTATGCAGTTACCTGTCAAGTCTCATGGTATGGCGCCGCACCCGTCACTTACAATAAAGTGTTTCAAACGCCTAATATAAGAGCATTTACGATACGCGTGATAAGGCAACAGACCTCTTGGTATACGGTGCCGGTGAAACTGCTGGAACGATACCGTTTTTGATCTCCCAAGCACGCAGAATATAAACACCAGTCCAGTTGCTCCTTGGATTGTGCCACAGCAGTCTGTTGACCAACTGGGCTCAACACGCCAAAGCGTCGTACCCCTGCCTCTGTTTACCAGCAGTACTTTTAATTCATTACGCGGCGCGCCTCTTTTAATGATTATCCATTTTATCCTACAGGACGGATCTAAATTAACGGATGCGGTTTGGATGGGCTAATGTAGTTGGTTTTACCTAGCGTAGTTTTTTAACTCGTCATTTTGTAGTGTTTTTACTGCGGAACTTTTTGCCATCTATCAAGCCCTCGTGTATGCGAAGGGGAGTGGAGATCAACATGTTATGATTTGCTCAGACTCTTTGAGTTCACTTCAAGCCCCTTCTAAATTTTTTCCTACTTAATATCTTGTCCAGAAAATCCAGTCACTCCTTTCTGATCTTGATTCTCGTGGAACTAAAGTGGCCTTCTGTTGGATCCCTGGCCATACTGGAATTGCTGGGAATGAGAAGGCAGACCAGGCGGCGAAAGAAGCCACTCTGCGTTCCCGAACCGACTACCCATACATTCCGGCTGCAGATCTGAAAAATAAGTTTAAACAGATTGTGAAGAGCACCTGGCAAGCATCCTGGAATGAGGAAAGTGTTTTAAATAAATTGCGATCAACCAAACCATCAATAAGCCCGTACAACACCTCGTGTAGATCAGTCCGAAGGGAAGAAGTGGTATTGTCGCGCTGCGCTTGGGACATACACTGCTGACGCATGGGTTCCTCCTTAGGGGTGAGCAACAGCCTGAATGTGAGGAGTGCCTTGAGCCACTCACGGTTCGTCACCTCCTGATCGACTGTGACAGGTTCCGGGATCTGCGCCGGCGCCTGCGCATGCCGGAGGACCTGTCACTGATCCTAGGTGACGAACAGAAGGCTGTTGACTGTCTGTTCGTGTTTTTAAAAGAATCGCAACTTTTTAACCTAATATAAGTGATATCTATTCGTGTTACTTGTTATATGTTATTTATTCGTAATGCTCCGGCCATATACACCGGAGCATGTGATATTCATAATCTAGTCAGCCTTAGTTTAGTTTAGATTTAGTTTAGACTAGTCCCTATCATAGCTAGTAGAAGAACAATCTAGTCAAATCTCAGTATTACAATGCAAGAGGATTCGGCCCTTTACACCGAATCTGTCTGTTCATACGATTAATTATATCAATGTAACAATTTCTTAACCTAGTTTTATATAGTTAATGGGCAGTTACTTTCTGTTTTACTATAGCAATCTACCAAATATTATCAGTAATAAAGTTGAACAACAGGCGCAACATAACCACGTCGTTGACGCGCCGTTAAACCTTAATATTCATTCATTCTCATCTAATTACTGTAGCCTTCATTTTTGTTATTAAATTGGTCACAATGTTATTGAAAAAATTACAGTGTTTTTCAAAAAAATATTTTTCTTCTCTACGGTTACAGCTTTCGGCTTTTTTTTAAAAATCTCGTAATAGTATTTACTGAAGTAGTCCTGACAAATTTTTGCACCAATAACTATGTTAGTACCAACTCTTACAAGGACATTTATATTTCATGGCCAAGTCTTCCTGAAAATTAGTTTTTCTAGTTTACAAAGATGGGCCTAACGGGAATCATTGTAACTCAGAAAAATATTGTGTATTCAAGCACGTGAATTACTCTTCGCTCATACTCTCAGTATAATATACAAACATAGCCTCCTATTCGTTACATGAATTGATACGTAGTTGCTGTGCCCGAGGAGAAGTTGAGTGCCGTCCATGTGTAAGTCATTCGTACTCATCGACGCATTATCCGCTTCGCTCATACTCGCATGTATAAAATGATACAATACATCCTCTAATTCGTTAATGACTTGTACGTAGTTGCTTGCCCGAGTAGAAGTTGGGAGTGCCGGCCATGGTAACTCACTGTCGTCTCATCGACGCAGTATCCGCATTCGCCATACTCTCATGTATAATGATACATGACATAGCCTCTATTCGTTACATGAATGTCGTGTGTTGCTTGGCCGAGGAGAAGTTGGAGTGCCGTCCATGTGTAAGTCAATGTCGTACTCATCAGACAGCAGTAACCGCATTCCGCTATCATACTCCTCGATGTTATGAGACATACATAGCCGCTATCGTTACATTAATTGTACGTATTGCTGTGCACAAGGAGAAGTTGGAGTTCCGTCCATGTGTAACTCAATGTCCGTAACTCATCAGACATCAGTATCCGCATTCGCTCATACTCTCATGTATAATGAACATGACATGACCCTCTATTCGTTACATGAATTGTAACGTGGTTGCTGTGCACGAGGAGAAGTTGGAGTGCCGTCCATGTGTAAGTCAATGTCGTACTCATCAGACAGCAGTATCCGCATTCGCTCATACTCTCATGTATAATGATACATACATAGCCTCTATTCGTTACATGAATTGTACGTAGTTGCTGTGCACGAGGAGAAGTTGGAGTGCCGTCCATGTGTAAGTCAATGTCGTACTCATCAGACAGCAGTATCCGCATTCGCTCATACTCTCATGTATAATGATACATACATAGCCTCTATTCGTTACATGAATTGTACGTAGTTGCTGTGCACGAGGAGAAGTTGGAGTGCCGTCCATGTGTAAGTCAATGTCGTACTCATCAGACAGCAGTAAGGCATTCGCTCATACTCTCATGTATAATGATACATACATAGCCTCTATTCGTTACATGAATTGTACGTAGTTGCTGTGCACGAGAAGTTGGAGTGCCGTCCATGTGTAACTCAATGTCGTACTCATCAGACAGCAGTATCCGGCAATTCGCTCATACTCTCATGTATAATGATACAATACATAGCCTCTATTCGTTACATGAATTGTACGTAGTTGCTGTTCCCACGGAGAGTTGGAGTGCCTCCATGTGTACTCATGTCTGTACTCATCAGACAGCAGTATCCGCATTCGCTCATACTCCTCTGTATAATGATACATTCTATCCTCTATTCGTTACATTAAATTGGGTACGTAGTTGCTGTGCACGAGGAGAAGTTGGAGTGCCCGTCCATGTGTAAGTCTGTCGTACTCTCAGACAGCAGTAATCCCCGCATTGCCATACTCTCTGTATAATGTCCCTACATAGCCTCTATTCGTACATAATTGTACGTAGTTTTGCTGTGTCACGAGAGAAGTTGGAGTGCCTTCCAGTGGTGTTAAGTCAGTCGTACTCATCAGACGCATTATCCGCATCTCGCTCATACTCCTCATGTATAATGATACTACATAGCCTCTATTCGTTCACATGATTTTACGTATTTGCTGTGCACAGGGATGAAGTTGGGCAGTGCCGTCCATGTGTAAGTCCAATGTCGTACTCATCAGACAGCAGTATCCGCATTCGCTCATACTCTCATGTATAATGATACATACATAGCCTCTATTCGTTAAGGAATTGTACGTAGTTGCTGTGCACGAGGAGAAGTTGGAAGTGCCGTCCATGTGTAATAAATGTCGTACTCATCAGACAGCAGTATCCCGCATTCGCTCATACTCTCATGTATAATGATACATACATAGCCTCTATTCGTTACATGAATTGTACGTAGTTGCTGTGCACGAGGAGAAGTTGGAGTGCCGTCCATGTGTAAGTCAATGTCGTACTCATCAGACAGCAGTATCCGCATTCGCTCATACTCTCATGTATAATGATACATACATAGCCTCTATTCGTTACATGAATTGTACGTAGTTGCTGTGCACGAGGAGAAGTTGGAGTGCCGTCCATGTGTAAGTCAATGTCGTACTCATCAGACAGCAGTAAGGCATTCGCTCATACTCTCATGTATAATGATACATACATAGCCTCTATTCGTTACATGAATTGTACGTAGTTGCTGTGCACAAGGAGAAGTTGAGTGCCGTCCATGTGTAACTCATGTCGTACTCATCAGACGCAGTAATCCGCATTGCTCATCACTCTCATTTTAATGATACATACATACCTCTATTCGTTACATGAATTGTACGTAGTTGCTGTTGCACAAGGGAAGTTGAGTGCCGTCCTGTGTAACTCAAGGTCGTACTCATCAGACAGCAGTATCCTCATTCGCTCATACCCCTCATGTCTAATGATACATACATGACCTCCTATTCGTACATGAATTGTACGGTGGTTGCTGTTCACGAGGATAAAGTTGGAGTGCCGTCATGTGTAAGTCAATGTCGGACTCATCAGACAGCATATCCGCATTCGCTCATGACTCCATGTATATGATACATACATAGCCCTCTATTCGTTTACATGAATTGTACGTAGTTGCTGTTGCACTAGAGAATTGGAGGGCCGTCCATTGTAAAGTCAATGTCGTACTCATCAGACAGCCGTATCCGCATTCGCTCATACTCTCATGTATAATATACATACATAGCCTCGATTCCTGTTACATGATTGTACGTAGTTTGCTGTGGCACGAGGATAAGTTGGAGTGCCGTCCATGAGTGTAAGGTCAATGTCGTACTCTAGACAGCAGTAAGGCTTCGCTCATACTCTCATGTATAATATACATACCTATCCTCTATTCGTTACATGTAATTGTACCGTAGTCTGCTGTGCACAGAAGTTTGAGTGCCTTCTCATCTCGCACCATTGTAGGCTCATTCTATTTCACTTCGTCTCAACTGGTACTATTCTCATCTCACACGATTCTCATCTCGCAACTTGTAGGCTCTGCTATTTCAACGTCTCTCACTGGTTAGATTCTCATCTCGCCGCGGGTCGGATTCTCATCTCGCAACATTGTAGGCTCATGCTATTTCAACGAACTTCGTCTCAACTGGTACGATCTCATCTCCACGTTCTATCATCGCAACTTGTATGCTAATGCTATTTCACAACGTCGTCCTAACTGGTACGATGCTCATCTCTCACGATTCTCATCTCACGCACATTTAGGCTAAGCTATTTCAACGTCCGTCTCACTGGTCGATTCTCAATCTCGCACGATCTTCGCTCGCAACATTGTAGGCTCATTCTATTTCAACGTCGTCTCAACTGGTACGAATTCGTAACTCACACGATTCTCATCTATCTCGCAACATTGTAGGCTCATTCATTTCAACGTCGTCTCAACTGTACGAATCGCTCTCGCACGATTCTCATCTCGCGACCTGTAGGCTAAAATGCTATTCACGTCGCTCAACTGGTACGATTCTCATCTCGCACGATTCTTACTCGCACCGTGTAGGCTCATGCTATTTCAACTCGCTCAACTGGTACGATTCTTACTCACACGATTCTCATCTCAGCAACCATTGTAGGCTCATGCTATTTCACGTCGTCTCACTGTACGATTCTCATCTCGCACTATTCTCATCTCGCACCATTGTGGCTAATGCTATTTCAACGTCGTCTCCAACTGGTACGATTCTCATCATCGCACATTCTCATCTCGCCCACATTTCGTCTCATGCTATTTCACGTCGTCTCAACTGGTACGATTCTAACTCACACGATTCTCATCTCTGCAACCTTGTCGGCTCATGCTATTTCAACGTTGTTCTCAACTGGTACGATTCTCAAACGCCCACTATTCTCATCTCGCAACACAATTGTAGCTCATGTCCTTTCAACGTCTTCTCAACGGGTAGCTTCTTCATCTCGCACGATTCTCATCTCCGCAACATTGTAGGCTCATGCTATTTCAACGTCGTCCCTCCAACTGTGACGAGTTCTCATCTCGCCGATTCTCCATCTCGCAACATTGTATTCTCTGCTATTTCAACGTCGTCTCAACTGGTACATTCTCATCTCGCACGATTCTTTATCTCGCAACATTGTGGGCTCATGCTATTTCACGTCGCTCAGATGTACGATTCTTAACTCACACACTATTCTCATCTCGCAACTTGTAGGCTAATGCTATTTCAACGTCGTCTCAACTGGTACGATTCTCATCTCGCAGATTCTCATCTCGCCACATTGTAGCCTTGCTATTTCACCGTCGTCTCACTGGTCCGATTCTTACTCACACGAATTCTCATCTCGCAACATGTAGGCATCATGCTATTATCAACGTCCCGGCTCACTGGTAATATTCTCAGCTCGCACGATTCTCATCTCGCAACATTGGTAGGCTTTCTGTCATTTCAACGGCTCTCACCTGGTACGATTCTCATGCTCCACGATTCTCATCTCTGCACATTTAGGCTCATGCTATTTCAACCGTCGTCTCAACTGGTACGATTCTTAACTCAACACGATTCTCATCTCGCAACATTGTTAGCTCATCTATTTCAACGTCCGTCCTAACTGGTACGATTCTCACTCGCACGCTTCTCACTCGCCACATTCAGGCTCATGTCCTTTTCAACGTCGTCCTCAACTGGTACGATTCTCATCTCGCACGATTCTCATCCCTCGCAACATTGTAGGCTCATGCTAATTTCACCGTCGTCTCAATGGTTACGATTCTCAGCTCGCACGAGTTCTCATCTTCGCAACATTGTAGGCTCATTCTATTTCAACGTCGTCCCTCAACTGGTACGTTCCTTAACTCACACGATTCCATCTCGCAACATTTAGATGATAATGCTATTTCACGTCCGTCCTAACTGGTACGAATTTCTACTCGCACGATTCTCACTCGCAAACATTTCAGGCTCATGTCTATTTCAACGTCGTCTCAACGGGGTGGTAGACATTCTTAACTCGCAACGATTCTCCATCTCGCAACATTGTATGCTCATGCTATTTCAACGTCGTTCTCAACGGTACGATTCTTAACTCACACGATTCTCATGCTCGCAACATTGTTAGGCCTGCTATTTCAACGCTGTCTCACTGGGTACGATTCTCAATCTCGCACGATTCTCATCTCGCAACTTATGCTAATGCTATTTCCCTTCGTCTCAACTGTTACGAGCTTAACTCGCACGTATCTCATCTTCGCAACCTTGTAATCTAATTCATTTCAACGTCTCTCAACTGGTTAGATTCTCATCGCGCACGATTCTCCATCTCGCAACCTTGATAGGCTCATGCTATTTCCAACGTCGTCTCAAACTGGTACGATTCTCATCTCGACGTTTCTCATCTCGCAACATTTATAGGTCATGCTTATTCAACGTCGCTCAACTGTTACGCTTCTCATCCTCGCACGATTCTCATCTCGGCAACAGTTAGGCTAATGCTATTTCAACGTCGTCTCAACTGTTACGATTCTCATCTCGCACGATTCTTAGCTCGCAACTTGTAGGCTCATGCTATTTTCAAACTGTCGTCTCACTGGTACGATTCTTAACTCACACATTCTCATCTCGCAACATTTGTAGGCGCATGTTCTTTTCAACGTCGGTCTCACTGGTACGGATTCCATCTCACACAACGATTCTCATCTCGCAAACATTTGGCTAATGCTATTTCACGTCGTCTCAACTGTTACATTCTTAGCTCGCACGATTCTCATCTCGCAACATTTAGGCTAATGCTATTTCAACGTCGTCTCAACTGGTACGATTCTTAGCTCGCACGATTCTCATCTCGCAACATTTAGGCTAATGCTATTTCAACGTCGTCTCAACTGGTACGATTCTTAACTCACATCATTCTCATCTCGCAACGTTGTAGGCTCATGTCTTTTCAACGTCGTCTCAACTGGTACGATTCTTTCTCATCTCGACGTTCTCATCTCGCAACCGTTGTAGGCTAATGCTATTATCAACGTCCGTCTCCAACTGGTCCTATTCTCATCTCGCACGATTCCTCAATCTCGCAACATTTCGGCTAATGCTTTTTCAACGTCTTCTCACTGGTACGATTTCCTCATCTCGCACGATTCTTAGCTCGCAACGTTGTAGGCTAATGCTATTTCCACGTCGTCTCAACTGTACGATTCTTAACATCGCACGATTCTCATCTCGTCAACATTGTAGGCTAATGCTATTTCAACGTCGTCTCAACTTGGTACGATCTCATCTCGCACGAATTCTCATCTCGCAACATTGAGGCTCATGCTATTTCAACGTTGTCTCAACGGTAACGATTCTCAACTCACACGTTTCTCATCTCGCAACATTGGTAGGCTCATGCCTATTTCAAACGTCGTCCAACTGGTACGATTTCTCATCCTCGCACGATTCTCAGCTCGCAACATTGTAGCTCATGCTATTTCAACGTCGTCTCACTGGTAACGATTTCTCAACTCGCACGATTCTCCTCTCTCGCAACAATTGTAGGCTCATGCTAATTTCAACGTCGTCCTCAACTGGGGTACGATCTTAGCTCGCACGTATTTCATATCTCGCAACATTGTAGCCATGCATGTCAACGTCGTCTCAGCTGGTACGATTCTTATCTCGCACACTATTCTCATCTCCAACATTGTTAGCTCATGCTATTTCAAGTTCGTCTCAACTGTTACGATTCTTACCTCGCACGATTCTCATCTCGCAACATTGTAGCTATTCGCTCTTTCAAAACGTCGTCTCAACTGGTACGATTCTCACTCGCACGCTTCCCTCATCTCGCAACATTGTATGCTAATGCTATTTCACGTCGTCTCACTGTTACGATTCTCATCTCGCACGATTCTTAGCTCGCAACATTGTAGTCTCATGCTAATTTCCACTGTCGTCCTCAACTGGTACGTTCTTACTCACACGATCCGCATCTCGCAACATTGTAGGCTCATGCTATGTCAAACGTCGTCTCAACTGTACGCTTCTCATCTCTCACGATTCCATCTCCCACATTGTAGCTACTGCTATTTCACCGCCGTCCTCAACTGTACGATTCTCATCTCGCACGATTCTTATCTCGCAAACATTGTAGGCTCATGCTATTTCACAAACGTCGTCTCAACTGGTACGATTCTACATCTCGCACGATTCCTCATCTCGCAACATTGTAGGCTCATGTCATTTCACACCGTCGTCGCAATGGTACGAATTCCTCATCTCGCACGCTCTCATCTCGCAACATTTAGGCTTCATGCATTTCAACGTCGTCTCAACTGGTACGATTCTTAACTCCACGATTCTCATCTTCGCACAGTGTAGGCTCTGCTATTTAACGTTGTCTCACTGGTACGATTCTCAACTCCACGATTCTCATCTCGCAACATTGTAGGCTCATTCATTTCACCGTCGTCTCAACGGGTACGATTCTCATCTCGTCACGATTCTCATCTCGCAACATTGTAGGCTCATGCTATTTCAACGTCGTCTCAACTGGTACGATCTCATCTCGCCGATTCTCATCTCGCAACATGTAAGGCTCTGCTATTTCAACGTCGCTCAACTGGTACGATTCGTCATCTCGCCCGATTCTTACTCGCACCTTGTAGGCTCATGCTATTTCAAGCGTCGTCCTCAACTGTACGATTCTTAACTCACCACGATCTCATCTCGCAACATTGTTATGCTAATGCTATTTCAAGTCGTCTCAACTGGTACTCTTCTCATCTCGCACGATTCTCATCTCGCAACATTTGGGCCTATGCATTTCACGCTCGTCTCAACGGTACGATTCTAACTCCCCCCACAACGATTCTCATCTCGCAACATTGTAGGCTTCATGCTATTTCAACGTCGTCCTCAACTGGTATTATTCTCACTCGCACGATTCTCATCTCGCAACATGTAGGCTCATGTCATTTCATCAACGTCGTCTCAACTGGTACATTCCTCATCTCGCACGATTCTCATCTCGCACCATTGTAAGGCTCATGCTATTTCAACGTCGTCTCAACTGGTACGATTCTTAACTCACACATTCTCATCTCGCAACATTGTAGGCTCATGCTATTTCCCAAACGCTCCTACCTGGTACGATTCTCATCTCGCACGATTCTCATCCGCAACATGATCAGGCTCAATGTTCCTTTTTCAACGTCGTCCTCAACGGGTACGATTTTCTCATCTCGCACGATTCTCATCCGCAACATTGGTGGCTTCATGCTTTTCAACGTCCGTCTCAACTGGTACGATCTCCGCTCGCCCGATACTCATCTCGCAACCATTGTGGCTCTTCTTTTCAACGTCGTCTCAAACTGTACGATTCGTAACTCACACTATTTCTCATCTCGCAAACATTTAGCTAATGCTAATTTCAACGTCGTCCTAACTTGGGGGTACGATCTCAATTCGCACGATTCTCACTCGCAACATTTCAGCAGGCTCATGCTATTTCAACGTCGTCTCAACTGGTACATTCTTCACTCGCACACGATTCGCCATCTCGCAACCTTGTATGCTCATGCTATTTTCAACGTCGTCTCAACTGGTACATTCTTACTCACACGATTCTCATCTCTCCAACCTTGTAGGCTCCTGCTATTCAACTTCGTCTCAACTGGTACGATCTCATCTCGCACGATTCTCATCTCTCGCAACATTTAGTCTAATCTATTTCAACGTCGTCTGCAACTGGTACTATTCTTACTCGCCGATTCCTCATCCTCGCACATTGTAGCTAAATGCTATTTCAACGATCGTCTCAACTGGTACGATTCTCAATCTGTCGCACGATTCTCATCTCCAACATGTAGCTCATGCTATTATCAACGTCGTCTCAACTGGTACGATTCTCATCTCGCAGATTTCTTCTCACTCGCAACATTATAGGCTCATGCTATTTCACCGTCCGTCTCAACTGGTACGATTCTCATCTCGCACGATGCTCATCTCGCAACATTTAGTCTAATGCTATGCAACGTCGCTCAACTGTTACGATTCTCATCTCGCCCGATTCTTACTCGGCAACATTGTAGGATCATGCATTTCAACGTCCCGTCTCCACTGTTACGATTCTGTAACTCACAGCTTCTCATCTCGCCCATTGTAGGCTCATGTCTTTTTCACTTCGTCTCAACTGGTACGATTCTCATCTCCAGCGATTCTCATACTCGCAAACATTTAGGCTAATGCTATTTCACGGTCGTCTCAACTGTACGTTCTAGCTCGTCACGATTTCTCATCTCGCAACATTTAGGCCTAATCTATTTCAACGTCGCTCACTGGTCGATTCTTATCTCGCACGATTATCATCTCGCACCATTTAGGCTAATGGTACTATTTCAACTCGTCTCAACTGTACTCTTCTTACTCATCATCCATTCTCATCGCTCGCAACGTTGTAGGCTCATGTCTTTTCAAGTCGTCATCACTGTACGATTCTCATTCTCGCAGATGCTCATCTCTCACCGTTGTAGTCTAATGCTATTTCACCGTCGTCTCACTGGTACGATTCTCATCTCGCACGATTCTCATCTCGCAACATTTAGGCTAATGCTATTCAACGTCGTCTCAACTGGTACATTCTCAGCTCGGCACGAGTCTTAGCTCGCAACGTTGTAGCACTGCTATTTTTCACGTCGTCTCAACTGGTACGATTCTAACTCGCACGATTCTCATCCGCAACATTTTATGCTATGCTATTTCAACGTCGTCCTCACTGGTACGACTCTCATCCTCGCACGATTCCATCTCGCAACATTGTAGGCTCATGCTATTCACCGTTGTCTCAACTGGTACGGATTCTTCACTCCGACTCACACGATATCTCATCTCGCAACATTGTAGGGCTCATCTCTATTTTCACGTCGTCTCACTGTACGATTCTCATCTCGCACGAGTCTCATCTCGCAACATTGTAGGCTCATGCTATTTCAACTCGTCTCAACTGGTCCGATTCTCAACTCGCACGATTCTCTCTCGCAACATTGTAGGCTCATGCTATTTCCACGTCGTACTCAACTGGTACGCATTCTTAGCGTCGCACGATTCTCATCTCGCAACATTGTAGCTCATGCTATTTCAACGCGTCTCAACTGGTACGATTCTTAGCTCGGCACGATTCTCATCTCGCAACATGTAGGCTCATTCTATTTCAACGTCGTCTCACCTTTACATTCTTAACTCGCACGATTCTCATCTCGCAACATTGTAGGCTAATGCTATTTCAACGTCCGTCTCAACTGGTACGATTCTCAAATCGCACGAATTCTCAGCTCGCAACATTGTATGCTAATGCTATTTTCACGTCGTCTCACTGGTCGATTCTTAACTCGCACATTCTCATCTCGCAACATTGGCTATGCTATTTCAACCCAGTCTCACTGGACGATTCTCATTCTAGCACGATTCTCATCTCGCAACATTGTATGCTAATTCTATTTCACGTCGTCTCAACTGTACGATTCTCATCTCCGCACGATTCTCTCTCGCAACATGTATGCTCATGCTATTTCAACGGCGTTCCTAACTGGTAACGATTGTTAACTCGCACACGATTCTCTCTCGCAACATTGTGGCTATGCTATTCAAACCCCGTCTCAACTGGTACGATTCTCACTCTCACGATTCTCCATCTCGCAACATTTGTAGCTCATGCTAGTTCGACGTCGTCTCAACGGCACGATTCTTAACTCGCACGATTCTCATCTCGCACCATTTCAGGCTCATGTCTTTTCACGTCGTCTCAACGGGTACGAATTCTCATCTAGCCGATTCCCTCATCTCGCAACATTGGAAGGCTCATGCTAGTTCAAGCGTCTCAACTGGTACGATTCTTAACTCGCACGATTCTCATCTCGCAACATTGTAGTCTTATGCATTTCAAGTCGCCTCCAACTGGTACGATTCTTAGCATCGCGACGATTCTCATCTCGCAACCTTGTGGCTCTCATGCTATTTCAACTCGTCCTCAACTGGTACGATTCTTAACACTCGCAGCGATTCTCATCTCGCAACATTGTAGGCTCATGTCATTTCAAACGTGTCTTATCAACTGGTACGATTCTCATCTCGCACGATTCTCATCTCGCAACATTGTAGGCTCATGCTATTTCAACGTCGTACTCCACTGGTAGCGATATCGTACTCGCACGGTTCTCATCTCGCCAACATTGTAGCTCATGTCATTTCAAGTCGTCCTACTGGTACGATTCTCTATCTCACAATCTCACACGATTCTCTCTCGCAACTTTTCACAGGTCATGTCTTTTTTCACGTCGTCTTCAAACTGTAACTATCTCATCTCGCACGATTCTCAACCTCGCAACATTGTAGGCTATGCTATTTCAACCCCGTCTCAACGGTACGATTCTCAACTCGCACGATTCTCATCTCGCACATGTAGGCTCATGCTATTTCACCGTCGTCTCACCTGCACGATTTTAACTCGCACGATTCCATCTCGCAACATTTCAGCTCATGTCTTTTCAACGTCGTCTCAACGGTACAGTCCTTAACTCGCACGATCTCATCTCGCAACATTGTAGCTAATTCTATTTCACCCGTCTCAACTGGTACGATTCTCATCTCGCACGATTCTTAGCTCGCAACATTGTGGGCTCCTGCTATTCAAACGTCGTCTCAACTGGTAACGATTCCATCTCGCACGATTCGCATCTCGCAACATTAGGCTAATGCTATTTTCAACAGTCGTCTCAACTGGTCACGATTCTCATCTCGCACGATTCGCATTCGCAACTTGTAGCTCATGCTATTTCAACGTCGTCTCAACTGGTACGATTCTTAACTCGCACGATGCTCATCTCGCAACACTTGTAGGCTAATGCTATTTCAACGTCGTCTCAACTGGTCGATTCTTAACTCGCACGTTCTCATCTCGCAACAAATTGTAGCTCATGCTATTTCAACGTCGTCTCAACTGGTACGATTCTCATCTCACACGATTCTCATCTCGCACATTTTAGGCTCATGCCTATTTTTCAACGTCGCTCAACGGTAGATTCTTATCTCGCACGCTTCTCATGCTCGCAACATTGTCGCTCATGCTATTTCAACGTCGTCTCAACTGGTACGTTCTCAACTCCCCCCGATTCTCATCCTCGCAACAAGTGTAGGCTCATGCATTTCAACGTCGTCTCACTGGTACGATTTCTCATCTCGCGCACGATTCTCTCTCGCAACTTATAGGCTAGCTATTTCAACGTCGTCTCAACTGGTACGATTCCCATCTCACACGATTCTCATCTCGCAACATTGTAGGTATGCTATTTTCAACGTCGTCTCACACTGGTACGATTCTCATCTCGCACGATTTCTCATCTCGCACATTATAGGCTCATGCTATTCAACGTCGTCTCAACTGGTACGCTTCTTAACTCGCACGATTCTCATCTCGCAACATTAGGCTATGCTATTGTCAACGTCGTCCAACTGGTCGATTCTCATCTCGCACGCCCATATACAATCCTCCATCGCAACATTGTAGGCTCATGCGATTCAACCCCGTCCTCAACTGGTACGATTCTCATCTCGCACGATTCTCATCTCGCCACTTGTAGGCTCATTCTATTTCAACGTCGTCTCAACTGGTAGCGTTCTTAACTCACACGATTCTCATCTCGCAACACTGTAGGCTAATGCTATTTCAACGTCGTCTCAACTGTACGATTCTTAACATCGCACGAATTCTCATCTCGCACCCTTAGCCTAATGCTATTTCAAGTCGTCTCAAAACTGGTACGATTTCCTCCAACTCACAGACGAATTCTCATCGCGCACCCTTGTAGGCTAATGCCTTTTATTGTCAACGCGTCTCAAATGGTCACGATTCTCATCTCGCACGATTCTCATCACCCTCGCACATTGTAGGCTCATGCTATTTCAACGTCGTCTCAACTGTACTATTCTTAAAACTCGCACGATTCTCATCTCGCAACATTGTAGGCTCATGCTATTTCAACGTCGTCTCAACTGGTACGATTCTCATCTCGCACGCATTCTCATCTCGCACATTTGTAGGCTCATGCTATTCACCGTCGTCTCCCTGGTACGAGTCTCATCTCGCACGATTCTCATCTCGCACATTTCCAGGGTCATGGCTTTTCAACGTCGTCTCAACTGTTCCGATCTCAACTCCCCCGATCTCATCTCAGCCACATTTGAGGCTCATGCTATTTCAACGTCGTCTCAACTGTAAACTATTCTCACTCCCACGTTCTCATCCTCGCAACATTGTAGGCTCTGCTATTTCAAACGTGTCTCAACTGGTACGATTCTCATCTCGCAGATCTCATCTCGCAACATGTAGGCTCATGCTATTTCAACGTCGTCTCAAACTGGTACGAATTCTCATCTCGCACGATTCGCATCTCGGCAACAGTTCAGTTCATGGTCTTTGCAACGTCGTCTCCAACTGGTACGATTCTCAACTCCACGATCTCATCTCTCAACATTGTAGCCATGCTATTTCAACCCCGTCGTCTCACTGGTACGATTCTCAACTCGCCACTATTCTCATCTCGCACATTGTAGGCTCATGCTATTTCAACAACGTCGTCTCAACTGGCACGATTTCTCATCCGCACGATTTCTCATCCTCGCAACATGTAGGCTAAGGCTATTTCAACGTCCGTCTCAACTGGTACGATTCGCATCTTCGCACGATTCTCATCTCGCAACCTTGTATGGCTCCTGCTATTTCAAACGTCGTCTCAACTGGTACGAGCGATTCGCATCTCGGCACGATTCTCACTCGCACATTGTAGCTCATGCTATTTCAACGTCGTCTCAACTGGTAACGATTCTCATCTCGCACGATCTCATCTCGCAACATTGTAGGCTCATGCTATTTCAACGTCGTCTCAACTGTACGATTCTTAACTCGCACGATTCCTCATCTCGCAACATTAGGCTAATGCTATTCAACGTCGTCTCAACTGGTACGATTCTCAAACTCCACGATTCGCATCTCAGCCACATTGTATGCTCATTGCTATTTCAACGATCGTCTCAACTGGTACGATCTTACTCTCACGATTCTCATCCTGCAACATTTAGCTAATCTATTTCAACGGCGTCTCACTGGTACGATTCTTAACTCGCACGATTCTCATCTCGCAAACATTTCAGGCTAAGCTATTTCAACGTCGTCTCAACTGGTACGATCTTAGCTTCGCCCGATTCTCCCATCTCGCAACATTGTAGGCTAATGCTATTTCACCCCGTCTCCACCGTAAGATTCTCATCTCGCACAGATTCTCATCTCGCAACATTGTAGGCCAATGCTATTTCAACGTCGTCTCAACTGTACGATTCTCATCTCGCACGATTCTCATCTCAGCAACATTGTAGGCTAATGCTATTTCAACCCGTCTCAACCGGTACGATTCTCATCTCGCACATTCTCTCTCGCAACATGTAGGCCACTCTATTTCAACGTCGTCTAAACTGGTACGAATCTCATCTCGCACGGATTCTCATCTCGCACATTGTAGCTCATGTCTTTTC
>OU015468.1:30886295-30913860 GCA_907164805.1 Brachyptera putata
CTATCAACCAAACTTACCAATTTTACTTATCATCTTCTATTGTCATTATCAATCTATTATCTATCTATTATCTCAGTCATTTTTGTTTTTCGAAAATATGTTTTACATAAATTTTCCCGTATCTCATATAGGAGTTTTCAAAATCTCGTAATGTTGCCAAAAGTGGACGACTATGTTTCAAGTTGCATAAGTCTACATGATCACAGAAATTTATATGATTCAAGTATTAATTTATGAAGTTATAAATTACAAAGTTATAATTGTTATAGAGTTGGATGGATACACTGTGCTCGGACATGGAGGAAGCTTTTGCAGAGGAGAGAGAGTTATCTCTTCCGCATGGCGATGTGGACGAGGATGGTGTACCATGGACCACGGTTATCAACGATGGTGGCTGGAGTCACCGTAGCTTTGGTCACAGCTACAGCGCAAAGTCAGGGGTAGCCGTCGTCATCGGGAAAAGAACAAAAAAGTTGTTGTACGTCGGAGTACGGCAAAAGTTTTGCAGTGTGTGTTCTCTGGCTGAGAATCGAGGGACCGACAAGCCGGAGCACACGTGCTATAAAACTTGGGATTCATCATCAACCGCTATGGAATCCGGCATCATAGTCGAGGGCTTCCGCTTGAGCGAATCACTGCACAAGATGAGATACAAGAGGTACGCGTGTTCAAATCTTTGATCTGAATCAAAACAATAATGCGCCGGAAAACGCTTAAGAGGCCGCGGGAGTCGATTTAGAGAAACACCAAAACGTGTTATAAGTAGATTCTCGTAACACCTTCACCTGTCATTGGAAATCCTTGATTTTTTCAACGGAAATAGATAAAGGACATGCCAATGGCTATATATACTAGAATTTTTCATACCAAAAAAAAATAGTAGCACTTACCATACCTCAAACTTACTAAGTATAGCTAAAAATATCGAGAGAATCACACACTTTTTGACAACTGTAATCATGTAGAATACTAGAACGTACCTTCGTAATTACCCATTCAAAATTCAAAATTATTCTATCGATTGGTTTACTTGTAGCGATACGCCATATATTGCATGTTTCTTCAAGAAAGATTGAATGCAATGCGGGTAAGGGCAAACAAGGGGCCAACACCGCTACTGTCGACCGTGAGACAATGCCACCGTCCAGACTGGGGGGGGAGGTGAACACGTGCTGTCTGACGCATGCTCCGCTATGAACAAAGATAGTGTTATGAATGACACATTGTATGTAATACCGCATCGTTGATCGTTGATCGCATTCTGTCTTCGATAATTTCCGCATCTATTCGAACATAGCCCATTTCAGTCGGCTACGTATACATTATTATTTTTTAATCATGTATTGGATTATTTGAGCATATTTGCTTAGCTGCAAGAGTTTATAGCAAAATGACGCCGAGGAAACGTGATTGGCGAAAGGGTAAGAAGACAAGGCTCAAATTGTCAGCAAAGAGAAAAAAACTCCGAGGTAAAAACAATCCACTCAACAAGTGGCGTGAGTTGATGAAGAGGTAAGTTCGCCTTTTGTTCCATTATAATGTTATATAATGTCACTTTGACTCAGTGCTCATTTCGGTACTGTTTGTTTATCTTGTAATTTGATTTATAATTCTCGCGTCACCGTGCAGTTATAATGGACTGGAAAATTGAAATTTTATTCGTGCTATATCACTTTAGGATAGGGCCTGAACTTTTGAGAGATTATTGCCAAAAAAATTCAGAATCTAGACGGAACAGACAGTGACTTGTAAAATGTGGGACATTAAAAAAAGTCCTAATATCTTCTTCAATTTCCGTTTACAAAGCAGAAAACAAAATTTAGTTGCAATACAAATGAAAAGGATGTGAAAAGTGTAAGTTGAAGTAAGGTCTCAAATAAATCAGGTTCCATTACATTTTATACAAACATTTCTGTCTGTCTAACATTCGAGTCTGCATGCCGATTTTTAACGGAACTAAAAAAAACAGTCACCGACAGGGCCGTATTGATGTCTAGGCCGACAAGGCCCGGGCGCGAGAATTGTTCTGCAAGTCGGTTTCTAAAGGGGAATGCAAGTGACCGAAGGGAGCGCTACGATTTGTGACGTCCTGACTCGGAAGCTATGATATCATAAAGTTGCGCTTGGATAGCACAAGCCTTCGTGGCGTAGATGGTAGCATAGACGGCTCCTAATATGAAGGTCCAGGATTCGACTCCCGACGATCTTACTTTTTTTTTTAGCAACTATCAACTATCAAATGTTGATCCAAGCGCAGGGCTGTGGTTTAGGTTGATTTTTTTTCAGTTTGTTCACAGAAT
Organism: Brachyptera putata; assembly: GCA_907164805.1. NCBI lineage: Eukaryota > Metazoa > Arthropoda > Insecta > Plecoptera > Taeniopterygidae > Brachyptera > Brachyptera putata. The sequence goes on from OU015468.1 coordinate 30,888,596, forward strand.
CAAAAATATCCACACAAATTATGTGTGATTTTTAACCATTGTATTTGGTCCCCTTTAAAAACCGACTTGCAGAAAAATTCTCTCGGCCCGGGCCTAGGGCGGCCAAGTCTCAAGGGGCGGCAAATGTCTAAGGGGCGTCAGACCCTCAAAAATAAAAATTAATAATACCTAAATATATAAACAAAAATCGTTCGTTTATATAACCAACATTCACGTTTTGAGATACCAAGTAATGCATGGAGAGTATTAAAATTAATGTTCTGTGATGCTATACAGTTTTCTGCTTACACAATTTAGTTTTTGTAATATTTTTGTCTTGCCTCTTGGGCGGTTTGGCGCCTATGATATATTTATATTCTTATATTTTTAATTATGAAGATATATTTATAGAGATTTTATGAGTGTTTGGGCAGTGGCACGGAAGCGGTCGTTGCTTGTTGATGAGGCGCTATCCTATAGTATTCACCTAAACGACAGGCAGTAACTCCTACCTTTTTCTACGGATAGACACTTTTTATGCTTACTGTGTGTAATTTAACGGTAGTTTTAGAGATAATAAAAAATGTGCCGAATCCACAACCGAAAGTTAATAATTGAAATTGATATATTTTTTAATTGAAACATTGCACACAAGCACACCCATTTATTACATGCATTAGTATAGGCCCCCACCCACGTGATCTTCGAACTGTCGACGTGTTCCAAGTGCAAAAACAATGCTTGAAATGTATTCAATCTATAGGCAATCCGGTGACCCAAACCAATTACAAGAGTCTCTCCCAGAAGCGCGTGAGCTGGAAGATCTCATTGATGATGACGCGACAAGTCAGGAAGGGAATACAAATTCACTGGCTCCTATTTCCAACTCTTGTCGTTTGAAGTAAGTAGGCCTACCCTATATGTACCTGGTTATTTATTTTATTTATTTATTTTTATTTATTTATTTATTCTCCATTTGATCAATACAGTGTACCAATATAGGATTCGTCATACTAAAATTAAACTAGAAATACTTATAAAGTTAGATAATTATTTTACAGTTGTGTAAACAGTTGTGTATCGTAAGAATATACAGAACAACTATTAATAGTAAATAGTAAAATTATATACATGGAATACGGTATTGAAGAAAAATTATATACATTGAATACTAAAGAAAGGAGGGAAATCGGCCAAGTTAATGGTGAAAAGTAATTATAAACATTGAAAATACTAAAAAACAAGGAGGGATAACGGTTTGAAGTGTGAAGTGAGGCTAGAGTCGAGGACTTTTGATGAACTCATTGATGCTGTTACATATTATTCTGGTTTTATTATGGGTTAAGAAAAGGGTGATATCCCCCTAAAATTAGAAGAACTAAGTTGAATTGGAGCCAAGGCGTTGCTTCAATATGATTACTAGGAAAACGCCATATATGCGTTGTTAAATGAGTGAAAAGTAATAGTATTGGTAAAAATGGGTAAAAACTGCTTCGAGTGGTACCAATTTAGCACATTTCATGTTATTTCTTCAAAATGGCTGACCCGATCAAGCTGGAAATTTTCAGAAATGTGTATCAATATATAATTCAACTTCACGCGGAATTTCATTTTTTTGGAAAATAAAAATATATTCTTTTTCCGCCATGTTATTCTAATGGGAATTTTTGAAATTTCTTAAATTCATGAAAAAAAGGTTACCCCCTGATAATACCACAAAACTATACAGATCTAAGTTAGATGAGGAACCATATTGAAAAAAAGTTTGAAGTTGATAGATGTAGCCGTTTGATCTGTGGAGAACCGACAAAAAAACATATTAAAAAAAAATACATAAAAACGAACACCAATTTTTTTCAGTATGTCAAATTGAATCCTCGCTAAAGCTCGTCTAATAACATATATATATAATATATATGTGTATATATATGTATATATACATATATATATATATATATATATATATATATATATATATATATATATATATATATATATATATATATATATATATATATATATATATATATATATATTATACATATAACATAAGATGAGCTTATATTGGCCTATTGCCTCACGTGACCGAGCGAACGGAGCAAATGAACGACGACTCCCTGAATTTGATAGTTTCTGAGTAGGCTGTGTGTATCAGTTTTTGTTGCTCTCTAAAACAGACCAAAATACGTAGCAGATCCAGGTCAACTTTTTTTGATTTCGAGTTCAAAGGCAGGATGATTTTCACAGCATTTCTTCACACCCCGTTATGATGCCACAAATTAGACTAGAGGTTTCTCTTTGATTATTGGAAACGATTATTGAAATGATTATTATCCGATATTTTTTTCAAGAAGCCAGTGCGATGCCTCAAGCCAATTACTAGAGACTTCATCAGGAGCTTTTGAGATTGAAGATCTGATTGATAATGACGCGAACAATCAGGAAGCAAACAACATACTCGCTCCTGTTCCTGATTGTCTCTTGAAGTAAGTGTCCTATTTGTCAGTTAAAAGTAAATATATTGACTCTGCAATTTGAAATATAGGCCTAATATACAACTTTTATCGTCCTTTAGTGATATTGTTGAAGTGCAGTCGTCAACGGCAATCGAACTCGCACACTCAACCCCAAACAAGACTACAAATCGGCATAGCATGTGTGACGTTTCCCCGATCTTCGAAGTTGGAAATAGTCCTCGACAATTCTGGCCATCAACTTCCAAGTAAGAGATCGTATCTTTATTATGCATTATTATCTTCATTCAGATGCATGTCTAATTTCAAAAGCACGAATTGCATATTCAGAAAAGCTCTGGTTATGGATTTTTTATGGATAAAACAACCCGGTTATGGTTTTCTTGGTCGATCTACAAAAACTTTCGATATACATAATTATGAGTCTTATAATATAATGAAACAAACGCAAGAAACACGAACATTATGAAGGAATAATATAAAACAGTACAGAAAATGTATGCTCAAATTTCATTTCGATGTTGCTTATTTGCTCAATGACCCCACCAACAGCTTGGTTATATGAATGAGTAAGTGATGATGAAACTATGAAGTGATGAAAAGTGAAAAGACGTTTACAAAAAACCATGACTAATACGGGACTCGAACCGATGCCCAACGGTGGCTTCAGTTTCTAAAGCACTACATTTTGTTGACTTACCTACGGTGGGTGGCGATGAATAACTATGTACTCACTCATGATACGAATGATTTCATAATTGAGCCTACATTTACAGCTCTAACATGTGGTCGGACTAAAAGCTATCGTACTTGTTACTGTAATCAGTGTTTATCTCATTACAGAAGTATTGAAAACGATATACTCCCGATAACTCCAACCACGTGTACGGACGAAGCGTCCAAATTAGATGCCATGTCCGGTCGAGTGTACGCTGATATGGGCCATATATTTCGTTCGATTTTCGCCGACAAAAATCACGAAGGAGGATGTGGATGCTCTTTTCTAGACACGGTTCTGGTTAGTGAGCGATCATACGGATTCCAGACCAATTGGATTTTCAAGTGCCGTATGTGTAAAAAGCTGACGAAATTGTGCTCTGAAGACGAATCCAAGTCTGGCTACATGTCAGTCAACGATGCCGCTGTCAATGGCATTGTAGCCATAGGAGGTGGATATACCCAACTTGCTACCTACAACTCGGCAATGGATGTGCATTGTATGGACAACAAGTCATACAATACATATTTTCAAAACGTGGCTAATGCAATCCATGACGCTGCGTGGCTTGCCATGGAGGAGGCTGGCAAGTTGGAGGTGGAGATTGCCTTACGTGAAGGCAATGTCGACAAGGACGGGACACCCCTCTGCACGGTAGTCGGCGATGGCCAATGGTGCAAACGTAGTTATAAAACGAAATACGATTCACTATCAGGAGTGGTAAGATCATTTCAGAAGTTATCATTATGGTATTCGATATCTTGAAACCAATCATACGATATGAAATAATGCATATCTTAGAATTCTTAAAGATGTGCTTGATTTCAGGCATCGCTAGTTGGAGAGCGCACCAAGAGGGTTCTCTACATTGGCATAAGAAACCGCTATTGTTGTATTTGCGCACGAGCCAAGGCTCGCAAAGAAAATGCTCCGGAACATATCTGCTACCTAAACTGGCATAAAACTGCAACGAGTATGGAAGCAGATATAATTGCAGAGGGATTTGCTCAGAGTTATCAAATGCATGGTCTGAAATATGACAAGCTGATTGGTAGGTTATCAATATATAGCTTTATAATGCACATATAAAATTAAATCAAAAAAACTAAAAATTGAAATCCAAAAAATTGAAATCCAAAAAATTTACATTATTTCTAGGTGATGGCGATAGCAGCGTGCATAGTAGGCTAAGAATAACCATGCCATATGGTCCTGACCTACCGGTTGAGAAGATAGAGTGCAAAAGCCATATCAAGAGAAACTATTGTACGAAGTTATATGACGTCGCCAAACGTACCAAGAGTGGCTTCCCGGTTGAATTAAGGGCGACAGTCAACGCCAATGTGCTACGACTTCGAACCGCGGTAGCCTCAGCTGTCCGTTACAGGAAGGAACAAGAAGGCCCTGTCCACTCACGAATACTAGAGCTGAGAAAAGATCTAGTGAACGGACCTTCCATGTTTTTGGATGCCACGATGGCTGCAGTGAGCGTGGCTACTTCTGCACTGGCGCAAAGGATGCAGAAGTTAATTTCGTGCCTGATTTCACTCAATGTGGCCTCATGCAGGAAATCAACAATATCTTGAGCTCGTGCATAACACGCCACGCTGCCAGCCTGCTGTACGATGTGAACAACAATCCAGCAGAGCAGTACAACAGCCACGTGAATAGGTTCGTGGGAGGGAAAAGGATCAACTTCGCCCTGCGTGGCTCTTATCAAACAAGGTGCCAGGCTGCCGTCGTTTCCTTCAATCAACCGGGAGAATACCTTCGGGCAGTGCATAAGGCCATGGAAGGAGAGAGTCCAGGTATTAAATAACCAGTCACATGAGCGTATGACGCATGAATGAGGAATAAAACCAATGATTTTTAGGCAGTGTTATCTAACTTTTTAATCATTATCACTGGGAAACGCATCGTATGGGTTGTAAGATGAGCTAGATTTGTATGTATGGAATGTAAGAAAGTTGAAACATCTCGATTCTCAACTTATTATAAACCTTTCTCATTCATAATCATTTCATTCCTATAAGTCATTGCCTGGTAACCGGTAGATTTTCAGTCACGAACTTTTCCCCTCGATTTTAGTCTTATAATTCCAGTTTAATAATAATGAGATATTTATATTTTATCGTGAACCACACTCGTAAGAGAATTCAAACGTGACTTCATATATATTTTTTCTATTCAGGAATCAACACCAAGAAATTTGTCCAAAAGAGAACAAGAGAGGTCGAGTTGTCCAGGAAGCGCCGTCTGGAGTTTCCCGATCTACGTCACAGTAAACGCAGAAGTGATGCTGGCGTTGACGAAGATTATGGCTTACTTGAGACGGACAGCACTGAAACTCTCACTCCTGAACAGTTTCAAGTAAAAAAGGATACATTTTTGAAGGACCTAATGAAAACTGAAGATGAACGGAAAGAGCTTGAGCGAGATACAGTTCTCCAGGCTAAGAGTCGTCTCTGGGTTAGCACTAAACGTAAGCTGTTGACGGCCTCCAAGTTTGGTACGGTGTGTAAGATGAGGATAACTACATCTTGTAGGAATACCATAAGCTCCATGTTGTACAAACACACTACCACAAAGGCCATGGAGCATGGGATTCTCATGGAACCTGTTGCGAAACAGCAAATGGCTGAGAAATATGGCATTGTGTCTGAAGATTGTGGTCTTTTCATAGACGAGGATTATCCATTCTTGGGAGCATCTCCAGGTGGGTGAATGATATTGATTACGTATTTAGACTGAAGTATTTTTTGAACAATAATTCTAACTGAGACGGGTGGACCAGTGGCTAGCACGCTAAACCGTTTTTTAGACGACCGGGGTTCGATACCCGCCATGGTCGACAATCCTGACTAAAAGGTATTTCGTGGTTTCCCTCTGTCGTTTGGATTCACACTGGCATTCCTTAACAACAGGCCACGACCGACTCCTTCCACTATCCAAAATCACATGATAAAATTTGAAAAAATTCATTCCATTTCACCTTTCCCATCATTTTACTAATCATTCACCGACGCTATAATAGATCTTAGTCATCAGTACAGTGCGTCGATAAGAACAATATGTATAAAAAAACAATGATTCTTGTATTTCAGACGGTCTGGTTGGTGATGATGCTATAATGGAAGTCAAGTGCCCATTATCCGCAGACGCTTATGAGACGCCTGAGGAGGCTATCGACAACAAAAAGGTATACTTTTGAATCGTTATTTTCACTTCTCCCTCTATATTTACCTAAAGCGCTGCATAAGTATCAACATTTTATATGATTGGTAATCATTATTTTATTTTCAGATCAACTATTGTGAACTTGTAGACGGAAAATTGTTGCTAAAACCGTCAGCTAACTATTACTTTCAAGTTCAAGGGCAACTCCATATCACTAAGAGAAAATTGTGCTATTTCGTACAGTTTACCAAACATTGGCTCACCTATGAAACAATCGAGAAGGATGACGCATTCTGGGAATCAAACATGTTCCCTCAACTAGAAAGGTAATGAAGATAATTCTGTGTTTTCAATATTCCATGAGAGAAAGTGTATGTCCGTATGTGCCAAAAACAAATGGCTGGATGAGCAAACAAGCTGAGCGAGCGAAGTCAAGACGCAATCACACTGTACCGGACTACACATCGAAATACATTCTTGCTTTATTGTTGTGTTCCACAAGTCACAAGACAAAACATATCAATCTCAGAATTGTTCTTTATGCAGTCTCAAAATCGCATGTGCAGCTGCATGTGTACTATTTGTAATTTCTACATTCAGACATTTTCAATGATAACATTTCGAAATATTTTATAAATAACCAATCTATACCTATAGTGAGGAAAAAATAATCTACTTATTTTCTTATTAAAAATTCCGATTATTCATTGATGTTGGAAATATTGAAACAACAATGACTTCTAGCTATCTCAACCAATTTTAATTTAAATCAGTCGTGAGTTTTTACGGTGAGATGATAAAATAGCACACTACAAAACTAATTGGAGCTCATTATCTAGGCGACAAAAGTAAAGCTTTGATTTAGTTCAGTCTAACAAAATAGTTAATGAATAATTGGAAAATATGATGATGTATGAACTTGATTGATTTTTCAGATTCTACATGGAGTGTTTACTTCCTGAGCTTATCGAGCCCCAGTTTTCTAAACGCCTTGTCAAGGGTGACATTAAGGATCCAGCATATATCCTGGACGCACAGGCTGCAGCTCTTGCTGCCAAACACCCTAAAACGAAGAAAGTAGTGACGGCAGTTACTGATAAAAAGAAAAGAAAATCGAAGAACACCGTGAATTAGAGCGAAGCTCCAAGTGCGCTAATCTTTATATCGTACGGTTGAATACGCTGTGACAAAATATTATTTTATTATGTTTTATAGACCAGTGCATGTAGGGGTGCAAGTGAATCGTCCCATTTAGTATATTAGAATATTGATAATGAGACGGTTGTGACCGGCTCTTGAGAAGTCGAACTATTTCACTATTCACCGGAACAGTAGAAGTACACCACGACAAACTTATGCCGAATTGTCACGGGAATCGAACCACGATCTCCTGAATGACGGCTCGTCTTGCAAGCCACTGGTCTCTGTGAAATGGGATTGAAATTACGGTGATATCAGTTTCATGGTAAAATTTACATAGGTTACAAAATATCACTAAAATATTACTTGATATTCAAGTACATATATATATACACACACACACTATTATATGGCGCAGCGCTTTTCTCCCATATTTATAGAACGAACAATTCTTCCGTTTATTGAGCGAGCTACTCAAATCACTCAAATTTGGCTCTTTTATCATTTGTCTTTGTTTTTTTCAAGAATGTTAACAATCAATAGGTCAAGTCGTTACTACGAACAAGCTGAAACGTGATATGTGTACACAAAAATTTGGTTGATTATGATAATAATAATAATAATTGCTTTATTTCCATTTTTTTTTTACAAAATCATTACCTTATTATAAAGGTGTTTGGAAAATTATATGATAAATTATATGACTAATACACAAATGGAAACAAAATATTACATATACACAATTTACTCCAACAACAATATAAGAAACCAATATTAACATCAATAACACAATATATATATGACAAAAAAAAATGATTTATTAAAATAAACCAAATACCTCACCCCACGAAACTAGTATCATATTGAATATTAGATAATTTCATACAATGACGATGGACAATAATACATTGAATGTTATTACTCTAGAAATTTTTATCAGCAAGATATTCCTCTATATTCCTCTACCATTCTGTCCTCTGATTAGTTGATGATTTGAAATAATTGCTCACAGCCATCGACCCGTTGATTCCGTCAACTTGCGAATTTTCACATTCACAAATATCAGTCCGCACTTGGAATACCCGAATTTTCAGAAAATTTTGTGTTTTTTTCTTTTTCGAATTCTGTCCAGTTATTCCTGTTTCAGTTGTGCGTACAAGAGCTGTGTCATGCGCAGTTTCGCTCTATGTGCCCGTTGCCGCGAGTTGCTGGAAAATATAGCTGATGATCTGATTGTACTTTTTAGCGGGTGGACCGTGGAGTTCGGTTTTGGCTCTAGTTAAAAACTTGGCATGAAGAAGAGTGAAGGCGTCTCTACCTTAGAACGCTTGTACGCGCTCAACCACCCTTACTCGAAGCGTTTTCGTCGTTATCTGGAGAATAATTCTCAAATTACAGTGTAGAATGTAGGCCTATATCAATTGGCAAATCTTATACCACTCACCTGAAATTTTCTAACAAATTTGCCAGGGAGAATTGAATCTTACAAAAGTCGATTAAATTTCTCGATCTTCGATTATTATCCACGATATAAACCAATCAAATTGTCTCTCAACATCTAAAATAATTACAATGATACACTGAACGAGCTGCTTGATTTGGTGGATTTTTTGCGTATTATATTCACTTGATTCCATAATATATATATATATATATATATATATATATATATATATATATATATATATATATATATATATATATATTATTTATATATATATAGTAGAAACTGACAATGACATATTTAGAAATAAATAAAAATGAAAATGTAGGCCTAAATTGGTTCATCTTTTCAGATAGCACCATAGTCTACTTTATAGTTATAAATAAAATACATATTTCGATACCGTTATCATTCTAGGTTTTGAGTTCTCGTTTTGCACTCATTATTTTGCTATTGGCATTCTACATGGCCCACTCAGTCCTACATGCGTACACTTCGTCACGGCGCCTTTCTCCAATATTTAGTGACTGAAGATCGAAATTCCCGAAGTATCCCGTAAAGATGCTTTATACACTTGTCTGCAGGAAAATTAACCAGAAAAACAATATTTTAATAACAGAACCTACTCATCAACTCGAATCTTCTCGTGTTTACTGGAATAATAAGGAACTTTCAAACAAATATTGAAAGAGTTGACAAAATATTTTCAAATTACGAAATTATCCAGTCTAGGTGTCTAACGTAATCAACCGTCGTTTAGCAATGCGCTTTATTTCGGCCATAAATTCTAAATTATGTATATTCCCAGGCATCATTGAATAAAGTTGGAACTGATATATTTATTAGTCCTTTACCATAGTTATTAATATAGGTGGTGACCACACAGTACCTAAAGAGTACTATTTTCCTGTCCCATATAGTTATGATTTTGATAATGTTTATATTCTTCTGAAAAGTAATATTGAGTAATGATTTTACATTTATAGATTTTCCTGACCGACAAAATATCACAAGGACTAAAGAGATTTTCAAGAAGAACTTGTACGTTTACAGGAATCATATTTCTTGAATCTATTTCTGCATAATTATTTATATTTACATTTTCAATAATATAAGTATGCCCATCAGCAGCGCTGCCCTAAACCTGCTATGGCAGTAGGCTATATAGTTTTTAAAGTACCGGTAGTGAAAGGTAAATATTTTCTTAGTTGATACATTTTAAATAATATCCATTTTTAATGACGTTTTTATTACAAACATTTTCTATAAATAACAATTTGGGGATATAACTTCCTTCCTCCCGATGTCCTTACGAACCAGTAGGCTACAGAGCGGTAATAGTAATGTATATTTTCATGGCTTATTTTTTCATATGCATGTTTAGAATGAATAGTTTCATGCTGTTGCTAAGTTATGACGTACGACCAATAAAGTTATTTCAATAACTATATTTTCGAGTTGTCAATTTATTGGTGATTATCAGTCATAACCCTGTAAGACACGTCCGAACTGCGTACACGTGTTTAGTCAGCAGCTCTGGCAGGAGTTGCATGCTCACTGCTGGACTGACTGACCGCAACTGAGCTCTGATTGGACGCACGGCTAGAGACGAGAAACTCGGCTACTTGACGTCATAGCAGTGGGCCCGCCTCCACGCTCTCGCTAAACTACTACTCTTCTGTATAAATTGACTCGACTGAGTTGACGATCGAGACCCACGGACTCTTAAAACATGTAATAACAGATCAACCATCAATCTTTATTGAATATATTCAATACGATCGGAGACGAGTCCCGGTCGAGGCGTATCGTTTATGACATGAGCATTACATCCTAAATATCTCGATATTGGATCGTATCCAAGAAGTTTAATTTGAGCTAAATATATATATATATATATATATATATATATATATATATATATATATATATATATATATATATATATATATATATTCATCACATTACGTATTCATGTAATAATATTACGGTATTATCATCCTAATGTATCGATGCATCTTTGATGTAGGTTTATTGCTGATGGTGACTCGAGCGTCTTCAAGCAAATCAGGGAGCTCGTGCCATACGGACGGTCTGTGGTGAAGATTGAGTGTACTAATCACCTCGTGAAAAATGTTGGGAAAAATCTGTACAAATTGGCTGATTTCAGTGCAGATTATAGGAAATTGCTGAAACCTATTGTTCCTAAAATCAGCAAATTCACGAGGTGGTTAATAACCGTCAACTCGTCACAGGCCGTCCCTTCGGTGATTGCCCTGAAGGCTGACCTGGAAACAGTCATGCAACACGCCTTCGGCGATCACACCAAATGCCGAATGGAGGTTTGCTATGACGCCGGCATAGTGGAGAAAGACTATGTCAGGCTAAGCGACACCACCACCGACTTTCAAGTCGAACTGCAGACTGTGATGAAGACCCTGACTTCACACGCTGACAGTTTGATTGAAAACGACACCAGTAACCTCGCCGAATCATATATGCATCTTGTTGCCTAATTCACTGGGGGCAAGCAATGCTTCTATGGTGGGCGAGGTTCCTACATGTGGAGGACGTATGCGGCAGGCCTCTCATTCCAGCATGGGTCGTTATGGCACCAGAAGGCCTGGAGCCCTATTCGGTAACTTACAGCGTGGTGAGATGAGACCGTCTCACTGTGAATCGACATGAGATCTCCAATCGCTATTCGGTAAATTTCTACACGCGTGAGACCGTCTCACGGACGAGCGCTCTCGTGAGATCGACTGTGAGACAGGAATTTAGTCGAGTTGTGTGGACAGTGTTGGGTTATAGTGACATATAAGTACGAATACTTGGATAATAAAAGTTTTCAAATCTTATATTTGTTAATTAGTTTGTGTATTATCCTTTAAGTAATATATTGTATCAAAATAGTAAGTGCGATAATAGTATAGACCACTTCGTAGGTCTAGGCAGCTTGTAAACTTTACAGTCGTATCAATACTAAGGGCCGGTTTTTCAATAGTCTTCTGAACAACGACATTAGCTAACAGCCTGTTTTCTTTTACGAGCTGTCTTAACAGACTGTTAATTCAAATGTGTTTTTCAATGCTCCGTTAGTAAACTAACTCTTAAGCCGCTTGTGATGGGTAATCTTACACGCACTCGTTGTCGTGCAAATAGTAGATGCGCACGCATCTCCACCGCCTTCCTCGAATGAAGATCGCGACCGAACGCGACTCTTACCATCTGTTGTAGCGGTGGAGAATCGCACTGTTTACTTGTTCCTAACCTCAAATATAAACACCACCTAAAATGTCCTCGGAGAACGCGAAGCGCAATAGAGCTGCTAACTTTACGAAAGCAGAAGAGGGAGTTCTTTTGGAATTAGTAGGCAAGTATAAAGAAATAATAGAATGTAGAAAACTGACAGCGTTACGAACAAGCAAAAAAGCAGGGATTGGGAGCTGTTGAAAACTGAATTTAATGCCTGTAGTGGCGAAAGCCCCAGAGATGCAGATAACCTGAAGTCAAAATTTGACTATATTAAAAGGGCAACCAAAAAAGACTTGATGCTTGAAAAGAAAGAGAGGTTCAAGACTGGTGGTGGAGTGCCTGATATCCCGACTTCACGCCACGCGTGGACAAGATCCGAGAGATAATGGGAGTCGGTCTTGACGGGATGCACAACCCCTACGACAGCAACGGAGTACGGATGACAACCTATACTGTTGTGCCAGTTTTTTCTGGTCAGTATATTGGAATAACCGTCTTCTAGCCTAAGGTAGGCCTAGGCCTACCGTAGGTTTATAATAAATAGAGTGTTATCAGTAAAAATCATATCTATTTTTCTAGTTTTGTAAAATGTAAATTATTCATTTCAATACAGACAATAATGAAGATAATAACTTCTCTACTACCAGTAACCCATATAGCGAATTGGTGAGTGAAACCGAGGATGATCCTAGCCCCGAGAAAGAAGACGCAATAGACAAAATTGTAAATGAAGCCGACTGGTCCACATGGTCGCCGAGGATGTTGAAAGCTCCTGTCAGCAAAGTTCTTGGTGAGTGTGAAAAGAGTGTAGGCCTAGTAGATTTATGTGGACCTATTGAGGTGTAAACCTATATTCGAATGGTACGTGAAAGTATCATACGGTCAGCGCTTTTGTTGGTGACCAAGGAAATCTCCAACCGTAACTCGTTCACACAGAATATTGTTTATATATGACGTTTTGAATGTGACTAACCAGTGTTGAAACACTAACCTCACACGCCTAGATCTGAATGCAGAATTCGCATGGAAAATAGCCTAGGCCTAATTCATACAGTTGGCCATAGGCCTAATCAATTTTAACATTGTTGTCAATTCAACAGCAACGTAAATTCCATTCTAGCCTTACCGACATTGCAGCTTTACATTTTTTATTTCAAGCATCAGATTCATTATTAGAGCTAGGCCTATAGTAAAAGGAAATGGGAGATAACAAAGAAACATGTAAATTAAAAATGGAAATGCAATATCCAAGAAAGTCTGACACACCATTGCGTAAATAATCTGGCTTGTCTATAACATTATATTTATGTTTTCAGATACATCACGAAACCGTCCCCATGTACCACTCTCTTCAAAGTCCTCGCGAAGCGAAGCAACATCCGCAATTACAGCCATGGCAAAAGAAAAGTTGGACCTCAGCCGAGTAAAATCTCAGCTATTCAGAAAACTTTTACTCTCTTACTCCTTGCACGAGCAAGGAGTAAGAGAGAGAAGGAAATTCACAAGCTACAGGTCGAGACAATGAGACTGGATATCAAGTTGAAGAAAAGTCAGCTAATGAAAGTTAGGAAAGGAAAGGTTACCAAGAGTTAGAAACCAATTTTTGAGGTTACTGATTGCATTTCTGATTAAAGACTCTCATCATTTTGATATAAATGTGGAGGAAAAGATAGAGAGGGATCAGCAACATACCGAGTTTGAAGAGTGGAGAGACTTGACGTGGTAGTCGCTGGTTGGTACACATACATGTTTACAAAGACAAAAAAATGTTCGACATTTCAGCTTGTTGCCATGATCACAAATGGACAAGTAATGAACAGCAGCATTCATTGCAATTCATTTTTCTTCGATTTGTGATCATGGCAACAAGCCGAAACGTCAAACAATTTGTTTCTTTGTAAATATGTGCGTGTATCATCCAGCGTCTACCACGTCGAATATCTCTACTCTTCAAATTAGGTAGGCCGCTTATCTATCTGTACCTTTTTCCCTCTCATTTATATTGTAGTATTACCTTTTTCTTCATTTCAAAGAGTACATTTTTATAATTTCAAGATCTTGTTACTTATTATCTTGACTGATTTCTGCCCAGTGCTATGAACAGTGGGAGTAAATATGACATATTATCTGAACAGTATTACCTCTTCAATTATAAATAAGCAAATGTTCACGACTGTTGAATTCACATTCTATGAGAAAATGTTGTATTATTTTAAATATTTGTAAATAATGAAATGTTTGAGACTGATTCAGTACAGTACCGGTAGTAGGTTTACACTACCTGCTATGGAAATGTTTCAATTAATAATATTCAATGACTATATGATGTGTACCTCTGATCAAATATACCAAATAGTGCAATTTTATTTAATCAAATAAAGACTGGTAATTTAAAATATCAATGGATTATGTAAAAGATGATCTTTCCTGATCCTAGGTCCAATCGAAAAGTGATGAGATATTTAACAAATGACAGAGTTGGACAATCGCAATGCAGTTTGAATTTTGTAATGCAAATTTCCAAAGTAATTAATCAATCCATGCCGCACTCGGTTATTCCCAACAGCTACAAAGTTTCTTTCGATAATCTCGGGCATCTCATCATCTTCCAAGTTTATAGGACCAACAATAGGATCAATGGGTGGCTCTGCCTCGGCATTATCTACCGCAACGTTGTGAAGGACAGCTGTAGCAACAATTATTGCCAAAACATTTGGCAGTTTCATTCACATTCCTAAACTTGAAAGTTAAAATAGGGAATCTTCTTTTCCAAACTCCATACTTCCTTTCCACTGGATTTCTTGTCCGGATCTGAGCTTCGTTGAATAGAATCTCTTCCCTAGAAACTGGATTTTCCAGTGGAGTTATGACATATGGTAAGATTGGGTATCCACCATCACCTACAAGAACAGACTCTCCAAATTCTTCCATTTCAAATCTCGCTTTGATTGCTGATCCGTTGAAAATGGATGTGTCGTGCGTTGAACCAGGCCAACTGGCCACGATGTCAAGAATTTTTAATTTTGAATCGCTGATAGTCTGAACATCAAAGGAAAAAAAACTCTTCCGATTACGGAAGTACTCGGCTCTGTTTCCACCTGTAACAGACAGAATGATCCATGACAGTGTAGATATGACAGACACTGGGAGCATATTCGTTAGTAGTGATCAGGGAGGTGTGGGGTCGAGACAATCTATTTTACTTGCCTGGAGATTGTATTTTTATATGTGTACAATCGATGGCACCAATACATCGAGGAAATCTAGCTATGTCGTAAAAACCATTTTGAACAATCCGAATCCCAGCGACAGTGTCAGGAAACTTGATGTTTTCCGGAGCGAGGCCCGCAATTGCTCGAGTTACTCGATGTATGGCCTTGCAGGCCGTAGACTTGTGAATCCCTACGAAGTCTGCTACAGAAATGATCATGCTTCCCAAAGCATAAAAGCGTAGTGTTAGAAGTAGTTGGGTCATGGGTGTGACTGCATTGTTTCTGAAAATCCACAAGTAAATGATCAGAAAATGTAATATTCAGTTTATTCAAGGTTGATGTCTATGTAGTATAATGCTAATGCTGTGTTAGTCAATTGGATCTACGTTACTTTTATAATTACTCATACCCATACATACGTAAGCTGCTGTAACGAATAGGGCCTACTTCGGTAGCCTCTAGGCCTATTGATAGCCTGATAGCGAGGGGTTTTCAACTCCTGAAATCCTGTGCACACTTGCCATGAAATCCCCTGAAATCACCTTGAAATTTCTTGAAATACCCTGAAATCTGAAATCATAAGTGTACACCAAATTTGCCAGTTGTGAACCCCTCGCCTGATGGGCCCAGTCTAGGTCCAGGTCAAGATGTATTGAGGGTTGCGTTGGTTTGCCGGCCTGATATGGTGTCTCGACTTGACACAGAAATACGTCCCATTTCCTTATCTCTTTCGTTAGAACACCCGATCGCTCCTCTATCTAGTGTTGTTTTGTAGAAACTTGATGTCATGCCTTCTTTATACCTCAAATATTCGCATCTAGGATGCAGTGGAAAAAAGCGGCAATTTGAAAATATACACAAATAAAACGGGAAGTTTTCAAATCATAATAAATACATGGACAGTTCATGTGTTTGAGTTGAAAGACTAATCTTCACCAAATCAAATTACTCAAATCAAATTAAAACCAAATCAGTTATTATCGTCTTATATTTTTCCTATCAATTCTTTCTATTTATCGTCGTATTGCAACGTTTGTGATGCCTAAATGCTCAGTGCCAGGCTGCAAATCAGATGGTCGAAAAAATTCTCTCTTTACTCCACCAAAGGTAGGGAATGTGGGCCTGTTAGACCATTGTCCTTAAAGTTTTCCATGTTACAATTAATTATTAGTCCTTCCTTTCCATGATGTTAGCATTTAACAAGGTTGAATAGGCCTGCGTTAATTTACAAACCACAGTTCTACTCCCATTATGTATTTAGGCCTGGGCCCCTACATTATTGTTATTTCTAGTTTTCGATTCAGGTTTGTTTCCTACACTTGTATGCCTATAGGCCTAAATACTGTGTATAAATAAAGAATATATAGGAATAAAGCAGAAATAAAATACAGATCTGTTTCAACCATGTCTGCCGTGTACATTTGGACGGGACAAAGGAACCGACACAGATTGTGTCAAGCATTATGATGTGAATAGGACTGTAAAACAAGATTGTGAAATAAAATAATGTCAGAGGGAATGTTATGAAAAGACTTACTCCTTTGCATAAGAAAATAATGTAGCAGTATATTGCCTATATGCTAAGCCCACAAGACTGTTAGAATATTCAAACATCAATTTCATGAACGTGCGCTCAATATTCTCTTACTGCAAATTCTTCACTAGCTTATTGATGCGCTTCAGGCCTACTTTCTTTCAATTGTGAAATTGATGCACATTAAAAAAATCGATTCAAGAGTAAACTAGGCATAGTTTTCATAATATCCAAGTAAAAACAAATAATAATAATAATAATAATAATAATATAGTATAATAATAATAATATAATAATAATAAATAATAATGAATAATAATAATAATAATAATAATAATGATAATAATAAATGTTTTTTCACAAATCACAAACAATTTATTACAGGATAAAATCCTGCTACAAAGTGGAAACATTCACTAGCCTTCAATACAGACCTGGGTCCAAAAAACAAAATATGTTCACATCCACTTTTCACCAGCGGAAATTCTTATGAATTGGGTCCATTTTTTGAAAGGGGTTTTGTGGGGTTTTTTTTGGGGGGTTGTTTTGGAAAATGATGGGTTTTTTGATTATAAAAAATTAAATGGAAAATTTTCCAAATTTTTAAATTAAAAATTATTTTTTTAATTTGTTGGGGGTTTATTTTGGGTAAAAATTTTTTTTTTTTTTTTGGGGGTTGGGGTTGGATTTGGGTTTGGGTTTTTGATTTAAAATTTTTATTTGAAGGTTGAAAAAATTTTTTTGTATTTTTTTTTTTTGATAAAAATTTTTTGGGTGTTTAATTTGGTGTTGGTGGGTTTTTTGGTTGGGGGTTTTTTTAAAATTTTAAAATTTTTTTTATTTTTAATTTTAAATTTTTGTGGGTTTTTTGGGAAAAAAAAAAAATTGTTTTTTTGGGTTTTTTATGGGGGGAAAAATTGGAAAAATGGGGAAAAAGGGTTTAAAAATTTTTTTTTTTTTTTTTTTAGGAAAATTTTTTGTTTAAAAATTTTTTAATTTTTTTGGTTTTTTTTTTGGTTTAAAATTTGTTATTTTTTGGGAATGGTAAATTTAAAAAATTTTTGGGAAAAAAACCCCCAAAAAAAATTTTTTTTTTTTTTGGGGGAAAAAAAGGTGGGGGGGTAAAGGTGGGTTTTTTGGTTTTTTGGGGGGTTTAAAAAGGGTTTGGTGGTGTTGAATTTTATTTTTGGTTTTATTTTTTAAAATTTGTTTGTGGTTTTTTTGTTTTTTGGTTTTAAATTTTGTTTTTTGGGTTTTTTTAGTGTTTTTAAAAGGGGGTTTTTTGGTTTGTTTTTATTTTAATATTTTTATTTTTTTTTGTTATGGTGTCAAATGACCCGTGTTTTTTTATAAGTGGTTATTTTTTGGTTTTTTTTAAAGGGTTTCCCCCTTGTTTTAAAAAAAAGTTGTGAAATTGGGGATTTGTTTTTTGTTTTAAGATTAAAAAAAATAAAAATTGGAAAAGACCTACTAAACATTCCAATTATTAAACTCCCTCTCCGCTCTGTAATTTTTGATGATAATTTACACCCCATTATTAGTCTGCAAGGTCGGCAAGTGACAACAGAACTCTCTAAATTGATATCACCCATTCTAAATTTATATGACGTAACAATTTTACTGAATCAAGTATCCCAGCTGCGGCTGTGTGGTGGCTTGAGTGATTCGGGAATAAAATTGAGCAAAAAATGCCATTTAATCACTGATGCAACATTATTTGGCAAGTGGAAGATTCGTTGTAAAGCTTGCCAAACTTTGAGAAAAAAACCAAAAAATCAAGATGCTTTTGCCTAATGGGTCAAAAATCAAGACGTGGAGGGAGAAAAAAAAAGCTTCAACGTAGAAACAATGCGTTGAAAATGAAGGTAAAAATGAAAGAATCACATTTACGTTACATATAGTGTTTCGGTTATTAGGAAACATTCAAATTTGTAGGCAACAAAATTAGCCAATTACATTCTTGACAAAACTATTTTTTCAGGTAACACACTTGAAAAATTCTGTTACGTCATTAAGGGCAATGGCTCGAAATATAAATAAAAAGGATATTTTGGCAGAAATTGAAGACTTACCTGAAACACAAAAGACAATGGTATTATCTTGTTTTGATGCGGCAAAAAAAAAGGTCCACAGGGAAGACGGTACACGCGTGCCTGGATTTATGAGTGCATTCTGATGAGAATTAAAAGTGCCAAACTCTATCGGCACATACGGTAAGCTACGTAGCAATAATTCTATCCAATTTCAAATTGAAAAGATTTACATCAAACTTCAAACTATACCATTTGATTAACATTGTAGGTCTCTATTCATGGTATTTTAGGAATTTCATAAGTAGGCCCTACCGTTATTGTAAATTAATTAGGGCCCATTTTAAAATGCTGTTGCTTTGTGTAGGTTCTAGTGCTTTCATATTTACCAGTCCATTTACATATTATCAATATTTATATATTTAGCAATAAATATGGGTGTCAAAACTGTCAACGCACGATTGTTACTCTTTCAATATCACAGACTACGTAAGCCTACATATTAATGTGAATTGGTTTACTTTCAGACAGAAAAACATTATGCCCTTGCCATCAATCTCTACAATAACACAGTATGTGAACAACTTGAAAAGCGGATTTGGCTTTCAAGATTCGCTATTTCAACTGATGAAGGAAAAGTCCAAATCAATGTCAGAGAATCTTCGCCATGGTATATAATCATTTCTCATACTATTTTATTTATGAATTAAAATTTATGGATTTATAGACCTAAATATTTACCTATATATAATCTATAATTTATTGATCTTCAAGGAAAAAAGTTAAGAAATATGCCTAGGCCTATATGTTGGAAGATGTAATTTAAAACATTGCATGCCATGGCTAGTCAATTGAAAATGATACATAGGCCTACAGATAATTTATAGATGTAAAATGCATTTTACAGGAACTTTGTCAGTCGACGAAATGAAATTAACTAGCGCAGTCTCTTTCAACAAAAAAACGTTGGAGCTTTCTGGCTTCATTGACTTGGGCAAATACACAACAAGTCAACAAAAGACAGCAATTGGAGACCATGCACTGGTACTAATGTTTCAACCATTTCAAGGGAAGTGGCTGCAGGCAGTAGGCTGCTTTCTATCAAAAGGAAGTGCCTCTGGTCTCATCTTGTCCAAGATAATCTTAGAATGTCTCATACTGCTAGAGAACAGTGGCTTCTTTGTAGATGTTGTATCATCAGATGGGGCCACATGGAACCGTAACATGTGGACACGTTTTGGTGTAAACAGTTACGATAATGAAGACACTGTAAGCTGTGAACATCCTTCTGACGAAACTCGAAGGCTTTGGATGGTATCGGACTGGCCGCATCTCCTGAAATGCATAAGGAACATAGTTATCAACCACAAAACACTTGATGTGAGTTTTGTATACCAGTAGGCCCACAGATTTGGGCACTGATCAGCATCTTGAATGAAAGTATTTTATTAATCATCTTAATTAAGATACTGATACTATTCTGTATCAGACACAATTATGAAAATGAATCATTTTTCAATTTTTCATTTTACATTTTTCAAGAGTATTAGGCCTACTCAGTCTATGTAGACCTAATCTACTATCATTATACTAGTACCGAATTGTGTTGAACATAAATATTATTATTTGGATTCTGTATTATTTCTACATTAGGTTCCAGAGGGGCAAGTAAAGCTCAAGCACTGGATTGCTTTGGTAGAAAATGACAGTGAAAAATCAATAAAAAGGTGCCCAAAATTGACCCCAGGACATGTTTATCCACACAATTTAAGGAAAATGAATGTGGCCATGGCATACCAGGTAAACTGAACGTTTCAGATTACAAATATCTACCCTTATTTTTAAGAAATGAACAATAACATGACATTGTACCTAAATATGTTTCTTGTATGCCAACAGTTCTTCAGCGAATCAGTAGCTACTGCAATGGAACTTTACCAAGAGAACGGTGATGATGATCGGTTTGCAGACTGTAGTGCTACGGTGGCGTTCATAAAACGAATTAACCGGCTGGCTGATGTAATGAACTCTCATACTCCAAAGACTGCATTACGAAATGATTCTGAGGATAAAAAGGTAGGACTGATTACAACATTTTCAAACTTTGTGCAAGACATATTGTGACAGTTTTCAGCTGCATCAGTTCATGCCTTTTTTGGTTTTCAGGTCATTGAAGATTTTCTCAAGTACATTGATAGCTGGGAGGAATGCAGAGAAGACAAAAACCAACCAATATTGTCAAGATCTACGGACGAAGGTTTGAAAGTGAGCCTCAGAGCAACCCTGGAGATCATGGAGTACGCAACGAAGGAGCTTGGATATGAATACCTTATGACGGCACGACTAAACCAAGACTGTCTCGAGGTAAGAGAACTAGCGTCAAGTTCACAGGGAAAAATTACGATGAATTAAAAAAAAACATAAGCCAGATGTACTGTAGTCTTAGACAAATTTTAGCAAATTTCTATAATTATTCAAACTTATATTCAATTTATAGATTTGCAGCACTTCTTTGGGCTTATTAGAGAATCATGTGGCTGCAATACTCACCCAGAGCCAGTCATGTTTGCACAGCTTTTTCGGCTCCTACAGTTGTATTCACTTGTGAAACCGCCTAGAGGATGCAACGTGACAGGTGGTGATCTACTATCGTCCCTCATTACCACCGCTGATTCTGTCTCGGCCCACGTGGATGAGAGTGAAATACAACTGGAGAAGCGGCTTGATGAAATAATCCTAAACGGAAATCAGATGGACCAGTTAACAGAAATACCATGCTATACTTATGAGTATACTCTAGATAGCAACAAGCAAACTGCTCTCGATCCTTGGGCCTTATCCTACTTAAGCGGTTTCATTGCGAGACAAGCAAAACATTTACCAGCTTCAAAAGATTGCAGTAATTGTCTGATGAAGATTATTGCATCTCCTCAAGAAAAGGAGAGCAATAGAATCGACAGAGACAGGCTGATAGCTATGAAAGACCACGGAGGCTTGATCCAATCATCGAATGCTCTGTATGAATTACTCCTCGTCCTAGAGAAAGGTATTCCTCTTTGCAACAACCTTTCACTAGACTTCAAATTAATTCAATTTAAATTTATATGCCTACTTTGAATTTGATGTTTGGTTTGCTCAGAATATACTTTTTACAGCCATCCAGGAGGTGATGTCATCCACCAAACTAGAGAAAAACATACTGTTCACCATAGTACAAGAAGTTGAAACAAAAGACGTAGCTCTTGTGGGATGTAATCTTCATAGTGCAGATCTCACAAGAGCTATAATTAAACTTTACCTAATCACTCGGATGTTCATGATATGTAAAATGGTGAACAAGGCATCAGAGGCTAAGAAAATTAAACAGCTACTAAACAAGCAAGCAAATTTATGTTAGGTAAGTAGCAGTCCACTCTAGTAGTGTTGTGTAGTACCGAATGTAATAACCAGCACATGTAGCGCAGTGGTTAGCACGCTCGCTTTGTGTGACCTGGGAGATAAGGAGAATTTCGATCCCCGCCACCGACCATCTTTACAGACGTTTTTCGTGGGTTCCCTCTGTAGTCTAGGCTAATGCCGAGATGGTTCCCACAATATAGGCTATGACCGCTTCCTTCCCACTATCCTTCCCATTATGCGGAAAATCTCCATCTCATCATCCCATCATCTCATTAATCATCCATCCGACGCCAATAGATCTTCGCCATCATTACAGTGCGTCGTTAAACCCAATATATATATATAAAAAATGTAATAATAATTTAGTTTGTTCCATTTTATAGATCCAAGCACATCTGGTGGAGCAACACACAACTACACTAACCCAACTGATCTTTCACCTCTCCTTCTTGCTCTTGGTCATGCCTTCAATGTCTAGCGACTTCATAGTGAATGGCCTTACAATAATTGTCACGCACACTTCCTTACTGCGTCTGGCTTCGATTCGCATATTTTGAAAAATGCGGGTGTTGGCAAGAATGCAGAGTAGCCTATATTTCAATATTGGCAATAATGAAGAGTATATTTCAATATTGACAACCCTTACTGCATATTATGTTCAAGTCTACTACTATCATAATTTATTTATTATTGGTTAAATCATGGTTAACAACCAACTTTAATAAAAACGAACCTGAGCATATGATTTTGTATGCCTACTGCTTAATAGAAGGAATGTGTTCCTGTTGAGTTCCCAAAAGAGGAACGCGTTCCTCTCCTCAAGTTCCTATCCAACACTGGTAATAAGCACGAGTTGCGCACAAATGAAAGTTTTCTTATATTATGCACCAATCAACATATACATCAGTGTTAACAATGTACTAACTTACTTTTTACTTCTTACCTACAAACTGCTTTCAAATTGGTCTTGTTATTGTGGCGTTGCTTTCATTGACCCAACTAAGTGTAGGTAGATCTTTGGGATCATGTCTTGTTCTCAATATTTGCCTGTGCCTGGTGATCTTTGAATGAGATGGTAGGTGTCTTGTGCATCTTCTGCCAATCCCTCTACTATTACCGTGGCTTCAGTGGACCTATGAAAACAGGGATATTTACGAAACAGACTGTACAACTAGTACGCCTATATTTACAGCCTATCAAACTAGTACTGTTGCATTTGCCACTCTCTTTGTCTTGGTTGAGACATTACCTAGGCACGTAGCTACAGTCTCAGATATAGCAGCTGCAGGCTGAGCCATCGAGGACTGAGTATTGTAATGTTGTAATGTTTCCTACGTAAGCCTACGCTGGCTGACAGTGACACGTAGGTGTAGGCTGTAAGGTTGACCTAGGCACCTACAAATTCAATGAGCTAGGCCATTGAATTTAATAATAAAATAAAGGCCTAGTCCTAGAAGAGCTACCGGTAGGTCTAGCGTATATAATCTTACAAATAATAGGACCGAGATAGGCCTAGCATAGGCCCATTCGGCAGGGAATTTGGCTATCTTCAAACTCAATGGAAAGGCCTACTTTGGGTCCTAGGCATTGAATTTGTAGATTATAAAATCAATTGCCTAAGGCATAGGTCTAGGCCTAGGGTGTAGTACGTCAAGCGAGCAATCAGTACATTATGTTGCAGTATGTACTCAATTGCTCAGGTCAGGAATATAATTCGACTCCCAAGTAAGATTCAGAGTTCAATAGGCTCAGCTAGGCCTAGGTCCTACAGTAAATGACTAGGCCTATTTCTAGGCTTTCAGCTTTCAACTCATGTTTTCAAAGAATAGGCAAGTGCATCCAGATCAATGCCTAAGATAATAGGCCCTACAAATAGGTACTTACTTGATGGGGTGAGCAGCCTTCTTGTACGATGACGTTGCCATATCAAGTATCTAGGCCTAGATCATTGACTTTATGTGTCTTCTGTCTAGATGCACTTGTAAAATGCAACATAACGTGACACGTAATTATGAAACACTCAATAATAATCCTACCATGGAATATTCGTAAAATTTAACCTAACTTTTCGAGAGCGAGTGGTGATGGCAGCTGTTATTAGCTGAGGTGACGTGAACGTAAAGTTAGTACCTTTTATCACTACTCACTGCGCATAATCGGTTGTTCTAACAATTTGGATGTAAAAATGGTACATATTTTTAACATGGGAGGGATAGGAAGTCGAGACACCATATCAACACGGCAAACCAACGCAACCCTCAATGCATCTTGGTCCAGGTCTACTAGACCTGGTGAATCTTATCTTTAGGGCTAGGCAACTTCTCACAGGATGTTTTGCCAGGCGTGTGTCAGTAAAACTGGGCAATGTTTCATAGTTTTCACTCACCTGTCTGTCAAATGTTCCAGTTGATTTTCAATTCTTATCAGCAATGCATGAACTGTCACTTTTGACAAACGAAATCTTACAAAAAAAGTCGTAGTCGTCCCAATATGTGAAGTGATCAACTCTGGGTCTAATAGTTTTCCTTCTGTGAGGAATCAGAAACTCAGCTAGGACAAGCATATCATCATCATCATCAGAAGAAGATGAAGAATCACGACGCCGAACATAACCTCTATCTAATACTCCCACCATTTCTTCACCAGTCTTAACAGTCTGTTAGCTCACTAATGTCGGAATATTCGGCCGGTTAAGAAAAGAGAGCGTTGAGACATTAAAGCATTGATAGCTTAACGACTGTTAAAACAGTACACGGCTACATTTAATTTAACAACTCTTAACCCGGGCTATGAAAAACGCCTACTACCAAAGGGACGTTACCAAGTTTCTTAATTACTCCAAAGAAGGTAAAACATGTTGAGCATATACTTACATGCTAAATTTTTTTGTAATGCCTTTCGTT
>OU015468.1:30914878-31054332 GCA_907164805.1 Brachyptera putata
TCTAGTTTTTTTCATTGAAAAATCCGAAGTTGCCCAACTAACTTCTTTAATCATGTTCCAGGGCTGTGGAAAAAAATAGGTTCAATGGGTTAGGCTAATCCTAACCAACTTTTTGAACTGTTCAATGTTTTAATAATAACTTGTAAGCAATTTTAGCATTAATTACATAGTGAATGTTATGTACCTAAAAAAACCAGACTATGGCATTTTTATGTACGCCTACATGCAAAAATACGTTAATAACTGACAAATATACAATATACTTACGACAATACTCCAAAAGCGTCAGGTAACAAGCTACTGTCAACAGTAGAATTGTGAAACTGTGGGCTAAAATGGCCGCCAGAGCTGTCAGCGCACATAAACCGGAAATGAGAATCTACGACGCATAGGGAGCCTTGAGTTGCATGTCCATAACGCAGTATTATAGTCCATGGCCAGATCACGCTATTTTGTCAAGGAAGTCAGACGTGTTGGGGAAGCTACCATTCGCGAGACCATCTTCGACACGCAGTAATGAAGTGAACAAAAAAAAAGAAATACGAAATGAAGTGAACAGGAACAGAAGCGAGGCAAAGACACTAACTACGATGTGTCACACGGTACCAACAACAATTAATTTCTGTTGAAGGCCTATATTGTTTGTTTGATTTTGTTCATTTTTAAAATAACGTAGAATTTGTTGACAGTTGAGTCACAGGAATTTAGAGAGAGAAACTAATTTGATGTATTAATATTATTAATTGGTATTTACTTTATTATTAATTGGTCAATCAATCGACGGATTGGATGAGCATTAAATTTCCGGAGTTTATTTTGATAATTTTTGACGTAATTCATATCCGGTTTGTAATTGTTTCATCCTATAGTAAATTGGTAATGTAAAATTTGATTTGAGTTCGACTCGGTGTTTTATCCAGTAAATTCCCCAAAAAAACCTAATTGTTAGATCCTTCCGACCTTCCTTTTCCTAAAATCTTCCCGATAGGAAGTCGTTTTTCATTATATTTCATTTAAAAAAATTGGAGTCTCGTGGTCAGCGGAGTTAGCGGCAAGGGCATCATCACACCAGGTAGCGGCTTGGCAGGTGACAAGACTATTAGCATTAACACATATAACAAGAGTGAAGATCATTGTAAAAGATACTCACTGAAAGTTGTTGCGTTTTGCGTTACACAGCTTGATTAGTCTAATTCACCGATTGTCTTCCTGATAGCTTCAAAATATCTCTGAGATTTGGTTTAACAAGTCGTATTCAAGTACGGAAGTGATGGGGTAACTAGAAGTAAATAACTAAGTGGCCTAATCAATGAAATGAAATGGGCTATTTGCTGAGTAGCTATATCTGAGCCCATCAAAATAAAAGGGCTATGTCACAGGAACCACAGTCAGAGATAATGGAGAAGGGATTAAAAGGGTTTTTTTGGTAATATGGAGCCATCAGAAGGAAACTGGGCTATGTCACATGAAACAGTTCAGAGATAATGGAGAAGATGTAGTTTGTATAGGAGCCAATCAGAATAAACGGGGCTATGTCACAGGAACACAGTTTCAGAGATAATGGAGAAGTAGTTTGTATATGGGCGGTGCCCATCAGAATGAAACGGGGCTATGTCACATGACACAGCAGAGATAAGGAGAGATAGTTTGATTGAGCCCACAGAAGAAAGTGGGTATGTCACATGAACACAGTTCAGAGATAATGGAGAACTAGTGTATAGAGCCATCAAGAATGATACTGGCTATTGGTACATGAACACAGGTCAGAGATAATGGAGGAGATCGCTAGTTTGTTCCGGTATCATAAAATATAACACCTAGTAGTTTTTATTCAAAGAAAATTTCTTTATTAATACTTTATGAGAAATTTACATGTGAACATGATAGTTGTGCAGTAAAAAATTGAAGGGAGTTAGACCACTTTTGTTTTCTAGGAAATTAACTTGAACCTGTAACCAAAGATAGCAATGTTTTAATAACCACTGCTGAGTAACCCCGTATATTATATATTTATTATTATGCGACTGGAGAGAGTTGAATTTTTTCATCTAAAAATGTTACAAATTGGGAAGGGAGAGTAAAAAAAAGTTTTGTTTTGGAAGGTCGAAAAGATAGTTTAAAGAATACAAACTCTAAGACACAAATAATGAATGAGATGAAGGACTGCAGGGCAATATTTTATTAAAGAAAACAGTTAGTTAGAAGTTCAACATTATATGCGAAGCATAACATATGTGATGGACACATTTTATGGCGATATGCCGATTATTGAAATGTTGTCGACCGAGGAGGCAGTTGGTGGGGGTGCGTCTAAAGGTCAGGGGTGGAATTGGTAACTTATGTGTGCTGCGGCTCGTGGTCACGATGCCATCTCTGCGTATCGGCTGGAGAAATGAGGTCCGAAGATGAGTGTGGAATTTATAATTAAGGTCCGTCGAAATATATGATACAGTGCATCACACGTTTTGTGGTTATTTTAATTTATCAGGAGGGGAACTCACTCGCGGTACCATGACTATTTCTCACAATTTATTTCTTCTCTTTTATTTTCGGGAACTCACATCGCGGTACATGGGACTGTTTTTTCTTACAACGTTTGGCTCGACTTGCCTTACACTGCCCAACAAGTTTCCTGAATATTTACTTACAGAGGTAGTTCCAACTTCTTTTTGTCAACCCTAAGTATATTATAAATTGAAGCTAAATTGATTGTTTGCTATGTGTGGTCCAAAGCAGAGTTCTGATTGGTCGATGTAGCTCGGTGATGGAAATGTTTGTAGTTTTAAAAACAAAACTTCCCGCGTTGCCACTTACTATGAACAACGACTGAATTTATGGGCTATTGACATTGTGGTGATTGTGTTTTTTTTGAAAGTGTCAGATAAAAAAAATGTCTGAACTGACTACCCCATGGAACATCCTACCTACATGCCAAACAATAATAAAATTAACTTTAACAGTGCCATAGTCTGGACTAAAGCAACACTTTAGCTCTCTTTGGCTTGACCTGGGCCCCTTGTGAGGGTTTTGTTTAGACCTCACCAACAGTGCAAGACCATATAAACATGAGACAAAAAAGTATAAAGCTCTAAGACAAAATTCTTACAAAATAAAATAGAACACACTTTTAAAGGATGGGAAAACATAAAACTGTATGTAACGTTTCAAATGCACAGCCATAAAAAAAAAAAATGAATCTAAAACATTAAATTGAACAATGTCAATATTACAATGATAGCCCCGTAATAAAATTTTATATTAATGTCATGGCCTTTCCAAGATATGAATCTTATATTATAATACAACTACAATATTAAAATAGAAGAGGAAAAAAACTCTAGGTGTGCTCTATTACGAATTCAGGGATTTTTATCTATCCAACACCTAGACATACAATAGGCAAATGAAAATAATACACCATTAATATACATGCTGTTTTCTCGAGCAAAACCTCAGTTTTCAACTCCAGCATTTTTTACAAATCAAAACAATCACATAAATACTAAACACGTCAAGTTATAGACACCATGTCATTTTACACTCAAACGAACGTAACAATCCAAACAAACAAACTAAAAAAACAACGTTTCTTACCATCCATGAATAACATGAAACAAAATTATATTGAAACAAGGTTAATGCAAATACGATGTAAAGTCAAATTAGCCAAAGTGATCGTCAGTATAACAAAAAAACTAAGAAATAAAATTCCAAAATTTGCTGGAGTTAAATTTATCGTATCAAGGTAGACTCTTTCAACACATCACAATACATAATCAAAATAATACACTCAAATCATTTATTGCTGTTTCGAGCAAACCTTAGTTCCAAAACTTAGCATTTTTTGTCATCCTAACGCCAATCAACAATCCCATAATACAAATGATAACGATGGCGAATCGATTAATGAAATCATCCGTCAACAAATAAAAAATATATACAACACATAACTATGAAATATTAATAATAATTGAAAGTCAATTTATTTGGATGAAACACTTGAAAAAGCCAAATCAGGGTGTACAGAACAAATTGAACTACCTCAAAGCTCAAGATGACATATTTTCTTACTCGTAATGAACACAACCACCACCGTATTTAAAACTATAAAAAGTGTCGATACATTAGCAACTCAAAGGGTACACTTTGCACTCCAGGATATTTGCAAAACTTGCAGGGGGAGGACGGAGGATATTTCACAACAACAAAAATACAGTTAGCTCTAACCTATTTTCTCAAACTTACTCCCAATTACAAGGGTAAAGACGTTAAAAATACGATTATGAATCATGCGAGGGACAAATTATGCATTTAATTGATCAAGAAGAAGTTTCAGTGAATATCAAATCCTCGTATACGAGGATAATTTTATTCAACTATAAAATAAGCGATTTATGCCTGCGCAACTTAATTTCTCTAGGCAATATCGGATAAATTTAAAATCTTGTTTGTGTAACTATGAAGGCAATGAAGTTTACAATACGAGTAAAAGACATGAACCTAATTCTCTAACCAATAATTTCCACCTATAATATCGAATAAGTTTATA
Organism: Brachyptera putata; assembly: GCA_907164805.1. Lineage (NCBI taxonomy): Eukaryota > Metazoa > Arthropoda > Insecta > Plecoptera > Taeniopterygidae > Brachyptera > Brachyptera putata. The sequence continues at coordinate 30,919,428 of OU015468.1, forward strand.
TGAATCTGTTTGTATATAGGATACGCTTTCAATTCTTGTGTTGCTTTTCGATACAAAATTGGATACATACGAAAGGGAGACGGGTGACGGAGTCTCACGGGATACGTGGACTTTTTCAATTTTTATAAATTTCAAAACCAGCATAACAAATAAATAAACTTGTCGAAATCTAGATATGCTGTTTACTTCGGAAGTGGAAAGATGCATTTTTTTTCAGCAAAACCTTAGTGTATATAAAAAGTGCAAGCATTTTTTTCTTCTGTTTGGTGTGAAAACGATTTTTTTTTTTTTCACCAACTAACACAAGACAAATACATTTCAACAAAGACGATGGAGACGATCAAGAAACGAACAGAAATTCACCGACACATTGTACCATACTGGACCTGAATTTAAAAATAAAACGTGCGTACATAAAGCGCATTTAAACCACATTTACCATGATTCCAATAACTGCAATACAATACGAAATACACGAATGACAACAACTTTTTGTAACATCATCAATAAAAATGCGCAAATGAATGATATTACTTATTCAACCGGTTTTTCTCAAGTATCGAAATTTAGATGCATCAATTCAGTTCTACACGGAAAACTAAGATATAAAAAATAGGTAAAAGTGACCTAAAAAAAATCAAGGAAGCAAGGACAAAAAAATGGATTAATTTTGACGCAAGTATTTTTCTTAATATATGCCTATGTAAGACTTCCATAAGTATACATTGCATTAGCAGGTTTAGTATTCTTCTTCCAATGCCGCGTATGGTGAAACACATTTCGATCTTAAGTCCTTTGTTTTAGTTTTTCCGTTGCATATTCTTAGTTTCATTTGACGTAGCGTTTTTTCTTTCTTGTAAATATGTGATTAATTAGCCATCGGGATCTTATAGTATTACCGAATGTTGTCTTGACTTTAATGAATTCACGGGTAAGTGGGGAGTGAAGGAATGAACGATGGAAGGGGAAGCAGATGAGGCGGTGCCAGAAGCCATATAACGGTTGTAGAGCAGGTGGGGGTATATGATGGTGACGCATGGTCTACGATCTTTAGGGTATTTCATGTCCTTCCCATGGTAACCGACTGCAGGACATGTTTATTGTTGCTGTTTTGGTTTGTTACCTTCTCTGGTATTTTAATCTTAGTACACTATGATTGACGGCAGGGGCATTCTTCCGTCTCGGTATCACTCCAACAGGCTTCCAACCCCTCTCTTCGAAAATAACTTCGTTACGAAAAACATGCTTAATTTCAAATGGTAATGCCGTATTACGGGTCGCCTCGGACATGAAGTCTGCAATTGTTTGTCGGGGATCTTGATACTCTGTAATATGTTGATTCTAATTGCAGCTGTCGAATAAGTTTACTTAATCGTATTTCCAAGCGCAGACTTCTGATCATCTTCGAATCTGCAAGGTTAACATATTCCGATATTACTTGTTCCTGTGTTTAGTTCTTGTGCCCCTTGGTTCTAATTCAACTCGTGCTTGACTGGAGTAATGAGTTCTGTGCTTGAGGTAGGTAAGTTCATACGTGATTTTGCCTTCACATTTCGTGTGCTTTTCACTTCAAACAACTACATCATTTTTGGTTTTGATATTACTTTTTTCAAAAAATTTACCTTTTAGATTTGGATATTAACTCCTCGATAATCCAATGGAGCATGCTAGGCTACCTGGAATTAATTTGATTTCCCACTCTTATCATTACAATATCGAACGATCTACCTCCTCCTCTTGATAATTTTGAGTTGCATCAATATGCGATTTTTACAGTGGTCGAATGTGCACATTAATCGATGATGGAGTTGTTTTCTCCTCCAATTTCTCATACATCATACCCATAGAACCAATACGGTCAATTGAAACAAGCAGGGAAGAACACCATAGAGAAAAGTAGAAGAATAATTACAATTTAAAACTAATCAAAAACAGAGGGTGTATGAATCTCGAGCCTACCAGTGTGAGCGCCCGCAGATCTAACCGATTTAACAGTATTATTCAAGTAGCATCGTAAAACACAAAGAATTGCAAGCATATCTTTTATTTAAAAGGAACAAGTGAGGAGTGAGGGAACCTAATACACATGTACGTGAATGCGGGAAGAGACGGATGAAACGCAATAGGGTCATAGGAATAGGAGCAGACGTATATGCGATTATTTGAAGTTTTCGCGAGGGCGTGGGGGGTTCGTAAAGGTCGAGGGTGGGAATTTGAGGTACTTATGGTGCTGAAGAAGTAAGTACGCTGCTGCGCTCGCCCGTCACTGCCATCTTGATCGGGGAGAATGAAAGTCGAAGATTGATGTTGAATTTTAAATTAATGTCCGTGAAATATATAGAGTACATTGAATCAAAGTTTTTGTTTTTCTTTTAATTTCGGGAAACTCACTCGCGGTGACATGAATTTTCTCACAAGTTTTCTTCTGCTTTTAACAATGATGATAGAAAAGGGAGAGAAGCACTCGCGGTTACGACTGTTTTTATGTAAAACGTTTGGCCGACTTGCCTATATCCACTGCCCAACAAGTTCTCCTGAATATTTACCCATATTATTCCAATTCTTTTGGTCCAACCCCTAAGCAATTATAATATTCAAACAAATTTTGAGTGGTTGCGATGTGGTCCAAAGCTAGAGTTTCTGATTGGTCGCGTATTTAGATCGGATGATGAAAATGTTTGTAGGTAAAAACAAACGTTCCCGGTTGACACTTGATATTAACAGCGGGACTGAATTAGCAACTTAAATGTGTGTGAATTTGTTATAAATGGTTACAAGAAAAAATGTTCTGAACTGAAACCCCAAGAATCTACCCTCATGCAACAAACATAATAACAATTAATTTATTAGCTTCATATCCTTGACAAATGCAACCACTCTTAGCTCTCTTGTGCCTTGACGGCCCCTCGTGAGGTGTTTTTAGGACCTTCACCAACACCGTGCAAGACCATACAACATGAGAAAAACAAGTATAAAATCTAGTAAGACAAATTCTATACAAAATAAATTTATACACACATTCTACAAAAAAATTATACACAATTTTAACAAATGGTATCCATAAACTGTAGGTAGTTACAACATAGGACCAGTGACCACCAGTTTCGAGCGTCCTATTTTAGTAGTTTTAGTCCACAACTAGATCACGGTCATCCCTCTGCGTTCCTCGTCAGGAAACGATTTGGTTCAAGCTCTTCTCATTTTTCTTCCCCTTCTTCTTTCAATGTGTTGTAAAAGATGTGGTCACAAGGTGGAATGAATGCCACGAGAGTTCGCAGGTCATCCATCTTTGTTTTCATGATCCTCCTTCCGTCAGGGTACATAATCTCGAGTAGATGGAGAGCACCAGAATATCGATATTTCATCGTAAGAGGAGCGTCTGAATCAAATCTGATCTGTTGGATTTGTAGCCTTTTAACCTTTTCACCATCAATGATTCGGCGATAAACAGCCATCTTTTGAGTATAGGCTTCCAGGGATACCATGTCGTTTGTCGTCATTTTCACCACTTCATATACAAATCATATACACTCACAGTCGTACATACGAGAGGCATCTGTAATGGTCTTGGCACCGACCAGGTCAGCAACTGTATGATCTGTACACCGTCGACAGCCTGAACCAGGAAAGCCTGTTCCTTTCCTGGGAAACTGGTTCTTACACGCAGTCTTTGCTGCCGACTGCTGGTATCCCCACTGCTGTTGAGGTTTTGCCGTCACTTGGCTTGAAGCCGTGGTCAAAACCTCCTCATTGTCTTCTGTGATGGCATGGCTTTGAACGATGGATGTTTAGTGTTGCCGGAGCCAGAGGGTTTCTGTTGCGGGACTGTACATGTGGAGAGGTCTGGCTGGGAAGCCGACTTCTCCAGGGCGGGGTGCCTTGCAATTCCAGCCGTAACTGGGAGAACGGTAATAATTTTCTCAACTATTGGCTCAGTCGATAGTCGCAGCTGCATTGGTGATTTCAAAGTCGAAGGGTTAGCCTCTTGGCTTCAGTAACGATAAGCTTGTACCCTCTGCTGACAGAGGGACACGGCACTGTCAAGTTTGTCAGGCACAGTCGCTTGCACAATGTTCTTTTTGTTTTCCATAATTGATAACAGAAAGAAAAGTGACAAAAATAATGATAATAATAATAAACACTGGGCTTATATCAAGCCGTTAGGCCCGCTTGACGACTACCTGGCCTATGAAAGGCCAGGCAGTGAACCAAGAAGCGAAATAAACGAACAATAATAATATTCACTTTAGATGAGGAATTAAAATAAGGATTGGCTGACAGAACAGCAAAAAACAACAAAACTAAACTAGAAACCAAATGACGACGAAGTGACTTACATCACAAGAAGGTAATAAAAATCGATAGGTAATATTAAATAATAGAAGGAATGTGTTTAATAATACACAAAATTGATTAATCCGACTTCGGAATGTGGATGAGATCCTAATACTAATGCACTGTGTACAATCGTATAGGTAAAACCTGTCCTCTGTGCAATGCTAAATAAACACAGCAGGTACACAGTGAGCGGGAGCGACCGAAAAACACGCCCTACCCCGACGAGTGCTCGTGTGTGTGTGTGTTAAGAAACGATACGGGATACCAAACGGTATGGCTGTGGGAGAAATCCTGCTCACAACCATATTCAAACGAACGGTAAGAGAAACGGTTTAAACGAGAGGCATCAAGAAAACAGGCGTTAAACACAACGCAAAGGTTCCTGCTACCTAAGATGATACTTGTATGGATACAAAGCCTCCGTAGTAGACAGGAATCTTCCCACAAACACACGATACACATTCATACGTTTGGCATGTCACGCTGAAGATGTTACTCTCGACTCGTTCGTTAGCCGAGAGCCTCCGTAGCGTGTCACACCTTCAAAACAATCACTCGATCAACATGAAACTCTTCACCGGATGGCGTCGCCGAAGAGTAACTCTCCATTCTGCAGCGAAGAGAGAGCCTCCCGACGCACCATCGCGATTTAAAAGAGTCACAGTCCCGTCGGCCAAGATGCCACGCATACTCCTTCATTATGCGGGCTTTTAATCTTGCTCTGAGGGCTGTATGATACGGTGGTGGTACGACATCCTCCTTGAAGAAGGCGACCAGCAAACCGGAATACCGTGCTCCTGGCCAACACGAGCACGTAGTCGGCCAAGATGCCACGCATACTCCTTCATTATGCGGGCTTTTAATCTTGCTCTGAGGGCTGTATGATACGGTGGTGGTACGACATCCTCCTTGAAGAAGGCGACCAGCAAACGGAATACCGTGCTCCGGGCTAACACGAGCACGTAGTCGGCCAGGTGCCAGGAGCTGGTCGGAAACCAAGATACGCTTCCCTGACTGAACCTACGTTGCTGGCCAAGGAGGGTGGTCAGGATGTTATCCACAAGGTGCCACATGGTGTTTTTTTTTTTTTTTTTTTTTTTTTTCTTTTTTTTTTTTACAGAAACGGTACGGGGTTAAACAACAAGTTTTTTTCAGAGTATAAATTTCTACCACTGGAGCACTAGAAAATTAATGACGTATTCGTTGAAACAAGGTTGTATACAACAGAACATAATGACGATTGAAAAGTAAAATGAAACAATATGATCACATATCAATCTCGTGCACTTGATAACGAGATTTGAGAAAAGAATATAATAAACCAAGGATTCCGAAAGTGAGGTGAGAAACAGTAAAGGGCTTGACGCAACGCATCCCCACAGAAACGGACAAAGAAAACAAAGAAAATAGAACAAAACTCGAATAGAACAAGCACATATGGATTGCCTCAGGCAGGCGGTAGGAAACAGAACGATTCCGGCCTACCTGAGCGAAATCACCGAGGAAGAACAAAAATCACATTAAATCTTAGTCGTTGAGAAGGGCGGAGTGAAAGACAAGCTCATTGTACTGCAAGGAACAAAGAGCCTGCCCAATACACCACCTCTCCCTGAAGGAGTCAAAAGCCCCACGCCCTAGATGCCACGCATACTCCTTCAGTATGCGTGACTTGATGCATGCTATGAGCACCACATCGTACGGAGAGGGGACGCGGTCGTCCTTGAAGTAGGCGACCAGCAGACGATAGACTGTGCTCTTGGCCAACACCAGAAGAAAGTTGGCCAAATCGGTCTGGAGGGCTGTGAACGTGTTGTCGGGCCTAAACCCGACATGCACCACCCGGAGCACCAGTCTTTGTTGCTGGCCGAGAAGCCTCTCCAGAAGAGCGTCAACAAGCTGCCACATGGACGCGGCACGGCGACAAGCGACAGTCATGTGCCATGCCGTCCCCTCTGCGTGACACCATGGACACAGGCTCGAGGCGGACAATCTTGCATGGCGATGAAATATCAGGTCGGCTAGACGGTTCTTAGCAAAGCGCCACGCAACGTCGGCATCCAGGCCGAGGGTGGGCTGTCGAAAAATAGCTGTCCAGTAACTGAAGCATCAGATCAGTGGCCTTTGCGTGAACCGTCTATGCCGAGCACCGGCGCCATAATGTCTGCTAGGATTGACCGCCTGTCCATCTTGAGCTCGAGAGGAACCAATTTGTTCTCACGAGCCCGGTGGTACACCAGAGGAGGCGGCCCATTGTTCAGGACCGTACGCCCGTCGCACGCCGCGAAAACGCAAGTGAGAGTACGCTTGAGATGTGCTGGTAGTGATTGACAACGTTTGCCTGAGTCGGCAGAGAGAGTGTCGAAACCTTCGATATTTCCCAGCTGCCGCCACTCACTCCATCCAGGAGGTCACCAATGGTCCTGCATTGCAGCGCCAACCAGGATGGGACAAACGGGGATGTTGCCGATGGTATCAGGTTAGTCAGGATGAGCGGTATTTCTCGGAGACCGCACGCGGATCTCGCGTACGATTCTGGTCGCGGATTCAGTGTTTGCCACGCTCGCAGCACCGTGGCGAGAAAATCGGTTGTTTGGCGGGTAGCCGCAGCACTGAATCGGGGACAGAAAAACACCTGCCAGCCAAGACCCAATCCTCGGAATTTCCGTAAGAAGTGCTGGGTCATGACATGGCCAGGATGTCCTCTAGGCTGGAGATGAAACGGTGCGCAAACAACACGCGGAAAAGGCTAACTTTGGAAACGAGGTGGACTAGACCCAGGCCGCCAAGATGGATAGGAGCACAAAGGTCGCGCAAACGCGTCCAGTGTCTCCTGCCGGCCCAAACAAAGTTAGCAAACAGTCCCTGTAGTCTCGCCAGCAGTGCCGGAGGTGGAGGTATCACCTGGAAGGTGTACCAAAGTCGCGGGGCTATGAATTGGTTGACAATCAGTACGCGGCCACGTAGTGACATGGCCGACGCACGATGTCTCCAGCGCGCCATCGCTTCGGTAACAGATTCCAGGAGTTTCGTGAAACCGCGACCAGTGACAGCTGGAACATTCCCGAGCATGACACCGAGAAACTTTCCGCCTTCTGACGACCACGCGAACCCAAGAGGTTCGTCATCACGACCAATCCAGCTTCCTGCCCACAAGCCTGTAGATTTGTGAGCGTTGAGCTTCGCCCCAGACTGTGCCGAGTAAACAGTGTAAGCTGCGTGGAGACGATCGAAGTCGTCGTCATCACTCACGAAGACTGAGACGTCGTCAGCGTAAGCCGAGACGATCAGCTTGCGCTCTTCGATACACGGCAAGTTGAAGCCTGTCAGTCGAGATCGACACAGTCTGAGAAAGGGCTCAATGGTCAGCGAAAAAAGTTGTCCCGAGAGTGGGCATCCCTGCCTGATGCCTCGTCCGAAACCGAACGGGGCTGTCAGGTGGGAATCAACTCGGACAAAACAAGTGGCATTGTGGTACATTGTCTTCAGGTAGTCTCTGAACACCGCTCCGAATCCGAACACGCCCAAGGTATGAAATAGGTTACCATGATCGACTCGGTCGAAAGCACCCTGCTGGTCTAGTGATGGAAGAGCGAGAGGCAGTCGATCTTCGTTGAAGTGATCAAGGATTTCGCGGTGGAGGTGTAGATTCCACTGCACTTGCATTTCACTTCACTTTGGTGTTGGTGTTGTAGATCATATTCCTTACTTTTGTGTCATCTGACTCTCGGGGAATGGTATTGATTATCACATTGAGACGTTTGCTTAGTGGGACAGCTAGTTCGAGTGCTGCAACAAATGTTCACCACGAGAACCGTCTAACATTGAATCATTCGTTCCAGCCATTATGGTCAACCAATCGTTCATATCAAAATCTTTGGTATACTCATTGACATCTTTTACTAATTTCTGCTATACCCGCAGCAGGTTTGACTAGACTCGTCACAGTGACTGTATCGGTCAGTAGCTCCCTTGATAGCTTGCTGCATCCTCTCCCATGACCGTCAGTTAGAAGCAGTGCTTTGTGTTGTTTATCGCCCTGCAGGGGTTGACTCGCCCCAGGCTTATCAGCTGTTACCGTGTCCACGAGATGTCGTTAGCTTGTCTCAATTGTTCTCAGCGTCTTCATCTCTTGAGACAGAGAACTCAAATCGCATTGTAGCTTGAGTATTGAATCTGCCATCTCACCCTGTTTGGCGCCAACATTGCCATGTCCGTTGAACGATTCGGCATCTCCTTGCTCAGGTCAGTTCCACGTGAACACTCATCACAACACCAGAAAATGTGGCAATTTTTTGAAATAAGTTTGTACTCCGTAGATTTAATACTAGCGCACTCAATATGAAACTTTGATTTACACTTTCAGGCACATGTGATTACTCTATTGTTTTTTCCAAGAGCTCATTACGAGCGTGACATGACTCGTCCGCCATCTTGATCACCTGTAATAGAACCTTCCTTTCCGGGCTACAACGTGTACTAGCAATGGAGTGCTCCATGTAGGCATCGGCAAATGAATACTGCCCAAGCGGAGTATATGGAGGGAGAACTAAACCTTGCGTATGTATTTTTATCTCATTTCGTTTTGTCACCTTTCTCTTCATCTGTCGTCTCTTTCATATCATCTTATCTTTCTTTTCTAGATTTATATACCCCGCTCCCTCCACACGATTGAAAAACATCCACAAACGTTGACAAGTATGGCAAAGTACACGGGACATGAGCGCTGCACACCTCAGTGACTCGTTGTAGCGGTCTTTCATCGCTGATGTCGCATGGCTCCTGGGCTCTGTCAGTATGTGTTGGCGCTGATGCATGAGACATAACTGACCACCTCTTGCGTACAAGTGATGGACCAATAAGCGGTCTTGGATCTCTCGTGTGAAAGACGTGTTTACAGTTGGCTGCCTGGATACTCTCCAACCCTTGTTGGTAACGTGTCATACAATATTCAACTCGGTCAAGGTATGTTATCATGTAATTATCGTGTGACTTTCTAATGAACTCATAATACCGGTGAGCAAAGTTCGAGTACAAAGTCTCAAAATTATAATCAAAGTCTCTACCAGCGACTAAATCTATGCATACGGTGTGTATGGTACAGTAACGTGGCACAGTAGAAGTGTATACTAAACGCAATTGCCACGGTCCAGAACCTCCCAGTGGCAACAGTTACTCAGCAATTGTTTTTACAAATTGTGTGGCAATTAAATGTTGCATTTCTAGCACCACATTTACTGGGGCTTCTCTCCTCCATTCTTATAATTGTTCAACTGTTATTAGATTTATAGTTGGCTCCGGTCTTTTACACCGGACCCTGTGTTCTGATCTATCGTTTTATTTCGCTTTTATTGTAAATAGACTTAACATGAAACCGGCGCAAAATAACCACGTCGTAAACACTATTCCGCGCATGCAGTGCCGTGTGGTTTGGAAGCACTGAAGGTCACTAGCGGGGTGTCGGACACAAAATGTCAGAACTGTCAAATTTTCTATCTAATGTTATTAATATCACGTATGCAAAGCCTACAATGCAAGGTAAGTCATTGGATGAGCGAAGCGAAGACTCAATTACACTTGACCCGAAAAAAATGTACATGTTTTTTTTTTTTTTTTTTTTTTTTTTGTTCGCGCTCTACAGGTCAAACGAAAATTCAAATTCAATTGAAACTTGGCAAGCCCAAGTGTCATCATCTGGATTGAATCTCATTGATTTTATGCGCAATCGATTGCACCACTTCTGAGAAAACTAATTTTCCATTTTCCAAATTACCCATAGAATAAGCCGGAGAAAAATTTTCGTACAAAAAATGTCCTTCAAAAAATTAAAATTTTCACCGAATTCAATATAATAATGATACACATGATCCAAACTTTCACTGGAATCCAATCAGTCGTTTAGATATAAAAAATTATATAATGACATTTTTGTGCGTCATTCAAGCTATTAAGAAACCATTTAAATCCAAGCAACAAGTGTCACCAATTATTGAAGAACTATTAAAACAAAGCCTTCTTTATTATCAAAGATATTATTTAGAATGAGTAATGAATATAATTGGATCTCAAGGTGTATATATTGTATCTTAGATTGCATCTAATATTTCCTTCATGATGAGAATAGTCTACGAAATAAATCAACCGAATGAAAACATTAATTTTTAATTTGAATGCCGTCAAAACATCAACTTGATTTAACTTTTTGAAATAATTCAGTTTCATTCTTATTAGCTCATCCATCAACGCGGAAACACATAACGCGTTTTCCTAGTAAGATTTAAACAGTAGTGTGCAATCCAACATTATCGTACTTCATTATTTTCGTTTTGTTTGGAGAAATATGAACGATCTATACATGAGCATTCTCTTTTAATAACATGTTAATACCAGCACATTTAGCGCAGTGGTTAGCACGCTCGCTTCTTGTGATCTGGTAGGCGACGGGAACTTCGGACCCAGTTCGATCCCCGCCGCCGACCATCTTTACAGGGGTTTTTCGTGGTTTTCCTCTGTAGTCTAGGCTAATGCCAGGATGGCTCCCATAATAAGTCGGCCACGACCGCTTCCTTTCCACTATCCTTCCCATTAACCAGGAAACCTTCATCTCATCATCCCATCACCCCATTAATCATCCATCCGACGCCAATATACCTTCGCTGTCATTACAGTGCGTCGTTAAACCCAATATATATATACATGTTAATCATAAATAACCTATACATTTGTAAGGGTTTTAAATTCCCACTCTCTTTTCCCTCCTTTTCTTTTACCCTCCACTGACTAGCTAGCGATCTATTGGACCGGGCTTCGAAACTCGTTTACAGAGAGAGTAGGAGAGTCGAATGTAGGCGAGGTTTAGGGACAGTCGAGACGGGTGAGAGGTGAGAGAGAGCAGGTTTGGTGTTTGGAACGTCGCGTCCACCTCGTGGAGGGATTTATCTTCCGTACATTATTTATGTTTTAGTGTTCTAAAGTTTCGTACTGTAAAACGTTTGGTAGAGTATTGGCTTTTAGTGCGTTGCGAGTGCAACTATAATCACTCAACACCACGGTTTAGGTAGATTAGGTTTTTGTGAGCCACGGCCAGCGGTTTAAGTGAGTTACCACCCCCGTCCTGCCCAAGAAGATACCCGAAGACGTCCATATCGCCGCTGCATTACGACAAGTCTGCCGTTTCCCGGCGTGTTATACACAGTCTGTATTTCGGTAATTATGTATTATAGGGAACTCGCCTATTTGAAGGAACACATTTCTGATGTTGATATTTTCTAATAGTACCGTCACTATATTATTGAGAAATGGTGGCACATTTCCATTTGAATGGCGTTTTCATGGTTTTATCGTATTGTGAAAATACATATTTAAGAACATTTTTTCGTTTTGACAGCCATATCACGTACATACACTAGCGCCATCACCGGTTGATTGTGGCATTCATTGACGGTGTTGCCATGTATTCATTTTCCCGTTCCTGACGCTCAACAACCATGTGGATGGGCCATGTGGTTAGGATCTGTCACTACCTCATTGCTGGAAGCCACCCAGGCGGTGCTTGATATTCTTGATTTTGTGGCCCTTTCTATGACGCCAGTTGGTGTTTGGTCCAGCTTTGAGATGGTTTGTGATTCATGTGTTCAAGGGGTATTGAGTTTTAGTGGGATCACCGATAATGATGAGTGTTTGCGTGAATAGTTGCAAGATCATGGAGTTTACGTCGCGGTGTCAACTGCCCGTCCTGTAACATCCCGTGTAGAATAACTGGGGGGTGGAAGTTTTATTGCGGTCAAGATTATAAACAAGAAGCGAAAACGCTGTGATTTCACAGTTACCCTGCGGAAGCATTCGTGGTTCGAAAGGTCGAAAATGTCTGTTTCTAAAATATGCGCGTTCGAGAAGTGTCTATTAAGTGGTGCGAATCGAACCGCGTTTATGTGAATGTTTGTGGAAAAGGACTATACCAGTGCACAAGGAGAGAATACATGCCTTCTTTCGTATGATTGCCGAACTATATAATCCAGGGGGGGGGGGGGGGGGGGGGGGGGGGGCGAGTTAAGTGTGAGGTTTAGTTGGCAACACCGCAATCCAACATGGCGGACTCCATACACATTTTTCGCTGTCGTCACACTTAGAGTGAGTAAAAAAGTGATACCATGAAAAAATGACAAAATGTGCCCTCGTTTAAATGATTATTGCAACGAAATGCACAATATTCAGGCATTTTTCGTCAAAAAAATCCAAAAATATGCGAGTTCTCTATAATACATATTTACCTGTATTTCTATTAATTAACTTTGTTCTCGTAACGCTAAGGACTCTATAATAGCTCGCGCGGTCTTTCGTCGCCGCGCATTCACAGTTATACATTGCCATTGACAGAAAACTACCAAGTCTATATCAATGAACAATATGTCATTGGAACGGAAATTGTTTGAAGAAGATTACGGTATTTTTAATATTCCATGTCCGTAATATTGACGGAACTAAAAACATCCAAAGTTTCACAGTATTTCATATTTATCGAGAGAACGGGTGAAGATAATGAAAAAACTCTTCAGGCGATCCCTCGATGCAATAATTTACAAGCGATCACCTGAAATAAAAATCGTCGAAAAAAATGCTACAACCCACAAAACATGTTCAAAACATAGCGTTAATTTTGGCGAATTTGCGTGTCGCTTCTCCTCCGTGATTTGGGCGCTGCTGTGGCAGTCTTCCACACTACTTCAAGTTGTCGAGGGGTCGCTAGCTCGCTCGCAGCAATCTCTTCTAGGCCAATCATAAACTGAACAATTCTGAGAAACTGCCAGTTTCGATGTGACTTATCAACGAAATCCTTGGAAATCTTTCCCGAGTCAGCTAGCTGCTCATTTATAATGTTACGTCCGATGTTCAAACGTTTACACATTTTATTGAATTGCTGGAGTTCATTCATAATTAATAGTCACCAAACATTCCATTCATAATTTCAATCCATTCGAGATTTTCATCAGCATGCTAAATAGATATGAGGACTATTATGCAGTATGTTTGATTTTTGCAATAGGCTGACACATCACACAGTATTCATTACGTAATAATATGATGGTTAAATAAGTTTCAAAATCTGTCATTCTAGGATGTGGGCTCTATGAAATTTAGTTTGTATAAAACTTATTTCGGTAAAAAAGTGCGCAATAATCATTTAGAATTTGTCACGTTATTTATTCATCATAGTTTCTAAAAATAGAATTGAAACAATTAACCCAAAATAAGCACCATACATAAGCGATGTGTATTTGTACATTATGTAATTGTGGCTGCGTATTGAAAAATATTATTGAAAAGTATTGAAAATGTTATATCAATTGTTTGTGGGAGTGCCTGTATGTACAGCAGTGAACTGATCTTGGTTTGGATCCTTATCGTTGACCAATCCGACAAGGGTGACCATAGTGTGAGTGTCTCGCCGGCATAGCTATCAGAATCACTGAATCACACAAGCCCTACCACCATGCAGGGCAAAGTGTCAGTTGCAGGTTTTTTTGTTATCATTTTTTTTGCCGTCTGTCGTACATCCATCGATCGCTGGACCCTGGGATCAACGATTTCTGGAATGATCGATGTCAGATAGAAAGACTCCAATCTCGTCACCATATCATGGATGTAGTTGTCATCGCGTGGTATGCTCTCTATTGTCATACCAAGAGGTGTCCATATCACGAAGTCTCATGACAGCCGACCTGTGACTCGTAATTGTCCTTGAACCTATATATGAAAGAATATATAATAGTATTGAAAGAAGAGTTTATGAAGACGAATGCAGACTTACGGCTATGATATACTAGAACGAATTGCGCAAGCGATGTATTAGTTACGAATATATATATATATATATATATATATATATATATATATATATATATACATATATATACATATATATATATATATATATATATATATATATATATATATATATATATACATATACTACAACTTAGGTCACGTTCAAGATCTTTGTAAGAAATGTATGAGACTAAAATGTTTAGGCCTATGGTTATATTGATCTCTATCCAAATGGCTATTTCATTATCTACTCACTTGGCAATAGTATTTGTCTTTTCTTTTCAATTTGACACATCCACTCTGAACAGTGGCGTAGAAGGCCGGATCTGTCGCAGCATCCTCTGGTGATTTGAATCGCCACTTGTAGCTGGGCACTTGATCTCGAGGAGTCCACCAGGAGAGCCAGCCAGAAAACCTTTCTCTATGTCGACGAAGAGTCCACAGGCCGGTCTTCTGTTGATAGGCCTCGATGGCAACTGCCTCGTGCTCTTTTCCCCACATTAGAGCAGGTTAGCCGCTGGTTCCTCTCAGCAAACCACCTCTCGTTGTCGGCTTGGCCTCTTGTAGCGACCTCGATGGCAAGCTGCTTCTCTCGGGTGACTTGAAGGATGGCCAGTACCTTTTTTCCCTCCTCTACTACCTTCTCGGCATCCATGTCGGGTTTCTGGCATTGCAAACCATAATCCGGATTTTTAGTCGAGACTGATGGAGCTAACTTTACACGCTTGTTTTGTGAAGCCAATTTACCATCGTCATAATTCTTTTGCAATGACCTGAAATATAATAAATATTGCAAATATAATTTCATTCCATTTGGTAAGATGGTGTGGTGAGATCGCCCTTGTGGTTCCCCGTCTGAACGATCCTACGTCTCATCCACAGCCATAATAGGGTACAACGATTGTCTATCAAGTTTCGACGTTGATCAACGTTTTTTTTTTTAATTGTAACTGAAAAAATAGACAATTTTTTCACCTCTTAGCTGATTATTTGTTATTCGAGCGCTTGCTCGCCAGCCTCTTGACAATTTCGCCAGGACTATGGCCCACCTTCTTCTTCCAGGAGCCCTATTCTGTAACTTGAAGCAGTATCGAAGTTGGCCCGTCTCATCTCGATTGTGAGACGGTTTCATCTCACATAAGGGGAGGAGTCAGTTTTGACGCGATTCGATAACTCTCTGTGAGATGGCAATTATGGGTTTCGTTCCGTGGGCGTGTCGGGAACTTTCGGCGCTTGAACAGGTTTTCGGAATATTTTCAATGCATCAAGCAAAAATGACCAATCAGAAACGTGGAATCATTTTCACACGGCGGTGAATATACGAGGCGGTGGGTGAATATCATAACCTACAAATATTGTTGTTTAATTATTCCCGTGGCCTAGGCCAAGGCATAATAATAATAATAATGTTTTTTGTTCAAATAAATGAATGATGAATAAAGAAATGTATGAATAAATGGATATATATATATATATATATATATATATATATATATATATATATATATATATATATATATATAGGTCCATGTAAACGAGCGAGTAAATAAATAAATGATAATGAAGTCAGATCTTTTAATAATATGGTGTAGATTCAGGGTTGTGACAGGCCTATACTCTACCTAGGCTTTATTTGAAGCCCAACTGAATAGGCATATACAAAACAATTAGCACTGTATAGTCATATATGCCTACAACAATGCTTATTATACCTTTCTTTGTGAGTAATTAAGTTAAACTTCGGGCTAACGTACCTTTGGTAGTTATTGCCGGTTTTTCAGTAGTCCGTTAAAGAGTTCGTTAATATTAATCAA
The DNA here is from genome assembly GCA_907164805.1 of Brachyptera putata. Lineage (NCBI taxonomy): Eukaryota > Metazoa > Arthropoda > Insecta > Plecoptera > Taeniopterygidae > Brachyptera > Brachyptera putata. The sequence continues at coordinate 30,935,402 of OU015468.1, forward strand.
TTGATTAGACGTTGCTACTGTTTTTCAACAGATCGTTAAGCCTAATCAATTGCTTATAATGTCTTAACGCTCTCTTTTCTTAACCGGCCGAATATTCCGACATTAGTGAGCTAACAGACTGTTAAGACTGGTAAAGAAATGGTGGGAGTATTAGATAGAGGTTATGTTCGGCGTCGTGATTCTTCATCTTCTTCTGATGATGATGATGATATGCTTGTCCTAGCTGAGTTTCTGATTCCTCACAGAAGGAAAACTATTAGACCCAGAGTTGATCACTTCACAAATTGGGACGACTACGACTTTTTTGTAAGATTTCGTTTGTCAAAAGTGACAGTTCATGCATTGCTGATAAGAATTGAATATCAACTGGAACATTTGACAGACAGGTGAGTGAAAACTATGAAACATTGCCCAGTTTTACTGACACACGCCTGGCAAAACATCCTGTGAGAAGTTGCCTAGCCCTAAAGATGAGATTCACCAGGTCTAGTAGACCTGGACCTAGACTAGGCCCATCAGGCGAGGGGTTTACAACTGGCAAATTTGGTGTACACTTATGATTTCAGATTTCAGGGTATTTCAAGAAATTTCAGGGATTTCAAGGTGATTTCAGGGGATTTCATGGCAAGTGTGCACAGGATTTCAGGAGTTGAAAACCCCTCGCTATCAGGCTATCAATAGGCCTAGAGGCTACCGAAGTAGGCCCTATTCGTTACAGCAGCTTACGTATGTGTGGGTATGAGTAATTATAAAAGTAACGTAGATCCAATTGACTAACACAGCATTAGCATTATACAACATAGACATCAACCTTGAATAAACTGAATATTACATTTTCTGATCATTTACTTGTGGATTTTCAGAAACAATGCAGTCACACCCATGACCCAACTACTTCTAACACTACGCTTTTATGCTTTGGGAAGCATGATCATTTCTGTAGCAGACTTCGTAGGGGTTCACAAGTCTACGGCCTACAAGGCCATACATCGAGTAACTCGAGCAATTGCGGGCCTCGCTCCGGAAAACATCAAGTTTCCTGACACTGTCGCTGGGATTCGGGTTGTTCAAAATGGTTTTTACGACATAGCTAGATTTCCTCGATGTATTGGTGCCATCGATTGTACACATATAAAAATACAATCTCCAGGCAAGTGAAATAGATTGTCTCGACCCCACACCTCCCTGATCACTACTGACGAATATGCTCCCAGTGTCTGTCATATCTACACTGTCATGGATCATTCTGTCTGTTACAGGTGGAAACAGAGCCGAGTACTTCCGTAATCGGAAAGAGTTTTTTTCCTTTGATGTTCAGACTATCAGCGATTCAAAATTAAAAATTCTTGACATCGTGGCCAGTTGGCCTGGTTCAACGCACGACACATCTTTTTTTAACGGATCAGCAATCAAAGCGAGATTTGAAATGGAAGAATTTGGAGAGTCTGTTCTTGTAGGTGATGGTGGATACCCAATCTTACCATATGTCATAACTCCACTGGAAAATCCAGTTTCTAGGGAAGAGATTCTATTCAACGAAGCTCAGATCCGGACAAGAAATCCAGTGGAAAGGAAGTATGGAGTTTGGAAAAGAAGATTCCCTATTTTAACTTTTAAGTTTAGGAATGTGAATGAAACTGCCAAATGTTTTGGCGATAATTGTTGCTACAGCTGTCCTTCACAACGTTGCGGTAGATAATGCCGAGGCAGAGCCACCCATTGATCCTATTGTTGGTCCTATAAACTTGGAAGATGATGAGATGCCCGAGATTATCGAAAGAAACTTTGTAGCTGTTGGGAATAACCGAGTGCGGCATGGATTGATTAATTACTTTGGAAATTTGCATTAAAAAATTCAAACTGCATTGCGATTGTCCAACTCTGTCATTTGTTAAATATCTCATCACTTTTCGATTGGACCTAGGATCAGGAAAGATCATCTTTTACATAATCCATTGATATTTTAAATTACCAGTCTTTATTTGATTAAATAAAATTGCACTATTTGGTATATTTGACCAGAGGTACACATCATATAGTCAGTGAATATTATTAATTGAAACATTTCCATAGCAGGTAGTGTAAACCTACTACCGGTACTGAATCAGTCTCAAACATTTCATTATTTACAAATATTTAAAATAATACAACATTTTCTCATAGAATGTGAATTCAACAGTCGTGAACATTTGCTTATTTATAATCAAAGAGGTAATACTGTTCAGATAATATGTCATATTTACTCCCACTGTTCATAGCACTGGGCAGAAATCAGTCAAGATAATAAGTAACAAGATCTTGAATTATAAAATGTACTCTTTGAAATGAAGAAAAAGGTAATACTACAATATAAATGAGAGGGAAAAAGGTACAGATAGATAAGCGGCCTACCTAATTTGAAGAGTAGAGATATTCGACGTGGTAGACGCTGGATGATACACGCACATATTTACAAAGAAACAAATTGTTTGAAGTTTCGGCTTGTTGCCATGATCACAAATCGAAGAAAATGAATTGCAATGAATGCTGCTGTTCATTACTTGTCCATTTGTGATCATGGCAACAAGCTGAAATGTCGAACATTTTTTTTGTCTTTGTAAACATGTATGTGTACCAACCAGCGACTACCACGTCAAGTCTCTCCACTCTTCAAACTCGGTATGTTGCTGATCTCTCTCTATCTTTTCCTCCACATTTATATTAAAATGATGAAAGTCTTTAATCAGAAATGCAATCAGTAACCTCAAAAATTGGTTTCTAACTCTTGGTAACCTTTCCTTTCCTAACTTTCATTAGCTGACTTTTCTTCAACTTGATATCCAGTCTCATTGTCTCGACCTGTAGCTTGTGAATTTCCTTCTCTCTCTTACTCCTTGCTCGTGCAAGGAGTAAGAGAGTAAAAGTTTTCTGAATAGCTGAGATTTTACTCGGCTGAGGTCCACCTTTTCTTTTGCCATGGCTGTAATTGCGGATGTTGCTTCGCTTCGCGAGGACTTTGAAGAGAGTGGTAGGCCTACATGGGGACGGTTTCGTGATGTATCTGAAAACATAAATATAATATTATAGACAAGCCAGATTATTTACGCAATGGTGTGTCAGACTTTCTTGGATATTGCATTTCCATTTTAAAATTACATGTTTCTTTGTTATCTCCCATTTCCTTTTACTATAGGCCTAGCTCTAATAATGAATCTGATGCTTGAAATAAAAAATGTACAGCTGCAATGTCGGTAAGGCTAGAATGGAATTTACGTTGCTGTTGAATTGACAACAATGTTAAAATTGATTAGGCCTATGGCCAACTGTATGAATTGAGCCTAGGCTATTTTCCATGCGAATTCTGCATTCAGATCTAGGCGTGTGAGGTTAGTGTTTCAACACTGGTTAGTCACATTCAAAACGTCATATATAAACAATATTCTGTGTGAACGAGTTACGGTTGGAGATTTCCTTGGTCACCAACAAAAGCGCTGACCGTATGATACTTTCACGTAACATTCAAATATAGGTTTACACCTCAATAGGTCTACATAAATCTACTAGGCCTACACTCTTTTCACACTCACCAAGAACTTTGCTGACAGGAGCTTTCAACATCCTCGGCGACCATGTGGACCAGTCGGCTTCATTTACAATTTTGTCTATTGCGTCTTCTTTCTCGGGGCTAGGATCATCCTCGGTTTCACTCACCAATTCGCTATATGGGTTACTGGTAGTAGAGAAGTTATTATCTTCATTATTGTCTGTATTGAAATAAATAATTTACATTTTACAAAACTAGAAAAATAGATATGATTTTTACTGATAACACTCTATTTATTATAAACCTACGGTAGGCCTGGGCCTACCTTAGGCTAGAAGACAGTTATTCCAATATACTAACCAGAAAAAACTGGCACAACAGTATAGGTTGTCATCCGTACCGTTGCTGTCGTAGGGGTTGTGCATCCCGTCAAGACCGACTCCCATTATCTCTCGGATCTTGTCCACGCGTGGCGTGAAGTCGGGGATATCAGGCACTCCACCACCAGTCTTGAACCTCTCTTCTTTTCAAGCATCAAGTCTTTTTTGGTTGCCCTTTTAATATAGTCAAATTTTGACTTCAGGTTATCTGCATCTCTGGGCTTTCGCCACTACAGGCATTAAATTCAGTTTTCAACAGCTCCCAATCCCTGCTTTTTTGCTTGTTCGTAACGCTGTCAGTTTTTTTACATTCTATTATTTCTTTATACTTGCCTACTAATTCCAAAAGAACTCCCTCTTCTGCTTTCGTAAAGTTAGCAGCTCTAGTGCGCTTTGCGTTCTCCGAGGACATTTTAGGTGGTGTTTATATTTGAGGTTAGGAACAAGTAAACAGTGCGATTCTCCACCGCTACAACAGATGGTAAGAGTCGCGTTCGGTCGCGATCTTCATTCGAGAAAGGCGGTGGAGATGCGTGCGCATATACTATTTGCACGACAACGAGTGCGTGTAAGATTAACCAATCACAAGCGGCTTAAGAGTTAGTTTACTAACGGAGCATTGAAAAACACATTTGAATTAACAGTCTGTTAAGACAGCTCGTAAAAGAAAACAGGCTGTTAGCTAATGTCGTTGTTAAGAAGACTATTGAGAAACCGGCCCTTAGTATTGATACGACTGTAAAGTTTACAAGCTGCCTAGACCTACGAAGTGGTCTATACTATTATCGCACTTACTATTTTGATACAATATATTACTTAAACGATAATACACAAACTAATTAACTAATATAAGATTTGAAAACTTTTATTATCCAAGTATTCGTACTTATATGTCACTATAACCCAACACTGTCCACACAACTCGACTAAATTCCCGTCTCACAGTCGATCTCACGAGAGCGCTCGTCCGTGAGACGGTCTCACGCGTGTAGAAATTTACCGAATAGCGATTGGAGATCTCATGTCGATTCACAGTGAGACGGTCTCATCTCACCACGCTGTAAGTTACAGAATAGGGCTCCAGGCCTTCTGGTGCCATAACGACCCATGCTGGAATGAGAGGCCTGCCGCATACGTCCTCCACATGTAGGAACCTCGCCCACCATAGAAGCATTGCTTGCCCCCAGTGAATTAGGCAACAAGATGCATATATGATTCGGCGAGGTTACTGGTGTCGTTTTCAATCAAACTGTCAGCGTGTGAAGTCAGGGCCTTCATCACAGTCTGCAGTTGGAGTTGAAAGTCGGTGGTGGTGTCGCTTAGCCTGACATAGTCTTTCTCCACTATGCCGGCGTCATAGCAAACCTCCATTCGGCATTTGGTGTGATCGCCGAAGGAGTGTTGCATGACTGTTTCCAGGTCAGCCTTCAGGGCAATCACCGAAGGGACGGCCTGTGACGAGTTGACGGTTATTAACCACCTCGTGAATTTGCTGATTTTAGGAACAATAGGTTTCAGCAATTTCCTATAATCTGCACTGAAATCAGCCAATTTGTACAGATTTTTCCCAACATTTTTCACGAGGTGATTAGTACACTCAATCTTCACCACAGACCGTCCGTATGGCACGAGCTCCCTGATTTGCTTGAAGACGCTCGAGTCACCATCAGCAATAAACCTACATCAAAGATGCATCGATACATTAGGATGATAATACCGTAATATTATTACATGAATACGTAATGTGATGAATATATATATATATATATATATATATATATTTAGCTCAAATTAAACTTCTTGGATACGATCCAATATCGAGATATTTAGGATGTAATGCTCATGTCATAAACGATACGCCTCGACCGGGACTCGTCTCCGATCGTATTGAATATATTCAATAAAGATTGATGGTTGATTTGTTATTACATGTTTTAAGCGTTTTCCGGCGCATTATTGTTTTGATTCAGATCAATGGTTTGAGCACGCGTACCTCTTGTATCTCATCTTGTGCAGTGATTCGCTCAAGCGGAAGCCCTCGACTATGATGTCGGATTCCATAGCGGTTGATGATGAATCCCAAGTTTTATAGCACGTGTGCTCCGGCTTGTCGGTCCCTCGATTCTCAGCCAGAGAACACACACTGCAAAACTTTTGCCGTACTCCGACGTACAACAACTTTTTTGTTCTTTTCCCGATGACGACGGCTACCCCTGACTGCGCGCTGTAGCTGTGACCAAAGCTACGGTGACTCCAGCCACCATCGTTGATAACCGTGGTCCATGGTACACCATCCTCGTCCACATCGCCATGCAGAAGAGATAACTCTCTCTCCTCTGCAAAAGCTTCCTCCATGTCCGAGCACAGTGTATCCATCCAACTCTGTAACAATTATAACTTTGTAATTTATAACTTCATAAATTAATACTTCAATCATATAAATTTCTGTGATCGTGTAGACTTATGCAACTTGAAACATAGTCGTCCACTTTTGGCAACATTACGAGATTTTGAAAACTCCTATATGAGATACGGGAAAATTTATGTAAAACATATTTTCGAAAAACAAAAATGACTGAGATAATAGATAGATAATAGATTGATAATGACAATAGATAGATTGATAAGATTGGTAATGTATAGGTTGATAGTGATAGATTGATTGATAGATCAGTAGATTGATAATGTATAGGCATATACATATAGGATCAATGAAGAGTGATTCACGGCTTCCTAGACTTGATAGTTTTTTGGTAAAAAATAAAGCATAGTCATAAAGCATATTTTGTCATATCAGTCAAAGTGTGTATAAAATCTTGGAAGTATATTTCATAATTAAATAAAAAATGAAATGCTTACTTTTCCAATCTCATCTTCATATTTTTGGTGCGTATTGAAGCAGGGGGCAGGAATATGGGTAACTATTCCTCTTTCCGCATCAGCGCCCCTACCGGTCTCAAAGTAAACTCTGGAATCCGGATCTCTGGCCACAAAATGCGTCACTGAGTGAATACAAGTTCCTTCCGAATTTTTGGATAAAAGAAGTGGCGAGTTTGAAGAGATGAACGTCCCCTCTACAATGATCATTTTGCATCAAAACACTCAATGTCTAAGAAACAAGATCAATTTAGTGGAGGCCGTGCTAAACGCTAATGAAGTTGTCATTTTTTGTGTGACTGAGCACTGGCTTGTGCAAGCCGAAATTGATTCTTCCGTGGTTCTCACAAATTTTGTATGTAAAAGCTACTTTTGTAGATCACAACACCTCCACGGTGGCGTTGGCATCTACGTTAAACCCGACTTTCCATGCAAACCAAGACCAGACATTAATGCCCTGTCTGTGGAAATGACCTGCGAACTAGCTGCAGTTGAACATTCACTCTCGAACACTGTTATTGTCGTGGTGTATCGGTCCGGTAGTGATATAGACAAGTTTTTCGTCATTCTCGAATCAGTTATCAATCGTGTTTTTTCGGAAGGTAAATACATCGTACTGTGCGGAGATTTCAACGTAGATCTCATGAAAGCCGGCAACAATCAAGAGAGCTAAGTTGGACTTGCCCAATCTTATGACTTAAGGCCACTTATCACTTCTGCTACCCGCGTCACCGCAAATAGCGCTACGTGCATTGATAATATCTTCACTGATATCACACATGTGCACCGAGTGGAGGTTATTCAAACCTGCTTCTCTGACCACGATGGCCAACTATTATGTGCACCACTGAAACCACCAGATCCAATTACCGTTGCTAAACATCGCAACTTCAGCGCCAAAAACTTTAAAACTTTCGTTACATCTGTATTATCGGAAAAGTGGCAATCCGTGTATCTAGCAAACGACGTAAACACAAAGTACAACATCTTCATGGACATATTCATTTCATTATTTGAACAATCCTATCCTCTTACACGCAAACCGGAGAAAGCTGCCAAAACCAAACGAATTTGGCTAGACGAGAGCCTACTTAGCATAAGAGAGGAGATCAAACACAATTATCGCTTGTTCAAGATAACTGGCAACGAGCACTTCAAAAAAGAATTCAAGATAATTAAGAAGAAATTTGCTAGAGACCTACAAACAGCTAAGCACAACTACTTCGCAGAGCTTGTTGCCCGGTCAAGTAATGGTGCTAAAACAATGTGGAACATAGCGGGAAGATCAACAAGCAACGCGAAAGTGTCTAAACCCACAACGGAGTCCATTTGCTATGAGGGAGCCATACTGAAAACACCCGCCGAGATGTCAGAAGCATTTAATGAATATTTCACAAGCATTGCCCAAAAACTTGTAGAAAGCAACAAGGCAACGGATGTAGACGCGATTAACAGGCTGTCCTCCACGAAACACAGAAACAGCTCTTCAATGTTCATGTTCCCTACAACCCCAGAAGAAATTGTAATTATAATATCTGGACTAGACAGCAAAATGTCAACGGGAATAGATGGCATACCATTTAAAGTTGTTAAAGATGTATCAGTCCATATAGCGCACATTCTCGCGGACATCTTCAATTGCTCCCTCAGCACTGGCACGGTACCCAACGTCATGAAGCTAGCTAAAGTCATACCTATTCATAAGAAAGGGAAACTGGACGACGTAGCTAATTACAGACCTATACACTTATTAGTAGCTTTCTCCAAGATCCTGGAAATACTCGTATGTGTTAGGCTTATGCACTTCTGCGAATCATGCAATATTCTATCAGATACCCAGCATGGCTTCAGAAAGCACAGAAGTACTGTAACTGCTGCGTATGAAGCTATACACCCCCTCAAAGGATCCGGACACCTTGACGTGGTGTGGGGGCTTGCGTGGCCCCGTGATCCCCAGAGCTATCGTCGGGAGCAATTTATTTGCTCCCAGCAGGGTCACCCATGGCGATAAGGTCTGGAGTGAGGGTCCAGACCAAGTTCGGACCTAACTGGTCGAGTGGGTGCCCATCTCGGTGACCAGAGTGGTCATAGGGAGTTCTCGTGTAATCATTCATAATTATCACCCACTTCCATAAACTTTACTTCTCTGTGTTCTTTCTTTCCTTAACTTACCTTCATTCTTATCTTCGTGCCGACTCCCGTTGATCACTCACACCCACGACTATATTGACGATCTTGCTTTGAACAAGGATATGAACCCAAGCCCAAGGTGTAATTCATCGTGCTGAGGGGCTGGATGGCTACGGGATAAAGTAGTCGCGAACGATAAACTCTGGACAAATGGCGACCTTCAGTTTTACTATAGCCTTACTCCCACAAGCGGGGCTCTGTGGGAGCGGACATATACTTCCCTAGCTTCTCGTGGGACCAAAATGAGTAACCTTTCAAACAAACAAACAACCCCTCCCCTAAACAACCCCCCCCCCCCCAAAAAACCCCCCACCCCTAAACAGCCCCCCTCCCCAAAGTAACCCCCCTATAAACAGGATTCCCTCCCTCTTCAACAACATTATCGACCCTACAACCATAACCAACAACAACACTAAAACTGTACCTACTTTCTTTCTAATGAATAGATCCGGCACAACTGATACGTTTAATAACATCTCTCCTTTCAAGATTAATAGATTTATTGAACAATACATTGGAAAAGTCAAGAACATTAAGCGCCTCCGCGACGGTTCTCTTCTTCTAGAAGCAGCTTCTAAGGAACAATCCCAAATGATCTCTTCATTGACAGTCCTGGGTACTTACCCTGTAACATCTAAACCCCACGCTTCGTTAAACTTCTCGAAGGGTATTATATATTCGAGAGAATACAGACGAGAAAGAGTTATTAGAAGAATTCACCTCGCAAAATATCATTGAAGTAAGACGAATCTCCACCCGTAAAAACGGAGAACTTCTGCCATCTCCACTTCTTATCTTGACTTTTCAATCTGTTGTTCTTCCCGAGTGTGTGTACGCTGGCTTCATTCGCTTGCCGGTGAGGGCCCATGTGCCGAACCCTATGCGATGCCAGAAATGTCAGCACCTCGGTCACACGCATCATAACTGCGAGAAGAGTTTAGCCTGTGCGAACTGTGGTAGCACTGATAAACATCAGGGCAAACCGTGCGACCAACCTTCATCTTGTGTCAGCTGCAGAGGAAGTCATCCCTCCTGGTCAAGAGCTTGCCCTGCTTGGCAGCGCGAGAAAAAGATCCTGGAAATACAGACCAAAGATAAAGTGTCGATTCCAGATGCAAGGCGCAAATTTAATCAATTATATCCTGCCAGCACTCACCCTCAAATCTCGTATGCGCAAGCAACAGCCACAGTTGCATCATCTAACGACAACTCTGAAATAAGTAAGGTGAAATTAATGATGGAGGCACTACTGATTGGACAAGCGGAGATGAAAAGCAAAATTGAAGAACAAAGTAAGAGAATTGAAGACCAGACATTGGAAATCGAATCACTTCGAAAAGAAAATGATACCCTTGAAAAGAAAATCAAGGAAATGGAAAATGACTTGCAAGTAATAAAAAATAATGATAATACAACCAAACCTTTATGCGCACCATCACCAAGCACATCTGTCCAAGCACCCGTTGAGGCTGCAAGGACCAGTACGAAGCTGTCACGCTCTTCTTCAAACGTGAATGCGGAGAAGCAGCGTGCTGCTAAAATTCGTAGAGCATCTAAGGACAGAGCTCCTGACGAATCAATGGACCTGGATCAGGAGGTCCAAAGAAAACGTACCTGATACATTCCTACTGTGATAAAACATACCTGTGATAATTTATAATCTCAGTATATTAAATCCTTTATTCTATCTCTTTTATTGTTTATTCTCTTCTATAATCTTCTTAGTACCTAAACTCCACTTGTGGTGAAATGGCTTTTATACAGTGGAACTGTAATGGTTTTAAGCATCACAAAGAAGAGATTAATTTTTCAACATCCCATTTTAACCCTCTATGTTTCCTCTTTCAAGAGACTCGTTTTAAACCATCGGACTCGCCTTTAATGAGAAATTTCACCTTCTATCGTTGTGATGACGTTACCGGGAACCGAGCTCATGGCGGGGTGGCAACAGCTGTCTCGGATACGTTACACTCTGCTTTACTTCCTTTGACTACCCCGTTTCAGGCTGTCGCGGTACGGCTTCATATACCACAACCTGTTACAGTATGTAATATATACCTACCGGAATGGGCACCTGTTAACAGGAGGAATATTGTCTCTTTAATATCTCAACTCCCCCGACCATTTATACTATTAGGACATTTTAATGCCCACAACCTTCTCTGGGGAGACTCGATGGCAGATGCCAACGGAAGAGGCCGTCTTTTAACAGAGATTTTGTTTAAATCATGATTTTATTATTTTAAACAACGGCGAGAAAACACGCTTCAACGCTTATAACGGTGTAGCCGTAGATGAACACGCAGATGACAATGATGCAGAAGAATTCGAAAACGGTGATGTCCCTATCGATGAAGGAGACTTTGTCGATTTCACTGACGACGTCGGTACCGTGTTCGGTCTTGATACTTTGGCTCTGGACGTTGTCCCTTTTGCTGACAATGGAATTACACTGCCTGATGGTGGAATTGTTATTGAAGATGGGACATTCATCTTTGACGCGAGTGATGATTTCGTTTATCCTGAACCGATGCTCACACCGTCTTCATCGCAGACCGCAAAAACAATCATTTCACCTCAAGGAATCCGTCCGCATCCGGTGGCAGATTTCTCGAAAGAGAAGCCGGGTAAGAAAAGCGCTTAAGGTAAAACTTCCATCCTCACGGATACACCAGAGAAACTGGCAATTGAAGCTGCACATACATTGCGTGCTGTGAAGCAACTCCATATTGACGAAGTAAAAAGCGCCAAGAAGAAAAAGTCTTCGGAGGTTACCAAGAAACAGCGAGTGAATAAATCGGTGAAGAGAAGCGACCAGCACCAGGAGAGTCCTTGCCTAGTCTGATGATATCGAATATCGATCAAAATTATCGAATTATCCAAGGTCTGAATCATGTTCATTTAGTGGCCTGCAATATCTTTGCGAGGCTTAGTGATAATCTGCGTCTGCATGTCGCGTCAACGAATGACTGAAACCAACACCCATATAGAATAGTCACAATTGTACAGAGACTGAATTGATTGTCAGTGTTAAGAATAGGACAAACACGACTGACAGCTCGTTGTTTATTTACTCGATATCGAATTCACTTTCGATATCGAAGGAATCAAAAATCGAATGAATTGATTCAATATCGAATCAAAATGATGATAGGCCCTAGATCGAAAATCGATCGAGATATTCGATAACGATTGGCAACCCTACATATGACGTTGTTGACTTTTCGCCGGAGAGCTGGGAAATCATTCCGCACGGCCGAGTAGCTGTGTGTGAAAGTAATACGACTTGTATGTGGGATGGCTACATGGAATGGCCTCATGTTACAGACATGAGGGGTGAAGCTAGTAACTAATATTGCGACTGTTAGCTCACCTGAGTCTCGATGATGAGCGTTGCTTTCTTCTCAGGATTTGGTCCCCCCTTCCTGTATTCCCATTGGCATTTTCTTCGGGCGTTATGCCTTGTAGGCCCATGTCCTCGCCAGCATCAGCCACAGTGGCAGTTGGTGGACTTTTTCGCTTCTTTGCCCCGAACTTTCTTCTTACTGCCAATATTTGTTCATTGCCCAACTCCTTCTGTCTCTCTGTCTTCAACTTTGTTTGCAGACATTTCTTCCAAGTTAGCTAAACAGGTGGTAGATGTGATTAAATGTACCAATTTTAATCACATAAATAGTCTCGAGTTATTCAAAAGATGAATGAAAAGTAATGAGAATGCCTGATAGATGTTTCTTCCAAAAATGTTGAATTTGAAGGAATGTGTGTAATTTGAATAAACTTGTCTGTTCAAAAGATTAAACTTACAAATAGTCCGCCAGATTTGTTGGGCTGCCAGGAACTCGTACCGCGTTACCAATTTGGTAAGCACGGTGCTATAGTTACACGCAGAGGGGTACCTGGCAATTTGAAACACATAATAGTTACTCTACTCGGGTAGGTATATGATAACAAGTAATCTATATACCCTGGCTGTCAAGGCTTGAGAAAGACTGTTACTTGAAACTGCTTGGAACCGTTTGCTGTCAAAGCATTTGTCTATAAGAGTGTCTCTATAAGAATGATAGAAAAGTAGGCCTCCTTTGTTGTTAATTCTTATACCAGATGGTCAAATGAAGGGAATGTATATTTGTATAATAATGTTGATTTTAAAATGATTACGAAGTTTTGTAATATCTTAACTAACAATGGACTACATAAAACTAACAGTCATTATTGAAACCATGAATTGAAAGTGCAGTGTCTATAGCAAACTACATTGTTGTTAATTTTCATACAAGATGGTATCAATACCATCTGATAGATTACCCCATGAAATATTAACCAAATAATATAATTCAGACCCATTAGGCCTATTAACAACAATTAAACACAACAATCACTTGACAAAAATAGGTTGAACATTGAAGTGCTAACTTGTAGTGCTAACTTGAAATGTTTGTGGATGTTTATAAAAGCATTAAGGGGGTGCGTGCACGGTGCTTATGAAAATAGAGAAATTCATCCTTACTATTTTTTTCTTCATCACGAACAAGTATATTTGAATAAAAAGTATATTACACCCAAGATAATTTTGTGCTCTTTAATCAATATGACATTCTATTTCTGTGAATTCAATCAGTTTCAAGATAATACGTCAATAAATGTTTATCAAATTCTTGATATTTATCAACATATTATCTCGAAACTGCTTGAATTAACAAAAATAGAATATCATATTAGTTAAAGAGCATGGAATTATCTTGGGTTTGATATACTTTTTATTCAAATATACTTGTTCGTGATGAAGAAAAAAATAGTAAGGATGAATTTCTCTATTTTTATAAGGCCCGGTATTACGAATAATAAATTTGTTGATTAAGCGATAATTAGTGGATTAGCTTGTTATTATCCTTGGTTACCAATGTTATTTTTGTACTGCAATTGATTAATTAGATGAGCGTAGCGAAGATTTCCATTCCATATACCGAAAAATTTTGGGCTTGGTTTTTATGTTTTTTTTTTTTTTTTTTTTTTTTTTTGTAATTTTGTACGCGGCATACAGGTCAGGAAAAAGTTTCAATCAACTCGAAACTTTTTTTACAAATTGGTGTTATACCAGAATAGGTTGGGATTGTTTTTCAGAAAAATCGGTCAAACGGATTTTCCGGAAAAAAATCGGAAAGTATGGGAATTCCCCATAAGAATAGGCCAGGGGAGAAATACTTGGAATTTTATTTTTTTCAAAAGCTCTCAAATTTAAACTGAGTGTGGGAAGAACTATCATACACATTTTAGGCGACTTATGGAACAATCGGATGTGAAACAACGAAGAAAACTCATTTTTAATGTACTTTTTTACACATCAATAAAAGCAATTAAGAAAAGCAATTAAGAAACTATTAAATGTGAGCAACAAGTGTCACCAATAAATTAAAACGTTTAAAATCTGTGATGGATATGAAGAAGGCACTGGTTTAATTGTTTGGAAACCAAGGTCCATATACCAACAGACAGCCGCGGTTTATAAACCTTTGAAGTGATCCATGGCCTGTATATGTACATTGAGCCGACCAAATATTCTTAATTCTACATTTCCATACTTCTAAGCTCATCTCACAACGCATATAAGGCGTTTTTCTAGTTAGATGAGCGTAGCGAAGATTTTCATTCCATATACCGAAAAATTTTGGGCTTGATTTTTATGTTTTTTTTTTTTTTTTTTTTTTTTGTGTGTAATTTTGTACGCGGCATACAGGTCAGGAAAAAGTTTCAATCAACTCGAAACTTTTTTTACAAATTGGTTTTATACCAGAATAGGTTGGGATTGTTTTTCAGAAAAATCGGTCGGACGGTTTTTCCAGAAACGAATTGGAAAGTATGGAAATTATAAGAATAGGCCGGGGGAGAAATACTTGAAATTTTTTTTTTCAAAAGCTCTCAAATTTATACTGAATGTGGGAAGAACTATCATACACATTTTAAGCGACTTATGGAACAATCGGATGTGAAATAACGAAGAAAACGCATTTTTAATGTACTTTTTTACACATCAATAAAAGCAATTAAGAAAGCAATTAAGAAACTATTAAATGTGAGCAACAAGTGTCACCAATAAATTAAAACGTTTGAAATCTGTGATGGATATGAAGAAGGCACTGGTATAATTGTTTGGAAACCAAGGTTCATATACCAACAGACAGCCGCAGTTTTTACACCTTTGAAGTGATCCATGGCCTGTATATGTACATTGAGCTGACAAAATGTTCTTAATTCTACATTTCCATACTTCTAAGCTCTTCTCACAACGCATATAAGGCGTTTTCCTAGTTAGATGAGCGTAGCGAAGATTTTCATTCCATATACCGAAAAATTTTGGGCTTGGTTTTTATGTTTTTTTTTTTTTTTTTTTTTTTTTTGTGTGTAATTTTGTACGCGGCATACAGGTCAGGAAAAAGTTTCAATCAACTCGAAACTTTTTTCACAAATTGGTGTTATACCAGAATAGGTTAGGATTGTTTTTCAGAAAAATCGGTCAAACGGATTTTCCGGAAATAAATCGGAAAGTATGGAAATTCCCCAAAAGAATAAGCCAGGGGAGAAATACTTGGAATTCTATTTTTTTCAAAAGCTCTCAAATTTATACTGAGTGTGGAAAGATCTATCATACCTATTTTAATCGATTTATGGAACAATCGGATGTGAAATAACGAAGAAAACGCATTTTTAAGGTACTTTTTTACACATCAATAAAAGCAATTAAGAAAGCAATTAAGGAACTATTAAATGTGAGCAACAAGTGTCACCAATAAATTAAAACGTTTAAAATCTGTGATGTATATGAAGAAGGCACTGGTTTGATTGTTTGGAAACCAAGGTCCATATACCAACAGACGGCCGCGGTTATTAAACCTTTGAAGTGATCCATGGCCTGTATATGTACATTGAGCCGACCAAATGTTCTTGATTCTACATCTCCATACTTCTAAGCTCATCTCACAACGCATATAAGGCGTTTTCCTAGTTAGATGAGCGTAGCGAAGATTTTCATTCCATATACCGAAAAAATTTGGGCTTGGTTTTCATGTTTTTTTTTTTTTTTTGTGTGTCATTTTGTACGCGGCATACAGGTCAGGAAAAAGTTTCAATCAACTCGAAACTTTTTTCCCAAATTGGTGTTATACCAGAATACGTTGGGATTGTTTTTCAGAAAAATCGGTCGGACGGTTTTTCCAGAAAAAATTTGGAAAGTATGGAAATTCCCCATAAGAATAGGCCGGGGAGAAATACTTGGAAAATCAAAATTTTTCAAAAGCTCTCAAATTTATACTGAAAGTGGAAAGATCTATCATACATATTTTAAGCGATTTGTGAGACAATCGGATGTGAAACAACGAAGAAAACTCATTTTAATGTTCTTTTTCACACATCAATAAAAGCAATTAAGAAAGCAACTAAGAAACTATTAAATGTGAGCAACAAGTGTCACCAATAAATTAAAACGTTTAAAATCTGTGATGGATATGAAGAAGGCACTGGTATAATTGTTTGGAAACCAAGGTCCATATACCAACAGGCGGCCGCAATTTTTTAACTTTTGAAGTGATCCATGGCCTGTATATGTACATTGAGCTGACAAAATGTTCTTAATTCTACATTTCCATACTTCTAAGCTCATCTCACAACGCATATAAGGCGTTTTCCTAGTTAGCTTGATTAACACATTTTTATCAGATGAGCGTAGCGAAGATTTTCATTCCATATACCGAAAATATTTGTGCTTGGTTTTTATTTTTTTATTTTTTTTTCTGTGTAATTTTGTACGCGGCATACAGGTCAGGAAAAAGTTTCAATCAACTTGCAACTTTTTTTACAAATTGGTGTTATACCAGAATACGTTGGGATTGTTTTTCAGGAAAATCGGTCGGACGGTTTTTCCGGAACCAGTATGGAAATTCCCCATAAGAATAGGCCGGGGGAGAAATACTTGGAAAACCAACATTTTCCAAAAGCTCTCAAATTTATACTGAATGTGGAAAGATCTATCATACCTATTTTGAGCGATTTATGGAACAATCGGATGTGAAATAACTAAGAAGGCGCATTTTTTTGTACTTTTCTTACACATCAATAGAAGGAATTAAGAAAGCAATTAAGAAACTACTAGGAAAACGCCTTATATGCGTTGTGAGATGCGCTTAGAAGTATGGAAATGTAGAATCAAGAACATTTTGTCAGCTCAATGTACATATACAGGCCATGGATCACTTCAAAGGTTTAAAAACCGCGGCTGTCTGTTGGTATATAAACCTTGGTTTCCAAACAATCATACCAGTGCCTTCTCCATATCCAACACAGATTTTAAACGTTTTAATTTAAAAAAAAAAAAAAAACATAAAAACCAATCCCAAAATGTTTCGGTATATGGAATGAAAATCTTCGCTACGCTCATCTAATTGAATGTGAGCAACAAGTGTCACCAATAAATTGAAACGTTTAAAATCTGTGATGGATATGAAGAAGGCACTGGTACCATTGCTGGGAAACCAAGGTCCATGTACCAACAGACAGCCGCGGTTCTTAAACCTTTGAAGTGATCCATGGCCTGTATATGTACATTGAGCTGACCAAATGTTCTTGATTCTACATTTCCATACTTCTAAGCTCATCTCACAACGCATATAGGGCGTTTTCCTAGTTCTACATTTTCATACTTCTAAGCTCATCTCACAACGCATATAAGGCGTTTTCCTAGTTATTGGTAATATGGACCCTAAGCACATTACATGCACCGCCTTTAAGACGTGCATACCTAATCCTATTCTGTGTGTCCAAGTCTTGTATTTCTCATTTTCGTTTTCGACCGTGTTTCACGTTTCAAAACGTATATTTGCCACTTTTGGTAGTCCCGAGTTTGAAAACGAATGATTTTTGCGTTTTAAACGCGCGTTGTTCCCTACGAGCTAAAACCTCGTATTTCCGTTGGAGAAAGATGGCTGATTGTATGCCTCTGAATCATATTCAACAGCTTGAGGAAGAGGAAATTGAGGTAGAAGAAACGGAAGAAAGGTTCAATGAACGTGCTAATCCCTTTACCCTGTCAGACATTGAATTTCACAAAATATTTCGCCTTACCAAGATTTTGGTTCAGCGTTTAATTGTGGAATTAACTCCATTCATTCCTCCTCCAACACGACGATCAGCGATTGACATCGAAACACAGTTAAGCGTAAGTGCCTAGGCCTACCTTATTAATCAAATTATCATCATCAATTATTCGAAATTATAAACTCATTTAATTAATAATGATTCAATATCCAAAAATGTAAGTCTAGCTCGAACAAGCCATGTAGGCTATGACATTAACCCTACTTTTACTAAGATACAGTTGCTAACAAACTCAATAGGCCTACTGTTGTTAGCAAGATTGTTTACTACTCTTAGTTCGTCTTCATCCGTTTCACGCCGAACGCTGTAGTCGCAATCTTTTGCTAGCTTGTGATTGGTGCGTGGCAATACATTTCACGGTCACCTAGAGGAACTCCCAGTTCGGCCCGGAAATAGCTTCAGCGGACTAAGCACAATTTCGTTTTGATCCCACAATGACAGCGCTGAACTCAAAGACTAGCAATTCACCCCAAAACGAAAACGAGCTGAAAACTGTCCGTTTTCATACATCGTTTTCATCTGTGAAAACAGTATATATTCAAGACTTGGACTCCTGACATGGAGCACCGGTACCAGCTTGATTGACCTCTGTCATCACATTGTTGTTAGCCACCAGTTCATGTTATTATAATAAGTATGTGTTTATGTAGCTTTCTGGAAATGACTCATCAAGAGCTTTTCAATGAGCTATTGTTGAGCCATGTCCCCCAAAGGATCCGACGTGGTGTGGGGGCTTGCGTGGCCCAATGACCTCCAGAGCTATCGTCGGGAGCAATTTATCTGCTCCCAGCAGGGTCACCCATGGCGATAAGGTCTGGAGTGAGGGTCCAGACCAAGCTCGGACCGTCTCGGTCGAGTGGAAACCTTTGTGACCGGAGTATATGGAGGGAGTACTGAACCTTGAGTTTGTATTTTTATTTTGTTTCGTTTTGTTTTGTCACTTTTCTCCTCATCTATCGTCTACATTTATTTTTATTTCATTTCAAAACATTATGACGTTTCTTCTAGCCACAAAGGTGCCCGGACTAGTTCAGTGGAGATGGGGGAGTAAGGCGTGCTATATTTGTAGAGAAAGACAGTTTACTCAAAAACAACAAGTTTATTAGAGGAGGACACCACCAAGCCTCAAATCAAAATACAATATAATAATGCCATTTAGTAATCAGTCAGTAAGGCAATAAGTTCCGAACCAGCATAATATGCCTCAAATGGCAAACCTTACAGGCAATTAGAATGTTAGCTTGTTTCCTTAGGTGAAACATAGACTACACATATCAAATAAACTAATGTCAATCTACTTGGATTGCTCACAGTTAAATATATACCGGCCAGCTGGGATCGCGGCAGAAATGACCGAGATCATAATACAACTCATTTTAATACATACAATAGGCTGTTGAACATGGTCCTTGCAAACACCAAAACTAAATAAATTCCTCAGTCCTATAGACAGGGTTAAATAATACATAGAAGGTGATTTCTACTTATTTGAAACTAACCATGACACATCGTTCATGATACATAACCGTAGTTCATGGAATGTGTGGCGTGTACAGCACTTGTCATGAGCATTGCCCTATTAGTTGTCAAACTGAGACTATACATGAACATCTATATTTAACCAACCTCGTGGTCTAGACAAGACTGAAATTAACACTAAATAAACAATACTTCGGGACCATGCTTGTATCCTCCATCTCAAGTCCATCTTTGCTAGGTTTGGAATCCCTGAAAGAGTAGTCTCTGACACCATGCCATTTAACAGTTACGAGTTCAAAATGTTTGCAAAACAGTGGGATTTTCAAGTAGTAACCTCGCGTCCTCATTATTCACAGTCAAATGGGCAAGCTGGAGCTGCAGTGTCCATCATTAAGTCTATTCTCAAGAAATCCGAAGGCAAAGACCATTGTGTTGCTCTCATGGAGTATAGAAGCACTCCATTGGCTGGGATAAATTTGTCGCCATCCCAAATGCTCATTAATCGTAGAATTAGAACTAAGCTTCCAATAAGGAATAATTTGTTAGAACCTAAGATAGAACATAGCGTAAGAGAGAGACTGGCAAATAAACAGTATTTGCAGGAAGCATATTATGACCGTACAGCAAAACCAAGAGCTTCACTCAATGCAGATGATGATGTGCTTATTAAACATGGGCAAAGTTGGGATCGTGGTGTTGTCATTAGTACACATGCACAACCTAGATCATATATGGTTATGAATTCTGAAGGACACATGCTTCGAAGGAATAGTAAGTTCCTGCGCAGGTCACACAATAAGCATGAGGTAAACCATGATCATACAGAGGTAATTTCTGATGAGACTATTGTGCCGTCTAATGTCACAAAAGATCCAGTTCAGGTCTCGCGATCAGGAAGGTTAATTAAACAACCTGTTGAATTTAAGGACTATGTTCTTAATTCCTAGTGTGAGATAAACATTCAGTTATCATGTATCTTGTAAATGTATGTAAGTATTACTAGGTTGATGTATGCCTAAACTAAAAATCTAAGGATTATGTTCTTAATTCCTAGTGTGAGATGAACATTCTGTTATCATGTATCTTGTAAATGTATGTAAGTGTTACTAGGTTGATGTATGCCTAAACTCCAGTTAAATGGGAGGCTGTTAGAGATATTGTCATATTGTGTTGGTAACACTGAAGTTGGTAACACTGAGTGTTGCGGAAGTGTGCGTCACTCAGCAAGTGTCTAAGCATGTAGTCACGTCGCACCAGGTGAATCTAACATAAATACATTTGTAATCCTATGTAATCCTGAGTCTCTTTATTGAACACATCCATCTAACACATACTATAATATAAATGGAATGGAAATGAATCCGCACTTTCTTATTTCGATATTTATAAAATGTATATCTTTACATGGAACCACCGTGTGGATATTTAAAATTATTAACCTCACTTTCAATTTGACAGCTACGTCTACGTGATCTCGCAATAACACACCGCCTTCGCTTTGTTTTCTGCGCTAGGATCGATCACTGCTAAGGCTATGGTCTGCTGTGATTGGCCTGTTTGAAAGTAGCGCCCGCCTGTCACCGCATTGCAATCTGTTTCGTATTTTACCGTGTGGACTGCAAACCATTGCCCTTTGAATCGGCCTATTGAAAGGGCGGTGTAATCCCGCCCATTGCAAACCATCGTGTGGACCGGCCTTAAAGTATTATGGCCAAAAGTAAACTATATGATCATATTATGATAATTAACAATACACTAGGAAAACGCCTTATATGCGTTGTGAGATGAGCTTAGAAGTATGGAAATGTAGAATTAAGAACATTTTGTTAGCTCAATGTACATATACAGGCCATGGATCACTTCAAAAGTTAAAAAACCGCGGCTGCCTGTTGGTATATGGACCTTGGTTTCCAAACAATTATACCAGTGCCTTCTTCATATCCATCACAGATTTTAAACGTTTTAACTCATTGGTGACACTTGTTGCTCACATTTAATAGTCTCTTAATTGCTTTCTTAATTGCTTTTATTGATGTGTAAAAAAGTACATTAGAAATACGTTTTCTTCGTTGTTTCACATCCGATTGTCTCACAAATCGCTTAAAATATGTATGATAGATCTTTCCACATTCAGTATAAATTTGAGAGCTTTCGGAAAATTTTGGTTTTCCAAGTATTTCTCCCCGGCCTATTCTTATGGGGAATTTCCATACTTTCCAAATTTTTCCGGAGACACCGTTTGACCGATTTTTCTGAAAAACAATCCCAACCTATTCTGGTATAACACCAATTCAGGAAAAAAGTTTCGAGTTGATTGAAACTTTTTCCTGACCTGTATGCCGCGTACAAAATTACACAAAAGAAAAAAAAAAAGAAAAAAAAAACATAAAAACCAAGCCCAAAATTTTTCGGTATATGGAATGAAAATCTTCGCTACGCTCATCTAACTACTAATAGTCTTGTAACTTATTGGAGGTAGGCCCTATCCATCAGCTGGAACTGCTAATATTACTATCGCTACGCTACAAAGTTAAAACAAAATAATAATACAGAATATTAGTTGAGAGAGTATATAATTGAAATACATTAGTGACAAGAGAATATGAATAGAACAATATAGTATACTGGATAATATAGATAATTGATTATAGGTTTCAATTATTTGATTTATAAAACAGAAGATGTAATCCCTAATTCTATTTTTAATTATTATTACACCTAATTTTGATGTTTGCTAGTTCTTATAAATAGCTTGTACCTTTGGATTGTTCTCTGAGAATATAAGATTTACATAGGTTTTTAAAAGAATTTGCAGTTGTTCTGTGTTTAATATCAGATGGTAATCTATTCCACAGTTTTGGTGCTAGGATGGAAAAGGATGTACTACGTGCTGTGGTTGTGTGTTTAGGAATAATCAATGAGTGATGTCGCGTATTATGAGAGTGAATATCACTTGCTGATGTTAACTTTGAATATAGATAATCAGGGGAGTGATCTTGTAATACTTTATAATTATGTCATTGTAAGTATATGCAGAACTCGCCTATTTTCCATATTCAGAATTTGAAGTCGGTCTAATGTCTCAGGGATAACATGGTCAAATTTCCTGATATTTAACGAGTATCTCATGCATGAGTTTTGAATGTTCTGTACTTTCTTACCTATTTGTTTATTAACACCTATGTACACAATATCACCATAGTCAAAAAGAGATAAAATAAGAGAGTCAGTCAGTCGAAGCTTAACTGATTCATTCAGGTAATCTTTAAATGAATATAAATATCTCAATCTACTATACGCTACTTTCAATAAATTTTTTTACATGTCCATCCCAACTAAGAGTGGAGTCGAAAGTTATACCTAAATTACGAACTGATTTTTGAAATGGTATTGATTCATCATTTATAGCAATACTAATGTCTAATTTATCTAACCTAAGCTTGTTTAAGGAATATTTCGTGCCTATCGGTAAGATGAGTGATTTTTTAAAATTCAATTGAAGTAGATTTGTACGTGACCAGTCCTCAATACTTTTTATGTCACTATTCAGTTTACTCATTCTATCCGGAAAATCTTTTACTAAACCAGATATAGAGTTGAGTGTCATCTGCATACTGATGAACTTTACAATAGAAGTATCTAGTATAGCTGGTCTGCGATCCCGGGTAAAGAACGACGCACATCGCAGTAACAGTGTAAACAAGAAGGAAGACGACATCAGATCACGCTGTTTTGTCGAGGAAGACGGACGTGCTGGGGGAAGAGACCATTGACGAGACCATCTTCGATACGCAGTAAAGAAGCAAACAAAAGAAAAGAGAAACAAGAACAGAAGCGAGGCAAAGGCACTAACTACGATTGTCACACGGTACCAACAACAATTAATTTCTGTTGAAGGCCTATATTGTTTGTTTGATTTTTGTTCATTGTTCAAAGAACATAGAATTTGTTGACATTTAAGTCACAGGAATTTTGAGAGAGAAACTAAATTTGATGTCACAATATTAATAATTGGTATTCACTTTATTAAGTAATTGGTCAATCAATCGACGGATTGGATGAGCAATTAAATTTCCGAAGTTTATTTTGATAATTTTGACGTAATTCATATCTGGTTTGTAATTATTGTTCCATCCTATAGTAAATTGGTAATGTAAAATTTGATTTGATTTCGACTCGGTATTTTATCCAGTAAATTCCCAAAAACCTAATTTGTTAGATCCTTCCGACCTTCCTTTTCTAAAATCTTTCCGATAGGAAGTCGTTTTTTAGCGTGTTCACCACACTGTGGAAACACACTTATATGTTTGGCCAGAAAGGGACCGAAAACACGTATTTGTCGCCTAGTATCGCTAAATTTCTACGTAAATTGAAAATTATTGCTCTTGGATTATGCAAATTTTTACAATCTTCGACTAGGTAGTAATAAAATTTGTCCACATAGCCTGTATATTTTCTAATTAAATAATCAAAGAATACTTCAGAAAAACAGGTTAGGCCACACCCACCTCCATTGTTGGCGTGGAGTTTTAGTTGGGGGCTCTATAGAATCGCTGGTTTTCCAAGTAAATTAGAAATTTGACCGTTTCAAAATTGTAATTGGTTATAGTCTACCGCGTTGCGATAATATCTTTTGTCCACATAGCCTAAATATTTTATAATTCAATAAAAACCGAAAAAAATTGAGCTCCGCCCACTTTTGGTTCTCTCGTAACGATGGTAACGAGCATAAACAACGGATGTGTATCAGCTGACATATCTTTTCAAAATTGAATCTTTTTCTTTGGACAAACAGGATAGAGCCTACTTGAAATAATGACACTGCCCTCTTGAGTTGCACAGTGAACAAAATTCATTATCAACATAGATCATTAACACATTAACCGTATTTTGTTACGTTACTTCAAAGTCTTCAAGAATGAAGATGGAGTGAAATACTAGGCTGAGGTGCCATAAGTGAGGGTAATATTTATTTTAGGCCTCTATAATTGAAGTCTGAAACCATCAAATCAGTCTAATCTCCCAATCCAACGTAGTCGGGTTTGGGGGTGGAGGTAGCTCCACTGTCGTTTCTAGGGCTGCTTGCGATCTCGAAGCCGGTGAGCCATTCCGTCTTCCTCCCATCATCTGCTTCTCCTTCTTTCTGCTTCCTCTTATTATGAAACCATAATGGGCAATAATATTAGGCGTATGGTATTTTGCCATGTAATTACACTGAAATTGGTAGGGCCTATGTAATGTTGTTCTGTATCATTGTCATTTGTAATATTAACCCGTTAAGGTTATGTTGCCTACAGGTATAATTAGCCCAGGCATACAAACCATCAACTTCTTCTAGCCTATTAATTCGTCAATTCACAGAAATGTTTAGCCAATGAATTAAAATGTAGGCCTAGGCCTACATAGGGCAGGCTTACAATGAATACTATCACAAGAGAATAACCTCAAAGTAATATTATACCCCATTAATTTTACGATTAAACTGCTTCCTCTTTCACAGCTGTGCTGTGTCAGTTGTCAAACTCAAGTTCGTGGTTTAGCCGCTGCCGTTCAGAATCAGCTGTCATTGTGAAAAATAATCTTATGATAGAGGTTAATGTTAACACTGTCATTTCATTTGATGAAAACATATTTTCTGTGAGTCTAGATTTGGATCTTGATGGATATCTAGGCCCAATTCGATCATTAATTTCAGCTATTCCATACTTCGAAAAATTGTGCACCGGTATGCTTAGGTTTAAACTAATTTTACCTAACCTAACCTAATTCAATAAAAGCAACAGGCCTATTCAAAACTAGAGGCTTAGGCTACTCAAAGACTTACTTATAATAAAATTACACCTTCTTCTTTCTTTATGACAGTACCTACGATCAGTAGACCTACGATCAACCGTGATTCATTGTAATGCGCATTTTGATATTTTGCTTAATGCTGACAGTCGTTAGGCCTAGTGGTGCAAACAATTCACACTGAAAGTAATTTATCTTTAGTTGTACTGTGGCTGCCCCAGCAATAATGGATACATACAAGTAGGGAGAAAATGGGGATTCTGGCGCAGGTGCAAGATGGTCGCCAAGGTCATTGACCCCGGGGTCAAGGTCATGAGGTCAAAGGTCAGGTCACTGACTCAAGATGGCCGCCAAGGTCATTGGCCCAAGATGGTCGCCAACAAGATGGCCGCCAAGCCATCCAAGATGGCCGCCAAGCCATCCAAGATGGCCGCCAAGCCATCCAAGATGGCCGCCAAGCCATCCAAGATGGCTGCCAAGCCATCCAAGATGGCCGCCAAGCCATCCAAGATGGCCGCCAAGGCCATCCAAGATGGCCGCCAAGGTCATCCAAGATGGCCGGCCTCTTCAAATTTGGGGGAACGGCTTTAATCTCGCGCTCTTGAGTGACGTTTATTCTCGACGCCATTTTGAATTTTTTAATTCCCGCTTTTTATTAATCGATCGAGGTGCGCTCTAGTAGCGAATTTTATCACCATATAATTAACCAATTAATTAATTCAATTAAAAATCACATCCTGGTGTGATTTGAACTCCGTACGTTTGCAATATAGATCAGTCATCGTAACCACTGGACCAAATGGAACGACAGAAACTCATGCGTTATTAATCGATATAACCTGAAGTATATGACGTATGAAATGCAAGTCAGTACATGTAGGCATGACGTAAGAGCTGCATTTACTTCTTCGCGGTAATTTTAAAACATTTATAATATATTTGTCTATGTTCTAGTGAAAGATTGATAGAGTGTTTAAATACACGTGAAAAAAATACGTCTATGAAAAAATGTTCAAATTTTTATATTCAATAATATTTATTAACCTTTTACTTTGAAGCTATTAAAAATATATTCCATTCACTTGATTTTACACCTATCAAAATAAATCTACGTCTAATTTTATTTTTGTAATAAATAATTCTACCAATTTGATATCTTTCTATCTATTAAAATTTCACTAATAAATTCAACATATATTTTTTATTTCAATTTTTTCCAAACTTCTACCTAATCAATTTATTAATTATTTTCTCAAATGTTCTGTAATACTAAACTTGTACTTTGTCTAATTGTTTCAGTTCAAATAGTCATTTCAAATGCTTTTTTATATTTTAATATAATTTCAACCTTTTACTATAAAACTATTAATTATTCATCTGAAATAAATTTAGGAGTGTTCATGATGGGTTGTTCATGATTCGTTCAACACAGTCGCACGACAGAGTTTATATTAGTGTGAAGTTCCTATTATACGTAGTTTTCAATTTCTTGTAGGGCCTAAGTCATGAAGTTCTTCGTTTAAATTTGATTGAGTTGATGACCTTAGGTAATGAAATTCAGGAGCAATTGCATTGAAATTTTGCATTTTAAATTAGTTAACACCATGTTTGTAATTGTGGGAGGAAGGGAAAACATTAACCTACTCTGTTGGTCATATGGTGAAGACTAGGTCCATCAGTGAGTGGTAGATAGCGGCCGTAGGTACAATCCCCGTTATCGACCATCTTTATCTCTGCCTCCGTCACAAAAATACGAAGTAGATTTTCTCAACAAACAAAACAAGTTCAGTGGCGTCAGAAAAACTGATACAAGTGATAACAGAGACGGTGGGGATGTTGAAAAACTTGACCTTACCAGGCCTAATTTTGAAACAATATTCTTTGCGATCACAATTGACCGGCCATCTCTGGCATGACGTAAAATTTCAAGTTACTACCACGTTCAGTGGAGGTCTACTCCATTTAAGTCACCACCAGCTCAGTTTATAATCCAACAGTAGGCCATAATAATAGTATTATTTACGAGAAAATTGCAATAGGCCTACCTATGGTTTCTTAAAATTCTTATAAATTGAAGTTTCATGGCTGTCATTCAGAAATTCAAAATATTCCTTAGGATTGGGACAAGGCCTGGGGGCTTAGACTCGACTCTCACGTGGAATTGTATATTTTCACGTTTCAAATCCGCGCGCGAAAGACGAAATGTGAAAATAGCTAGACTCGAGAAAAATTCTCACAACGTGAAATTGGAAGCGCGGAAATCTGTGGCGTGAATATGAATCCACCACAGCCTTCCTTGCTCAAAACAGGTAAGCCTAGGAAGACATTCTAGCGGGCTGTGTTTGCTTGAATGGGTACACTATACGTATAAAAGAACCAATGACAAACGTCGTTATAAAATAGGGCGTGGTTATAATTTTGTGGCTCGCGTTCGAAATATATTTCTTCGTCGAAGTTTTTCCTGCTGATCGTAGATACATCATATAGCCAGCAATCGAGTTAATAGAGTAATAAAAATATAGTTTAATAGTATAGAATCATTTGATAATAATGTCGCACGCTACTAAACAACAACAAGACTTGATGGTCCAATTCTTTGAGCACCACCCAGAGCTGATACATAACAAGCTGACCAAGAGTTTCACTAATCAAGATCAAACTTCACTGTACAAGGAGTTGGTGGAACTATTAAATGGGTGTGTTGGAGCACACAAAACATTGGACCAATGGAAGTGTGTAAGTATATAATAATTTTCTGATTGAACTTGGGTTTAATTATTATTGAAAATGTGCCAGGTTCTAGACTCCTATCCTCACTACATTCGCTGATTCTTTCGTTGAAGGTTTCAATAGTATTCACCAGACTTTGATATCATTCACTCAGAACAGTTCCTTTATCCAAGACTAGAAAACAATCTCACCATTGTAAATCTATATCAAGAGAACAAAATCATTTTGTTATGGTATTGGGGTGACCAGCAACGGAGCATTCCAGGTCCTTGTGAACAGTAGAACCGTGCCCCGACAGTATATACAGTAAACGGATCTAGTTGATTCATAGAATATTTCAATAGGCCTAGGCCTGGTCTGTGCCAAGCTGCAAGAGTTCTCATATTTATTGCTGCAGCCTTCTATTGTTTCTGAAATTTCATTGTTATTAGGCTTAACTCGGTTCAAGTACGCGAATGATTGTATATATTTTATGTTATACAAAAATTATGTGATATGGAACACTGCAATCAACATAATAATTGTGAAAATCAACATTACTTCCCAGAATAATCTGGTCTTTTCAAGTCCAACAAAAACATTCTAAAAACAACATTCATTCTCAGACTTGGCGCGACATGCGGCGCATGGCCAAAAACCGTGGAGCCATGGAAAATAAAAACATTCAGCAGACGGGGAGCGGCCCGTTGGCCAAATGTGAGAAGCCGACCGATCTGCAGAAGAGGATCAATGTTCTCATTGGAGAGACACTGCTCACGGGAGATCCAAATGCAGTACAAGAAGTAGGTTTCCCTGTAAGTTATTGCTATTGGAAGGATATTCAAAAATGGTAATGAGGTATGGTATATTGACAACCAGACTTTTTATAGTTTTAAATAAATAATGTTTATTGAATATTTCACAGGAGAGTCCAGAAAATGATTCCTCTAATATGGAACACCCAAGCTGTGACGTTTCATTCCTAGAATCAGCAGGCAGTGACTCCTCTGAAAGCGTCGACTCACCGATGAAAAAAAAAAAAAGTCAGTCTCGAACAGAGAGAACAAGAAAACACCTCCGGTATTTCCAGCCAGTGTGCGTGTACTGCCGATTATGCCAGTGTACAATATAAGCACCCCAAACACGGCTGGGACATCTAGGTCTACACCTACAGCGACTACGGTTGTGCATGGTGAGATCTGTAACATAACTTGAATATCTTTTCATAAGACTTCATCCATAGGCTTCTTTCAAGTAACAAATGACAAAAAATCATAAACTTAGCAATACAGCAACTGATGAACTATTGTGATTGAATAATATCAACTGAGGACATTGTTGTCCGTCTCTTTCAACAACGAGTGACGTCACTTGACAGAAGCCTATAGATAAACCACAACCACTGGCATAATACACATAATATTATATATATATATATATATATATATATACAGTCCAAATATATTCCTAAAACCCTATTTAAACATGTGAATTATTTTCCTTCAAGGTCATAAGCGAACACATTTGCCGGAAACGATGGCAGCGGCTGACAAATTTGCAAACAATCAAGCCCAACTGGTTCGTGAACAGCAACGCTCAGCAGACGCGGCTGTAGAAAGCAATGTCCACCTCAAAACAATTGCTGAAGCGCAAACCCGTTCGGCAAACACACTGGAGGACATGCTGAAATTGTTGAAACAAATCAACGGAATACAATAAAAAAATAATTCTCATCAAATTTACTCTTTGTAGGCCTACTATGAATTATAAGCAATAATAAATCATTAAGGCCAAACTCGTGGGCAATGTCAGCTACACTCCATGGTATTGTAGCGGTGGTGAGAGCTGTCAATAGCTGCATTATTCCTGTTAAAAAATCTCAAATATCATCACCAAATATATAAATACTCGTACTAGGCCAATGTTATTTCCAAAATGTATATTAGAATTGAATAAATTCTTTGAACTACCATGCTTTGGCTTATTAGTTTGTATTAGTTGTTCACTCAACATTGATATTTATTTACTTTTTAGTAGTGTTAGTTAGTTGAATTATTTATTAGTTGTTGGAAAATGTGAAGTGTAAATGAAAGAAAACAAGACACATATAAGTGAAATAAGTTATTTGTTAGTCGTGTTAGTTAGTTGAACTATTTATTAGTTGTTGAAAATGTAAAGAGTGAATGAAAGAAAACACGGCAGATATGAATGAAAGATGATGATGGATGAGCTAGTTAGCGGAAGCGCCTCCTCAGAAGGTCGTTTCTGGCCCTCTGTCCTGCCCGAAGAAACCCGTTTCTTCCGAGGTACTCCTCCACAGGAAGAACCGGTTCGGCAATAATTGGTGGCTCGTCATCGTCTGGGAGTGGCAGTCTGTGGTGTGCAGCAACGTTGTGTAATACACACACGGTGGATATTATTGCCGACGCCACAGTCGGCGAATAGTGTAGCACTCGGTCCCGACGGGTACAGCGCCACCTCGACTTGAATGCCCCGTTGACTCGCTCAACCACATTCCGAGTCTGAATATGGGCCCGGTTGTACCTTGCCTCTGGAGACTCTGGAGCCGGATCATGGATTGGAATCATCATCCATGGTTCCAACAAATATCCGCTATCACCTAAAAACAATGAGGCACAATTATAGAAATACCATGTCTCAGACAATAAATCCATTTGTACAGCTAGATACAAGTTTCTTAGGTTTGGGGTCTACAGCAGGAAAAAATTGTATTTTCTGAATTAATTTAGTGCACAACATAAGCATATCTAACATTATATCCCTCACTCTGAATAAATAGAATCACTCAAGTTACTCTAGGCATAATATTTATCTATCAGCCTGTGTTTTCATCAACATAATTTGAAGGACTGAATAAAAAAATGTTAATTTATTTACTTGCAAAATGAAATGATTATTGAGGAGAAAATGAGTTTCAATGAGAGTTTATGATTGGTCCAGTTCTGAATCAGCAGTAGCACCTCTAGTGCTACAACCCAAACAATGGTTCGTCGGATTTGGGATTGATTGGTATTATCACAAAGAACGGTTTGTGCGAATAATACCGTAGTTTCTGTTTCATGACCTATTGTTCATGTGCATATAATCGGCCTAAAAATTTTCTATTTGCCGGCACAATTATACACAAACATGTATGTATGAATCTGTAGGTCTATATGATGATGATTATTGTTTGCTTAACGACCCCATCAGCAGCTAGGGTATTTGGGGGTATGCATGAGTGAGTGATGACGAAATTGGGATAAGTTGAAGGACGTTTACAAAAAATCCCATGCCCTACACGGGACTTGAACCCATGCACAACAGTGGCTGAGCCACAGAGGGCGGCTATTTATATATATACATATAAATGTAATATGTATGTATGGATATATATTTATATACTATATATGTATATCTATTATATATGTGTGTTTAACCATCTGTATCTATCTACCGTCATCTCTATGATTATTTACTGCTATCGATCTATCTATCCTGAAATGATTAATTGCACTACTAACCAATCAACCAAGATGCATTCAGGTTTCCAGCCTCGTACTGTTGCATCAGTCTGGCACGTAGTCGTGAGTGGCGCCAGATAAAAGCATCGTGGTTTCTGCCAGCGTAATTGCTGATGCAATTCATGATCTGCATATCAGCATCCACAACCTTAAGAATCAATATTCAATCAATTGAGTGCACAATTAACTGCGGGAGTTGCTTCTCGTACACCGAAAATCCTGTACGCCGAAAACGTTATTTCACAGGGTGACTACTACGAGGCAATACCAAATCGGGGTCAATCAGACCCTGATTCATCCTTCTACTCGGGTCTTGCTTCCCAGTACAGTCACCATGTAAAACAAAGTTTTCGGTGTACGGGATTTTCGGTGTAAGAGATTTTCGGTGTTCGAGAGGCAACTCTAAACTGAGCGTAGCCATTAGGTAGCCCTATAGGCAATATAATTGTATAATACCCCCTTCACACGATCAACTAAAATAGCAATGCATTACGGTAATGCATTTTCCGTCATGTATAGGATCCTAAAATTTTCATTTTCTGACATAGCGGTGCGAGTAACATGAATCTTGAACTAGTGAATGCCAGTAGCGCAAGCTAGCGCTCAAATCTCTAAAACATTTATCGACAGTTGCGATAAAAATACTAATCGATCAGTATTTACATAAAATAATATCTGTTTGAACTTTGAATTATTGGAGTATGGAGATCAATATGAACATAACCTAAAAGTAACGTGTCTTCAGGGCTACGTCTCAACTGGTACGATTCTCATCTCGCAACATCCATTTAAAAGCATATATAGCCTAAAATGATGCGAGTTGAGAACCGTACCAATCGAGAATCGTGTGAGTTCAGAATCGTAGCAGTTGAGACGACCTTGAAATAGCATGAGCCTACAATGTTGCGAGATGAGAATCGTGTGAGTTAAGAATTGTTAAAGT
Organism: Brachyptera putata; assembly: GCA_907164805.1. NCBI lineage: Eukaryota > Metazoa > Arthropoda > Insecta > Plecoptera > Taeniopterygidae > Brachyptera > Brachyptera putata. The sequence goes on from OU015468.1 coordinate 30,967,961, forward strand.
TCAGAATGTTGCGAGCTGAGAATGGTCCCAGTTGAGAATCGTATCAGCTGAGGCGAATGCGAGTTGAGAATCGTGCGAGTTGAGACACTACCGTCTTCAGTATCAGTGAAAATCTTCTGTATCGAAAACGGTCAGTCACCAATCTTCGATTCTCCCACTCAACGATATGGCGTCAACAGAAGCTAGGCAGTCAACGGAATGTGACGTTACACTTTACTGGCCGCTGATTGGTCGGCTACTAGCAATACGGCCTTGAAACTTGAATGTATTTCTACTCGAGGCAATGCGTTGACAGAAACATATATTTTTACTGTAGTGTGAACGCGAGATAGGAAAGGCATGTATTCTACTTCGTAGCGTTACATTTCAAAAATGCATTTTAGGGTTAAGTTGGTCGTGTAAAGTGGGTATTAGTTATTATAAAGTCAATGCCATATAGGTGAGGGATAAGTTAGATTTAGGTTGATGAAAGTAAGCTTACCAATTGTACATTAATCGAATGTGTGTGGAACCTATTGACGTAGTGATGCTCCGGATGAATTGGATGGTCTCTAGGAGGTGGAACGATATATATGTGGGTTCCATCTATACAACCCAGAACGCCAGGGAAATTATATTTCACCATGAATCTGTAAAGATTGAAGAAAGAAGTTGAATGCACATAAATATCAACAAATGTTTACAAAAGCTGAAATATATAAGTAGGGCTAATCACAATCAACACAGTCATCTGTCTACTTAGCCACAGTCATCTGTCTTCTCAATCTTATTAAAATTATATTAGGTCCTTCATTATAATGTCGTACTTCGGACAGCAAAATCGGTACCGGTATTGAAATGTAATCAAAATTATCCTATTTGAAACCAATTAAATTAGACGACAGCTGTGAGAATAGGTACGGTAACGTTCAGTCGAGACCGTTGCCAGCTGTACTTTAACAAATGCCTCATACTTATCATCATGTACCGTATGCTATTATATTGATATTCACAAAATATAGGCCTACATACAACTACACATAGTTACCGTATAACTTGATAAGACAAAAAGTGAATGTAGTCAACTGTTAGTACGTATTGGTTATATAGGCCTAGTGGAATGTAAAAAAAAACAGCAGTCGTACTAGTCGTAGTACTACCACTATCTACAAACTGTTCGACCAGGTGATATTTACATACTCGGTGCCATCGCATAACATAACCAGATTGACATGGCTTACGATAAATTTACCCCAAATAGGCCTACTTCGTCATTTGGTTGTGGAAAGATCCTAGAATGACGATACATTCATTCACACTTTACACCTTGAGCATCAACAGAAAATCTTACATACACCTAGGCCTGGACCTTACCTGGCTTTTACCGCTGCCTTTTGCAGCTGTGTTGTAGGGAACTTTACCCAATGTGGCAGCATGATATTGTTGACAGCCGTAGTGACATCTTTAATGGCTCGACTGACTGACCGCTGGCTTATGGCGATCACCAGATCCTGGCCGACCGCCATTTGGTATGACCCAGTGGCAAAGAAGCGCAGGGCTGCCATAACCTGTAATTTCATAATCATATTTTAAAAGCTGGAAATAGGTCTAGGCCTACATTGCTTGGTTGTTACTAATCAACAAATCTTAGTAGGCCTAGGTCAAAAAACATGGTTTACGATAATGATAACCACAATAAATCATCAACTTACCCGTACTTCGGCAGTCAGATCCGAAGGCCGACGAGCGATGGGCAAGCCCGGGCGTAATGTGTCCACTAGATTTATGAATATATTTCGGGTAAACCGAAATAAACTCATGAATCTAGCTTCCTCTAGTTCCATTCCATCCATTCTATTGAAATAAATGCGTGGCCGTCGGAGTTCTCGTCGTTCCTGTATATCCATCTCTTCTAAAAGCATAGCTGCAATAGCATCCATCGTCGTCTTCTAACCTAACTTCTAAAAATCAGCTGTCCGGAAGTATGGCGGCCATTGCTCTGTGACGTCACTTTCACGCGTGTAATTCAATTTCATGTGGTAAAAAGGTGGTGGAATGAAAGTGGATTTTCACATTCATATTTTCACGTGAGTTCAAGTCGAGGCTAAGAGATTCTCAATTCCACGTGAAAAAAATCAATTCCACGTGAAATTGCTCGATTTCCACGTGAAAATAAAGTCGAGTCTAAGCCCCCTGAACTGAAATGAAATCAATTAGTATGGTCTGTCGTTGAAGGTTGAAAACTGAACTCAGTTGTTTGTCGATGCCTGTTGAACATTGTTGGGTAATGAAATTTAAAAATTAAAGGATTAGTTTTTTCCAAAAAATGTTCGATTAAGCAAAATAACATCAATTCAAAAGATTGTATACTACTTTGGGATTAGAATAGGCCTACATAAATGCATTACAGTTTCCTAAGTTTATAACGAATGTTTGGAGCGTGAGATTATTTGATTTCTGAATTATGGCTCAACAAATAGAAATAAAATAGAGATCAAATAACTGAACATCAAGCTTATCCTCAAATTTCATATAGTTTATTAATTCTTGAAAAAGTAAATATTCACTCAGTTTTTTAGCGTGTTCACCATACTGTGGAAATGGAAACACACAAGTTTATATGTTTGGCTGAAATAACAGGGACCAAAACACCTATTTGTCGCTTAGAATCGCTGAATTTCTATGTAAATGTATGTATGTATGTAAATTTCTCTGTAAAATTATTGCGCTTCGGTTATGCAAATTCTACAATCTTCGACTACATACCGGTACTCGTAAAATTTGTCCACATAGCCTGTATATTTTCTAAGTAACAAATTGAAGAGAAAACTGCTATGATCACACCCAGTGTGTAATGGAATAGGTTTTCAAAATCCGCTGACTTCTTTATGCGTAATAGTATCGCTGGTTTTCTACGTATATTATAAATTTAAGCGCTTTGAAATTGTAATTGGTTACGGTCTAACATCGAACGATAATAACTTTTGTCCACATAGGCCTAGCGTAAATATTTTATAATTCAATACCGCCCACTTTTGGTTCTATAAGCAACGGTTTCGTTCATTTTATTTCCTGGTTTCAAATGAATTTGTTATAATAATTACATTACCTTTTTCATACCTCTTCCAATTCAATCAGCAACAAGCGACAAGCAAGCAGTGCTATATGAGCAAACATCAAGGAAACTATCAGTGTCATTTAATTTACAAGATAATTGAGCTCTAATTGAAGTTGACATACAATTCAAAGGCTAGGCTTCTTTTGAATGTGTCCGTGGAGGACGTCACCGAACACCTGCGAGCCGCCAATGTCACCTTCGCATCATGTCGAGAAAGACGACGCAGCTCTCCGTATGTTAACGTCCAACACAAATATATCATGAATAATTTGAATTCAATCAAGCCAAAATAGGATCTAAACAATAAAATTGCGAAACATTTTGTAATTTTGTGTATCATGTAGTTCAAGTTGAATCGTTGCATCATTAACGCGCTTATATGAATGGACTTTAGGCCATTTGTACATGTTTTGAAAATAATATGCATGTTGACTATATGAACACAATATGTGGTACACAAAACTGAGACCACTATACATACAAATATTGCTGTTAAACTTTTTTTTTATGTTTCTGTAAATAGAAGAGATCAATACAAGGTTTTATTCCACTAGAAGCAATATATATATATATATATATATACATCAAGGTCTAGAGGAAGCGTATCTGTTTCTGGTTCCAGGGCTGCAGGTTCAAATCCTGCGTAAGATTAGGGTTTTTAAAATGTCCTTTCATCTATCATCACCTTACCATTTCTTTATCATCTGCTTATTTGTACCCTCTATAACCTAGCTGTTGGTGAGGTCAAGCAACATGGAAAAAGAAGCATTTAATAAAAGTTACAGATTAATAGGCCTATAAGCAAAATACTAAAGGAACTATATTCTGTTGTTGATGGAATTTAATTAATTCAGGATTTTCTGTCAATAGAAGAAACCATGTAAGTTTTTTTGTAAATATAAGCAATGTATTTAAGATTTCTGTCAATAGAAACAATCAATTTGAGAATTTATTTTCACAGAAGAATCTATTTAAGGTTTTCTGTCAATAGAAGCAATCAACTCAAGGTTCTTTTCTATATAAGGGTGTCCGAGGGTGAGCGCGCTCACCCTTGTTATCATATTCTATTTAAAAATTGAAGTCTCGTGATCAGCGGAGTTAGCGGCGAGGGCATCATCACACCAGGTAAGCGGCTTGGCAGGTGACAAATGGCGCCCAACGTCGTAGTTAGTGTCTTCGCCTCGCTTCTGTTCTTGTTTCTCTTTTCTTTTGTTCACTTCATTACTGGATATCGAAGATGGTCTCGTGAATGGTCTCTTCCTTCAGCACGCCCGACTTCCTTGACAAAACAGCGTGATCTGTTGTCGTCTTCTTTGTTGTTGAAACGGCTTGTTATCCCAATGTGCGTAGTTCTCTACACGGGATCGCAGACCAGCCATACTAGATCCTTCTAGGTGACCCAAGGCCAACATTGTATGCAGAGCGAGTCTGGGTTCTGTGACGTTGCTGGAGCCTCCCGTCTCGACCCCCTGGCTGACAGCTGTTTGTATCGCTTTACACATCATAAACAATCTCGAAGCTACGGTCGTCAAGCATTGACCGGTCGGAGTTTCGATTACGATCCTTCTGGAATTATCTCAACTGAGGCGTATATGGTTGGGCAACTAACATTGGTCATCACAATAACAAATTGTGACATACATACTTCGTATTTACAATTTACATCTTCGTATTAAACATTCTGGTCAAATAACATAGAGAAACCAATATTGAAATTTAACATGTTGAAAAAAATATGAATGTATTTAAATCAAAATTTAACCTGAAAATAATACCAAAAAATACCGAGAATAGCCAGCTTGATAAACCAACACGTCCCAGAGTCTTTAAATTCATCTAAGGCTAGTTGGGGCGGGGTACTTGGGGGTCGGTATATGGCTCCAATTAACATAACACGATTAGAGATTTTAGCTTTGATCCATAGCTGTTCTAATAATACTGTTTGCTGTCCATTATTTATTACATATTTGGAAGATTTCAGCTCAGTTTTCACATAGAAAGCTACACCTACTCCTCTTTTCCCTGTTTGCCTGTCATTTCTTATTAAATCGTAGTTATTTATCTGTAAATTATTTGAATCAGTCAAATCTGTCAGCCATGTTTCTGTCAATGCAAATATTGGAAAATCATTTGTTAAAATATAATCTTCTAGCTCGAGAAAGTTTGTTTGTAATGATCTAATGTTAACATGGCCTATCTTAATGTCTTGAAAAGTATTACTATTATTACGTTTAGAAGCAAAAGGTTTCACCGCTATTATGTCCTACGCGTTTCCACTTCCTCCTTGGGTGTCGCACCTACCCTTATTGGCACGATCTCCGTTAGCTTGGTAGGTAGATTGCCTGGTGACGTAGCGTCGCTCGCTGCTGTGTTGGTCTTGTTGGGCTATTGCACTTGAAGGGAGAAGTGGCCAGGCCAGTTGTTGAAGACTTGGTGTAACTTGTTGGCGGGGTTGAAATATGTTGTCATCTCTGGCTGTGTGTGATGTAGTAGCTTGTCTTGGGATGCGGGGTGGGGGGTCGGTACTTCTTTTGTTGTCCTCTGGCTGCACGTGCTGTTGAGGAGCGTTGTTTGCAAACGCGCTAGTAGGTCGCGTAGTTGGGACGATGTTGTTAGTGGCCTCATCAATGACGAACTGTTTCCCATCGATCTTGAGTTTATCGAAGGTTACGGAAGCCCGCTTGCCAGTTTCTCTTGCTTTATACATTTCTTCTATTAAGATTGCTCGTTTGGCAATAAGTTTCTTCGAGAAGTCCTCCATTACTGAGTATACAGTTCCTCTCAATCTACTTTTGTATGCAGGATGGCTTCTCTTGTTTTAAAAGAGGAAAACTTGCCGACAATGGGGCGAGGACCTTGCTTAGAGTGTACGCGGTGGGCTCTCTCGATGTCTTGTGGTGAAGACTAATGTTTAGCATTTCCCCAACAAATTCACAAATTGTTTCTTCGCAATCAGACCATGTTTCGAATGCGTCTTTCTCGCCGATCCCTCTAAAAACAAGGTTATTGCGTCGACTTTGATTTTCAAAGTAATCCCCGTTAGTTCAACTTTTCTCACTGTATTTGCAAGTTCCCGGTTTTCTGCCTCAAGCTTCAGAATTTTGCTCTGAAGAGATTCAACATTTGTTTCTAATGATAACACACGTCCACACACCGAATCAAGTTTATTGTTCATTGCATTTATCGATTGTTGCATTGGTTCCAATGCGTCTAGCTTGTCCAGTTTTCCAAGTATAATGTCCAACTTACTGGTTTCCGGACCAGGGTTAATTTCGACACCCCCTATGATTAGCAGGGCAGTGATAACACTCACGTAATAAATAATGGCACTCGAATAGTTCAACAGAAGTTTATCTAGCTTTAACTGTTCGGTCTTACAGCCTCGCTCGCCAGGTAGCAATACACACACCCATGTTCACACTTCACAGTTATTGAGGAGCTTACAAAAACACGTCCACCCTCGTCGAGTAGAGAACTTGATATATAATACTTCAAAAAACATCCATTCATATCGGCCTATATATGCACGTTAATTGATGTATGATATCTGCTGAGAGGACATCACAACCCTGGGGCTAGTTTCGGATGAATAATCACACTATATGTTCCCCCGAATTTGAGAGAAAACTAGAAATAATCATCCCAATCTCAGAAATTACTAATCGTTCATTTTTGCCCCAGGACCCGCTCCCTTTCCCGAGTCGTAAAAGTGAAGTACGCAGTTCCTGGCAATATGTCCAGACAGCAAACACTTGAAACATTGCAGATCGTCGAAAGAGAGGAATATTCTGTACTGTTCTCCCTCATATTCGATCATGATAGAGTCGGGAAGGATACGGCCCTCATCCCGTACAACAAAGATTTGCCGTCTGAAGCTGTAGATATGGCTGAGGTCGGTGTCCTTGATGACCGGACGGATGAAAACCATTGGTGGTGAGAACCGAGGCCAGAGCCGTCTCAATAACATCATGAGGAACAACGGGGCAGACGTTCGACTGTCGGCCTTCGTTCCGAGGCGACGAGCCGAGAGAAACTGGTCTCCCATCACAATTCATCCATGACTGATGATAGAATCATCGACGGCTTTCGTCGTCGAGAGATAGGAAGCCACGCGGCCGAGGGACATTCTTGAACCGAAGAGTACGTTCTTTGCACCAACAAGGTCTGCTACAGCACGGATGTACTGTACAACGGTGACGCCATCCACAGCTTGGACAACAATGGCTTGTTCCTTGCTAGGAAACGAAGATGTGGGTGCTGAATGTGGCGCTTTACGGGTGGATCGTGATACCCGTGGTGCACCCCTGGTGCTATATTGCACTTGATGTGCCTGTTGAATATTATCGGGTAAGATATTCTCTGTTGAGCTAGCACTGGTGCCAGCTGTGGTTGTCATCAGGGGAACTGTAACGGTTGTCATCGAAACGGATGATGATGACGACTTCCTTAGTGTATTTGATTGCTTTTCAATACCTTGCTCCTTTCGATAAATGGACTAATCTTATTTCTTATAACCTTTTCATAGACTTTTGAGAAGATAGTAAGTAGGGACAGAGGCCTATAGTTGTTCATATTGACGCATGGTTTCAAAATAGCATCTCTGAGATAATCAGGATATACTCCTTGACTCAACATTTGATTAATATTGACGAACGAGTGGACGCTTTTCTTTATCACTTCTACTTGTATACCATCATGACCTGTTGCTCTACTGTTTTTTAATCTTTGAACAATTCTTATCACATCTACATTACGAACAGGGTCAAGAAACATTGTATTTTCTATTGCATCAATTCTATTCATCTAATTATGCCTTTGTTCCTCTGTAGAAGTAATATCCTTACATATAATGTTGGCAACATTTAAGTAAAAGTCATTAAATTCATTCACAATTTCATACGGTTCTATTATCTTCCTATTATCATTAATTTTTATTTCTATATTTTCTCTTCTCTGCTTTTTTAATTTACCTGTTTTCTCCTTGACTATATTCCATAACATCTTATGATTATTAGCAGCATTAGTGACAAGTTTGGTATTGTATTTTGTTTCCGCCGCAGCGATTGAATTGGAATTTTCTTCTCAGAGTCTTATATCTGAAATCCATTTCTATGCCTCCATCAAATTTCATTTTTTCCCACATATTTCTCAGCTTCATACTATTTGCTCTGATTTCATCAGTTATTCATTTATTCCTAATACAACTTGGTTTTCTGTCTTTAACTTTCATCAATGGGAAAGCAATTGTATAATGCTTTGAAAAAAAAATCATAAAATTACTGAAATTGGTATTCACGTCATTATTATCTGCTAAGGTCAACCATTTCTCTAATTCAAGTGATACAATGAGTTTATTGATTTTACTATCACTAATCTTCCTGTACAGAAAACAATTTTGATCTGGCAAGGTTTTCAATATACATTTTTCTTTTCCTTCAATTTTAATATCTATTCTTTGAGCAGTGTGATCTGAGAGTCCATTTTCGTGCACCGTAGTTACGTAATCAGCCCTGTTAATATTAGTCGATATATTATCAATCGTTGCAGACGATTCACTTGTAACTCTGGTAGGCTCAATTATAGTTGCATAAATATTATAAGAGTTTATGGTACTATTTAGTTCACTTAAAGCAATTGAATGGACTCCAAAATCGATATTTAAATCTCCAGTAATCACAACGCTTTTATTTTCTCTTTGTAATCTACTCAGAAGTTTCTCTGTATCATTTTTCAAATGTCTCCACATTACTAGATGGTGACCTATATCAATAGCACATGTTGAGTACTTCGTTGATTCGACAACCGAACATTCGAAATGTTCATCACAATACAGGTCAGTGAACTCAGCTCTCTTCATAGCTTCATGGTCGCATTTGACAAATTTACAGGTTCCACCTCCTCTCTTTCCATCCCTACAATAACAGTCTATCAACTTCATCATTTCTTCTTCCCCTATTTGAAGCCAATGTTCAGTGAAAGTTATTACATCACATTGATCATTGGCCCTGTGATCTTCATCTAAACACACGTCCAATCGGTTTTGTTTAGCAGTTTTACGTATACTTCTTATATTTCGAGTTGGTTGTACTTGTATGGCGCAACCTTGTTCACACGTACTTTTAATGGGTCGTCTACGGATTCGACATTTGTTGTTAACATAGCTGACTGATTTACCATCCCCCCCATACTTTTCTAGTTTTCCGAGTACTTGATACTTGCAAAAAAAAATTAAAGCAGAATAGTCGAGAAATAGCGCCAAGATATCTAAATATACAGATTTGAAATTTAAATATACTGAAATATACAGCAATCAAGATTTCAAGCCACAGCCTCCATGTTCAATAAGATGAAGAATATCACATTTGAAATATTAAACAAACTATTGCCAGTTTACTAGCAAAATATAAATCAAAATCAAAGACTGCAAAAAAAACAACTGGCATACATACTTCTGTGTGATCCTGTTTGTTCAAATTCATGTGAAGTGATATTAGAAACTGAGTCGCTTCGAGTGGAAACTACGCGACCTGCGTTGTGCACCTGATTTCTTCCGAATCGAACCATCTTTCAAGTGGCTGGGCCGGAAATAACCAGTTTTATCACTATGTGCAGCTTCCTTGGACAACTGGTGGGGGGATTGTTTGGTGGCGTTTCACTCAGAAGAGAGTCGCTTCGAGTGGAGCGACCACGAGACCTGCGTTGTGCACCTGATTTATTCCGAGTCGAATCATCTTCCGAGTGGCTGGGCCGGAAATAACCAGTTTTATCACTATGTGCAGCTTCCTTGGACATCTGGTGGAATTGATTGGTGGCGTGCAGTGTACCGAGCAGGATTGAATGTACGGGACAATTTAATCAGGAATCGGTTCACCTAAGTGAGCTGTTTGACAGTTTGGGGTAGCATTTTGGTGAGCTTCGACAGCTAGCATTTAGTTTATCTAATTTATTTGCGAGCACCATGTCGCACTTCATTCTCGCAGTCATTTTATGAATTATCAGTTTTAGTTTTTTGAATTTGTTCAAACTAATCTTGTGATCGGTTGTGACTGTTGGTATTCATTTTTCGTATCGTTTGTTCCGCTATTTTCATTTTTTTCATCATTCTTTGGTTCACCCACGTTCCATTTATACGGTCCACTAACATATTTCGTCATTTCGTGGCACCGACCCGAACAGTAGCGAAGCATTCTGTTTTATTTTATACTGAAAAAACAGGGTTACTTCTTTTTTTCCATGGCAACTGATCAGTCATTGTAGACATTGATTGGTGTCGTGCCAAGATGGATCCCCATTATTTATTATCAAATTGATTTTGAGTTTTTTTCGAACAATAATTGTCAAGTTTAGATGTTAGAAGGAGTTTGGAGTTCAGAAGATTGGGTGAAATTTTTTACTTGAATCCAATTAAAATGAAAACTTCCCAGAAAGTTAATACTGTATCATTTGAGCCTACCTACAACTGACACTGGGGTTTGCGTGGTCCAGTGATTCTGAGAGCTGTGCCGGCGGTAGCTTTACGCTCACCCATGCCGGAGTCAATGATGAGGATCCAGACCGAGATCAGTTAGCTGCTGCATATGTGGGGCTCTACCATAATTCCGAATTTCTTTCTATTCCATTAATACTATCTTCTTTTTCACTTGCTTTCTTTCTCAAATTACCTCTAAATATCTGCTAACTAGTATCCTATTTACGGAATGTTGTCCTCACATATATGCAGTAGTATTTATCCTCCCCTTATCATCACTCAATTTAATAACAATCTCTCGCAAATCCAATAGGTCGTTGACGCGCAGTAAAACTTGACTACTCATTCACTCTCAATATTATTTCACTATGTGTCTATCAAGTTGAAAGAAATTGTTTTGGACATTTCCAGGGAAACATGTTTTATAATTGAATAATTGAATGTATCAAGCTTACAAATTAATTAGAGCTGAATAGCGAACAAACTTATCAACATATGAAATCAATTGGAGCTGTCTAAGGCTAACGAAGACTCAATATTGTTTAAATCAAGGCACCTGTACCGGTATGTAGCCTAGCGTATGTAACATGTTGCTCATCTTACAGTGCATGTGCTGTGTGTGGGCTACGTACAGTATGTACATAATGATTGCTGCTCAACGAGGAGGCCTATGCTTGCATCCACGAGAGAAACCAGCGAGCTCTGCGCTTCAAGTGTGTTTATTGGATTGTAAATAAGTGTAATTTGTGGGTTATTGTTGAAAACAAATCTCATATTTTCATTGACAAAGTACAGTATTATAATTGTACAATTGAATGTGTTGTATTGTTTGTTTGATTCACTCGCCGCGTGTTCACGATTCTCGAGCATTGTGCAGGGGAAATCTTGATGTGCTCTATGGTCAGTTGTCCGTCACTCGTTAACGTAATTCATCCTTCATGATTGTACAGTGTTTGTGGCTTCTTTATTGTGCATGTCGGGGTGTATGTTTCACATATTTATTTGGCCATAACTGAGTCCATTTCTATTCTAAATGTTGATTAATTAAAAGAAACAATAAAATAAATATATGACACATAATTTAATGAATAGAAAACGTCGGGATATTTCAGATGAGAAGAAAACCAATAAGAATCAATTAGTATATGTCAATGAGAAATCAATTTTTGAACACAATTGATTTATTTGATCTTGATAGTGAAATTTGTAGTTTAATTATTGCCCTATATAATATTTAGGCCTAGGACCTTATATATATATATATTTATATATCTAGGCCTACATACACCTGTATATTATATATATATATATAATTATATATATTACATGCAGTGTGATGAAATTGATGTATTTTGTTAACATTAATGTACGTATTTCAATATGTACCATATGTGAAGTGTGGGGAATGAGTTGAATTATATTTTATTACATAACATGGTGTCTACATTCATTTTTTCAATATATTTCCACTACCGGCACCATCATGTTCCTGAATAAGAAGAATTATGTACTACAAATGGTGTAATATAGGCCTGCTTTACACAGTTGAATGTTGAAACGGCGATGACTGTTCATTGTTTGTACAAATGTGGTGCCGCCCTCGTTAGCTCAGTCAGCTGAGGCACTCTTCACACTTCGAAGTTACCGCTGGTCGTGGGTTTGAATCCCGCATAGATCATGTTTTTTTGTAAACGTCGTTTTACTTATCATCTCTTCATAGTTTCATAATCACCTGCTCATTCGTACCCCCGTATAACGTGGCTGTTGATGGGGTCGTTTGGTAAACAATAATCAATCGCTCGAACAAGTGTGGTGAGGGTCATTTTTATTGATATTTTTATATCATTACTTTCATTATTAATTAGGCTATTATTCTACTATAATTATTATTTCTAATATGTACATCTAATATCACTAATACAGTATTACTTATATGGTATGCACAGGAAAAAAGCCTGAGGCTTGATATATGAATTGGGTAAAAGGTAAAGAGAGAACATCACCGCACCTTACGTGGGTTCATACGCAGAGAGCCTACTTATAGTGAAGAGCCTTTGAAAAGAGCACAGAGATGAAGAATAAACACACGAGATTCCGACGTTTCAGCTGTTGCCTTGGTTACAGTCGAGTGGATGACTTGAACGTACGTAACGTGCAGTTCTGTCTTTACCTTTACCCAATTTAAATTATTCTACGAACATGTAATCCTTACATTTCATCGAAACATATCCTATGACATATATATAACATATCTATATTTTTCTACTCTTGATAATCTAACCTAAATGAATTAAATGTTATGTTAATGTTATGTTAATGTTATGTTGATGTTATTCTCAAATGTTGGGTAGGTATATAGTTGTTGCCGGTCTGAAATAAGGTTTGTTAGCACTGACGCAATCTGTGATAACGCTTGGGCTTTCGCCTCTTCAGCTGTGGCAACCCTGTCTGCTCGAATATCTTGCCATTATCTCGCAATACTCTCGCACAAGAACTGAGGCTTTCGGTGTCTCGCCGTTGCTCTGTAACGTAATATTCACATATCTGTAGGTCAATGGAAAATATTAAAATTCAAGTAAGCAAATACAAATTACGTGGGTACAGTTTTATGAATTGACAGTTAGTGGATTAAGCTTTAGTTTGTGGATTAACTTCGTATCACCCTTGGTTACATGTGTTATTTAACTAAAAAGTAACCAATAGTTACCTCTAGCAGATTAACTATTAACTAATATTTGTAAAACAGGCTTTCAGGTCTATATAAAAATGGTAACTAGCAATACTAGAGAATGATCAAAATTGAGGATTTCCATAAAGACAGGCCTCGTCCTGATTTTCTCATTATGCATGGAAGAGAATAGTATATTTCACGTGTTAGTATAAACTCTTGCTGCATAAGTTCAATAGGCCCACGTTTGCTTTTGTGTTGTTAATATTATTAGTTTATTACCGTCCGACGCTGAAGCTCTTTTTCTCTTTGCTCCTGTGTTGGAAATAGTGGGGGTGGCTTTATTGCGTCAATTGAGCACTCGAACTCTGTGTTCGATGCAGCCATCTTCTATGACCACACAAGGTTCATACATTGTGGACGTACCGGGAAGATCAGCAGATGGTAGGCCAGGGGCTGTATAATGCGCTGTCATAATATACAGCGAACTAATTGGTATACAGGTAGGTATATGACATTCATGATGAATTTATATTGAATGATTACTAAGCAATGCCTCTGTTGGCAGAGGAAGCAGGGAGCTGGCTGTCCCCAGAGATAGCCCCTGGTCCTAGGCGTTCATCAGCGGGTGTTAGCTTGATGTCGCTGACAGGTCCCCTCCCGTAGCTCCGTGATGTTGGAACAGTTGACAGCTTGTTTCCTTGTGGCTGACTCCCAGTCGACCCACACCTGTAACATAAGTTTGCAATCAGTAATAAACTAGCAATCTTGAAACAAATGAATTGTTGGGCCCAACCACCTACAATATTATATTATAGGTAGGTGTTGATGCTATCAGAAATTGTATACATTGACAGTTACACAATAATTCCGATTCATTGACTGCCGTATTGAGAGAGAGAGAAATGCAATTTTTCCAAACCGTTACATAGGGAAAATTCCAAAAAGGGTTTATACATCCTGTATTTTGTAAGCCTTTTATATACTTGTCATTTATGGCATTAAATGAATTATTATTGTATATAATAGTTATTCTATACAGATCACTATGTTTAAGGATGGAATGGTCTTTAGATCTAGAGCTCAAGTTCTACAAAGTTCAAATATAATATATGCCTATACCTTGATCCATTGGGCAGTGGTTTTCTCGGGCCCACTAGCGTCGCCCTTCAGCAGCCTGCCAACAGTTCGGCCTGTGCCCGCCGGCCTTGTATGCCGACCAGCCTGCCCTTGTGAACTGGTCGTGGATACATCAGTACCTTATACTGACTTGACGATGTACGGGTAGCCCGCCTGCTGGCACTAGCAGCCCTGAAAATGATCTTAGTCAGACTTTCAACTTAGTCACTGGATCCAGTAACTGTAATAGACATTATACTTGTGGGATCTTGGACCTAGTCAGATATATGAGTTATTTAATACTAATGAAATATCCAAAGTAATGGTCCATTGACCATTAATAGCCTATTCCAATGAATTATTGTATTTTTCAAAAAGAAGATTCCAGTAGGCCTTTATGCTTCTATTATGAGTAAAGATTGTACTTCATGCATTTTTAATATTAGGACAATTACATCAAAATATCTTGGTACTTATTCATCAAACTTTTGAACTTTTTCAGCGGAAAAATGACGATGAGTTCAAAGGATGAGTTTTTAAAAAGAACGCTAATTTAACAAGGCCTCCTATTGGCCTATTGGCTGACGTGGCATGACGTCATCACCTCGGATCGCTTGAAATAGTTTCATTCTTTTTCAGAACAGAGTGATCTGAATGAAGAAGGCTGTGATAGTTCTCGACTCGTTGCCAGTCGACAACTCGAACGATCGAGATCGTGTGCTCGTAGAGAATAGGCAGTTAACCTTGAGTGCGATGCCGATCGTTCGCGGTCTCGATCGGGATCGCTATCGACCGAATTTCAGTGAGGATACAGAATCCCACTGCAGGTACATATGGTCGAATTCGCCCACTGCAAGTTCTGAGTTGCCTTCGCCTAGCGAATGGGGATGTACGTTGAATGAGAATGGTAAATGGAATTGCTATCGTGGTCGTCTATCCCAGATACTTCCAAGTCGTGCTACGAGCTGATCTCATGCAAGTGCCAACAAGGATGTAGTGGTCGCTGCTCTTGCTACACTGCGGGATTACCTGCACAGCATTGTGCTTATGTGATGGCTGCGAACACTAGATACTATAGAAGTTATCTTGATCTATTATTATGGTTGAGTCGTTAGGGTGGGTCTCTGTATGTAGCTATCTCCTCATGGTGAGACCTGGAAACTGGTTGTGAGTTTTTATCAACATCAAATAAAAACCAACTTGCTAAACGCTACAATATATTGTAAACCTAATTATATATTACATAAACTAATGACCTTTGATGACCTTAAATGACCTCGAAATAACTTGTGTCCTCTTTTGTAGTATCATTAAATATAATATAAATATATTTTAGTTTTCACGAGTAAGTGGATAGCTATTTTCACTTGGACTGAAAATAATTATTTTATTGAGTTCAAAAATTGATTTTATATTCATACGGTTAACCCCACAAAACAAATGATATATAAATATCGCTTTATTATGTCATTAGTTATATGTTTAGGAACATGTACATCATTTCCCCCCGAAAACTAATATTTAGAAAAAAAAAATTACATTTTTCACCTTGATTTGACGTTTTTTTATCAAATATACATGTTTTTTTTGGGAAAATTTTCACATAATATTGTTCATGTATTAGTGAGTTACTGAACAAGATACAGAAAAGTTGAAAATAAAGTATATCCCTCCCCCCCATATTTTCTTTTTTTCAATGCCACTGGATATTTCAGCCCTCGGGGGCAAAATCTTGCTTGGTATCATGGCCAAATAATTTTTGATTATTAAAATGTGCATATCTACCAAATTTCACGCTTTAACCACTAAATGCGCGATTTGTAAGCTATATACAGACAGGACTCGCCAGTCTGAACGTCTCCACAGGCTATCAAATGACTGGCCTAGCCTAGTTATAGTGAGTGTTGAATATACTGATTGAGACTCACCACTCGGAGCCAACATCTTGGCCTGGTTAACCTTCTGGTCAGCTCGTGCAATGAATGTGTAGGAGGGTTTTACACGACCGCCCCGTCAAGGAACCATCCGACACGCAGTCACTGTCCATCGATACATGCCTGGACAAATAGAGCTTCAATACTCGGATACCTTTTGACAACGATGTGATACGGACGAGATAATCTACAATGCTATCTTACCTGAATATATCCTCACAGAACAATGAGAACCGCGCTCTCTTCACACACTCAAGGTCACGAGGCGGTCAACACCAACACGACGGCTGAGAAGTGAAGGGGGCTATGTTAGTATACTGCACTGTGTTACGTGAGCCCACAGCAGTTACCGTGTAGTGAATTTATTTAGTTAACGTCCACATTACGGGTACCGGTAATCAAATCACATAAATAACGCGGTTCCCCAACTCTGGAGCCCATTTCACCGAAGGAGGCGAACATTTAGACTTTTGAATCTTGATTTTTTGTTTCATGGTTCGATCATAAACTGGCCTAGGATACCTTTCTAAACCTCAATTTTTTTCAGATATGTGAGATTTTCAATAGGCCTTCACTGTGGTCAAAGTCTTTGATAAAGTTCAATTTTATTCATCGTCATCACGATGTATATTGAAAATTAATTTAATAATCATTGTCTAGGTTAATATTACACAATCCTAGGCCTACACTAAAATCTATTTGATGTCTATAAGTAATATGCCAAATAATTTGGATTCTTTTTCCTTCTCTCTCCATTATGTTTTGAACTCACATGTTCAATGTTCTCACATGTTGAAAATTATTTTTAAAATGTAAAAAAGAAAATTCAAATCATGACTAATTTATTATGAACAATACCGTTAAACTCTTTGCTCAACCTTTATTTATTGCTTTAATAAAAATCATTTCAAACAGTCAGTTTTCATCAGTTTGTGCCTCGCACAGATTTGTTTGATGACCGACTCTTTTTAATACAATTTTATAGCTATTTCATACTTCTTGAAATAAATTTTATGATTGTTCAATTCCATAATTTCATACTCAGTCATACCACATTTGATACTTTCACGAATTGCACCATGAATATTATAATGCAAATTTGTAAATAGCTTCCGTCAAGTATCAAAAAGAATGTTCTAAATACCTGTTTTCGACGATATAACCAGGGCCCCTCTGAGCTCTGAGCCCCAGGGCAGTTGCCCCTGCATGCGATCTTGTGCGGGAAACATGTTCGTGCGACAAGTTGAGTATTGAACGAAGTACGCATAGAATATTCTTATTAGTCGAACAATAGAATGAATTTTATCTCGTCCTATTATCGTTCCTGTATTTCACTCTTCACTAACCTAAACAAATTATTTGATATTGTCTCAAATAAGCATTGGTAAATACAGTGATGTAGCTTATGACGATTTAAAATTAAAATACAAGATTAATACATTTTGTAATTGATAAATATGAAATTACCCTTAATCCATGAGTGTGATGCCACGCAGTCCATTCTGTGCCAGAGCCATGATCATTTCAATGGCTCTCTTAGCATTGCGGTTGGTGCAAGGTGCAGACTTCCATATGGCTTGGCAGAAATGGCACCAACAGCCATGTGTATTTGCTTCCGGGAATCCTTCCTTCGCTGCACGTTGAAGAGCGGTTATTATCGTGACCACCTTATCTTCCAGCGACGGAAACACTC
Source organism: Brachyptera putata (assembly GCA_907164805.1). Classification (NCBI taxonomy): domain Eukaryota; kingdom Metazoa; phylum Arthropoda; class Insecta; order Plecoptera; family Taeniopterygidae; genus Brachyptera; species Brachyptera putata. The sequence goes on from OU015468.1 coordinate 30,985,940, forward strand.
GATCTCTCACATACTCGACAACGTTTCTGTACGATGCTTTTGTTCTCCGAGTCATGAGAGGATGACACTAAACAAACAAGTAATGGCAAAAGTGTAAAAAAAAAAGATAGTGAAAATAATTAAATAAATTACTGGAAGATAGGCCTAATAGATATTTTACTTAGAGCCGATTGTACCAAACGATTATTAAATATCAATTAGCTAATCATTACTCAAGGTACAAAAATAGCATATGTATCCAAGGGTGGAAACAAGTTGATTAGTTAATTTTCACTTCATTCACTAATTATCACTTGGTACAACCGGCTCTTATGAAATCAATAAATTAAATATACTAAAATAGCGATTGTAATGAAATTTAAAAGTGGCATAAACAGAACCATTTGATATGAGGTGAATCTGAAACCATATTGACCATTTTTTTGAAGAGTAGATTTAAAACCTCCTATACTTTATTCACACGAGAAGAAGACCTGACCCACCCGTGCGTGCACTAATAGTGCTGGATAGTGAAGACGGTTGCTCGGGAACCTTTCTTAGTGAACTCGACTACACGGCAAGCTTGACCATAGTACAAAGTCCAATATCGCCCCTATACATCATTATTGGAGGAAAGCAGCAAATTTATTCTAACTTGTAAAATGAGTGAGATATTTACGTGTAATGTAATTGATATCTACACACCTTGTTTTAGAAACTATTACATAGCTACGTATATTATATACTCACTCACTGCCATCATTAAGGTGTTATTATTAACTAGGAAAACGCCTTATATGCGTTGTGAGATGAGCTTAGAAGTATGGAAATGTAGAACTAGGAAAACGCCTTATATGCGTTGTGAGATGAGCTTAGAAGTATGGAAATGTAGAACTAGGAAAACGCCTTATATGCGTTGTGAGATGAGCTTAGAAGTATGGAAATGTAGAATTAAGAACATTTTGTCAGCTCAATGTACATATACAGGCCATGGATCACTTCAAAGGTTTAAGAACCGCGGCTGTCTGTTGGTATATAAACCTTGGTTCCCAAACAATTATACCAGTGCCTTCTTCATATCCATCACAGATTTTAAACGTTTTAATTTATTGGTGACACTTGTTGCTCACATTTAATAGTTTCTCAATTGTTTTCCTAATTGCTTTTATTGATGTGTAAAAAAGTACATTAAAAAGGCGTTTTCTTCGTTGTTTCACATTCGATTGTCTCACAAATCGCTTAAAATATGTATGATAGATCTTTCCACATTCAGTATAAATTTGAGAGCTTTTGGAAAATGTTGGTTTTCCAAGTATTTCTCCCCGGCCTATTCTTATGGGGAATTTCCATACTTTCCAAATTTTTTCCGGAGACACCGTTTGACCGATTTTTCTGAAAAACAATCCCAACCTATTCTGGTATAACACCAATTTAGGAAAAAAGTTTCGAGTTGATTGAAACTTTTTCCTGACCTGTATGCCGCGTACAAAATTACAAAAAAAAAAAAAAAAAAAAAAGACCAAAATTTTTCGGTATATGGAATGAAAATCTTCGCTGCGCTCATCTAAAAACGCCTTATATGCGTTGTGAGATGAGCTTAGAAGTATGGAAATGTAGAATTAAAAACATTTTGTCAGCTCAATGTACATATACAGGCCATGGATCACTTCAAAGGTTTAAAAACCGCGGCTGTCTGTTGGTATATAAACCTTGGTTTCCAAACAATCAAACCAGTGCCTTCTTCATATCCATCACAGATTTAAACGTTTTAATTTATTGGTGACACTTGTTGCTCACATTTAATAGTTTCTTAATTGCTTTCTTGATTGCTTTTATTGATGTGTAAAAAGTACCTTAAAAATGCGTTTTCTTGGTTATTTCACATCCGATTGTTCCATAAATCGCTTAAAATAGGTATGATAGATCTTTCCACACTCAGTATAAATTTGAGAGCTTTTGAAAAAAATAAAATTCCAAGTATTTCTCCCCTGGCCTATTCTTATGAGGAATTTCCATACTTTCCGATTTTTTTCCGGAAAATCCGTTTGACCGATTTTTCTGAAAAACAATCCCAACCTATTCTGGTATAACACCAATTTGTAAAAAAAGTTTCGAGTTGATTGAAACTTATTCCTGACCTGTATGCCGCGTACAAAATTGCACACAAAAAAACAGAAAAAAAACAAAAAAAAAAAAAACATAAAAACCAAGCCCAAAATTTTTCGTTATTGGAATGAAAATCTTCGCTACGCTCATCTAATTTAAAAAATACCGAAAATACTTGGTGGAACATCATGGGGTGCTGATCGGATAACTATGTTAAGGCTTTATAGATCTCTAATTCGATCCAGGCTAGACTATGGATGCATCCGCTAGACCATCATACCTAAAGACGATCAACACCATTCACAACACAGGAATCAGACTGTCTACAGGAGCGTTTCACACAAGCCCTGTAGTCAGCTTATACTGTGAATCAGGAGAGCCGCCATTAGAGACTAGGAGGAACTATCTTCTATGCAGTTACCTGTCAAGTCTCAGTGGTATGGCGTCGCACCCTACTTACAATAAAGTGTTTCACCCTAATTATAAGAGAATTTACGATACGCGTGATAAGGCAACAAGACCTCTTGGTATCTGCTGGAACGATACCGTTTTGAGCTCCCAAGCACGCAGAATATAAACACCAGTACAGTTGCTCCTTGGATTGTGCCACAGCCAGTCTGTTTGACACAACTGGCTCAACACGCCAAAGCGTCTACCCCTGCCTCTGTTTACCAGCAGTACTTTTATGCATTACGCGACTCTTTTAATGATTACATTTTTATCTACACGGACGGATCTAAATTGAACGGAGCGGTTGGATGTGCTAATGTAGTTGGTTTTACTAGCGTAGGTTTTAAACTCAGTCATTTTTGTAGTGTTTTTACTGCGGAACTTTTTGCCATCTATCAAGCCCTCGTGTATGCGAAGGGGAGTGGAGATCAACATGTTATGATTTGCTCAGACTCTTTGAGTTCACTTCAAGCCCTTTCTAAATTTTTTCCTACTCAATATCTTGTCCAGAAAATCCAGTCACTCCTTTCTGATCTTGATTCTCGTGGAACTAAAGTGGCCTTCTGTTGGATCCCTGGCCATACTGGAATTGCTGGGAATGAGAAGGCAGACCAGGCGGCGAAAGAAGCCACTCTGCGTTCCCGAACCGACTACCCATACATTCCGGCTGCAGATCTGAAAAATAAGTTTAAACAGATTGTGAAGAGCACCTGGCAAGCATCCTGGAATGAGGAAAGTGTTTTAAATAAATTGCGATCAACCAAACCATCAATAAGCCCATACAACACCTCGTGTAGATCAGTCCGAAGGGAAGAAGTTGTATTGTCGCGCCTGCGCTTGGGACATACACTGCTGACGCATGGGTTCCTCCTTAGGGGTGAGCAACAGCCTGAATGTGAGGAGTGCCTTGAGCCACTCACGGTTCGTCACCTCCTGATCGACTGTGACAGGTTCCGGGATCTGCGCCGGCGCCTGCGCATGCCGGAGGACCTGTCACTGATCCTAGGTGACGAACAGAAGGCTGTTGACTGTCTGTTCGTGTTTTTAAAAGAATCGCAACTTTTTAACCTAATATAAGTGATATCTATTCGTGTTACTTGTTATATGTTATTCATTTGTGTTTGTGTTATATGTTATTTATTTGTAATGCTCCGGCCATATACACCGGAGCATGTGATATTCATAATCTAGTCAGCCTTAGTTTAGTTTAGATTTAGTTTAGACTAGTCCCTATCATAGCTAGTAGAAGAACAATCTAGTCAAATCTCAGTATTACAATGCAAGAGGATTCGGCCCTTTACACCGAATCTGTCTGTTCATACGATTAATTATATCAATGTAACAATTTCTTAACCTAGTTTTATATAGTTAATGTGCAGTTACTCTCTGTTTTACTATAGCAATCTACCAAATATTATCAGTAATAAAGTTGAACAACAGGCGCAACATAACCACGTCGTTGACGCGCCGTTAAACCTTAATATTCATTCATTCTCATCTAATTACGTGTAGCCTATCATTTTTGTGATTAAATTCACAAATGTTATTGAAAAATTACAGGGTTTTCAAAAAATATTTTTCTTCTCTCGGTTACTCTTTTCGGCTTTTTTTTAAATTTCGTAATAGTATTACTGAAGTAGTCTAGAACAAATCTGGCACCAATACTATGTAGTACCAACTCGTATAATGACAATTGTATGTTCATGCCAAGCTCCTGAAAAATTAGTTTTCCTGTTTAACAAGATGGGCATGAATGGGAATATATGTAACTCAGAAAAATATTGTGTATTCAAGCACGGTGAAATTAGGTCTTCGCTCATACTCTCATGTATAATGATACATACATAGCCTCTATTCGTTACATGAATTGTACGTAGTTGCTGTGCACGAGGAGAAGTTGGAGTGCCGTCCATGTGTAACTCAATGTCGTACTCATCAGACAGCAGTATCCGCATTCGCTCATACTCTCATGTATAATGATACATACATAGCCTCTATTCGTTACATGAATTGTACGTAGTTGCTGTGCACGAGGAGAAGTTGGAGTGCCGTCCATGTGTAACTCAATGTCGTACTCATCAGACAGCAGTATCCGCATTCGCTCATACTCTCATGTATAATGATACATACATAGCCTCTATTCGTTACATGAATTGTACGTAGTTGCTGTGCACGAGGAGAAGTTGGAGTGCCGTCCATGTGTAACTCAATGTCGTACTCATCAGACAGCAGTATCCGCATTCGCTCATACTCTCATGTATAATGATACATACATAGCCTCTATTCGTTACATGAATTGTACGTAGTTGCTGTGCACGAGGAGAAGTTGGAGTGCCGTCCATGTGTAACTCAATGTCGTACTCATCAGACAGCAGTATCCGCATTCGCTCATACTCTCATGTATAATGATACATACATAGCCTCTATTCGTTACATGAGTTGTACGTAGTTGCTGTGCACGAGGAGAGGTTGGAGTGCCGTCCATGTGTAACTCAATGTCGTACTCATCAGACAGCAGTATCCGCATTCGCTCATACTCTCATGTATAATGATACATACATAGCCTCTATTCGTTACATGAATTGTACGTGGTTGCTGTGCACGAGGAGAAGTTGGAGTGCCGTCCATGTGTAACTCAATGTCGTACTCATCAGACAGCAGTATCCGCATTCGCTCATACTCTCATGTATAATGATACATACATAGCCTCTATTCGTTACATGAATTGTACGTAGTTGCTGTGCACGAGGAGAAGTTGGAGTGCCGTCCATGTGTAACTCAATGTCGTACTCATCAGACAGCAGTATCCGCATTCGCTCATACTCTCATGTATAATGATACATACATAGCCTCTATTCGTTACATGAATTGTACGTAGTTGCTGTGCACGAGGAGAAGTTGGAGTGCCGTCCATGTGTAACTCAATGTCGTACTCATCAGACAGCAGTATCCGCATTCGCTCATACTCTCATGTATAATGATACATACATAGCCTCTATTCGTTACATGAATTGTACGTAGTTGCTGTGCACGAGGAGAAGTTGGAGTGCCGTCCATGTGTAACTCAATGTCGTACTCATCAGACAGCAGTATCCGCATTCGCTCATACTCTCATGTATAATGATACATACATAGCCTCTATTCGTTACATGAATTGTACGTAGTTGCTGTGCACGAGGAGAAGTTGGAGTGCCGTCCATGTGTAACTCAATGTCGTACTCATCAGACAGCAGTATCCGCATTCGCTCATACTCTCATGTATAATGATACATACATAGCCTCTATTCGTTACATGAATTGTACGTAGTTGCTGTGCACGAGGAGAAGTTGGAGTGCCGTCCATGTGTAACTCAATGTCGTACTCATCAGACAGCAGTATCCGCATTCGCTCATACTCTCATGTATAATGATACATACATAGCCTCTATTCGTTACATGAATTGTACGTGGTTGCTGTGCACGAGGAGAAGTTGGAGTGCCGTCCATGTGTAACTCAATGTCGTACTCATCAGACAGCAGTATCCGCATTCGCTCATACTCTCATGTATAATGATACATACATAGCCTCTATTCGTTACATGAATTGTACGTGGTTGCTGTGCACGAGGAGAAGTTGGAGTGCCGTCCATGTGTAACTCAATGTCGTACTCATCAGACAGCAGTATCCGCATTCGCTCATACTCTCATGTATAATGATACATACATAGCCTCTATTCGTTACATGAATTGTACGTGGTTGCTGTGCACGAGGAGAAGTTGGAGTGCCGTCCATGTGTAACTCAATGTCGTACTCATCAGACAGCAGTATCCGCATTCGCTCATACTCTCATGTATAATGATACATACATAGCCTCTATTCGTTACATGAATTGTACGTGGTTGCTGTGCACGAGGAGAAGTTGGAGTGCCGTCCATGTGTAACTCAATGTCGTACTCATCAGACAGCAGTATCCGCATTCGCTCATACTCTCATGTATAATGATACATACATAGCCTCTATTCGTTACATGAATTGTACGTAGTTGCTGTGCACGAGGAGAAGTTGGAGTGCCGTCCATGTGTAACTCAATGTCGTACTCATCAGACAGCAGTATCCGCATTCGCTCATACTCTCATGTATAATGATACATACATAGCCTCTATTCGTTACATGAATTGTACGTAGTTGCTGTGCACGAGGAGAAGTTGGAGTGCCGTCCATGTGTAACTCAATGTCGTACTCATCAGACAGCAGTATCCGCATTCGCTCATACTCTCATGTATAATGATACATACATAGCCTCTATTCGTTACATGAATTGTACGTAGTTGCTGTGCACGAGGAGAGTTGGAGTGCCGTCCATGTGTAACTCAATGTCGTACTCATCAGACAGCAGTATCCGCATTCGCTCATACTCTCATGTATAATGATACATACATAGCCTCTATTCGTTACATGAGTTGTACGTAGATGCTGTGCACGAGGAGAAGTTGGAGTGCCGTCCATGTGTAACTCAATGTCGTACTCATCAGACAGCAGTATCCGCATTCGCTCATACTCTCATGTATAATGATACATACATAGCCTCTATTCGTTACATGAATTGTACGTAGTTGCTGTGCACGAGGAGAAGTTGGAGTGCCGTCCATGTGTAACTCAATGTCGTACTCATCAGACAGCAGTATCCGCATTCGCTCATACTCTCATGTATAATGATACATACATAGCCTCTATTCGTTACATGAATTGTACGTAGTTGCTGTGCACGAGGAGAAGTTGGAGTGCCGTCCATGTGTAACTCAATGTCGTACTCATCAGACAGCAGTATCCGCATTCGCTCATACTCTCATGTATAATGATACATACATAGCCTCTATTCGTTACATGAATTGTACGTAGTTGCTGTGCACGAGGAGAAGTTGGAGTGCCGTCCATGTGTAACTCAATGTCGTACTCATCAGACAGCAGTATCCGCATTCGCTCATACTCTCATGTATAATGATACATACATAGCCTCTATTCGTTACATGAATTGTACGTAGTTGCTGTGCACGAGGAGAAGTTGGAGTGCCGTCCATGTGTAACTCAATGTCGTACTCATCAGACAGCAGTATCCGCATTCGCTCATACTCTCATGTATAATGATACATACATAGCCTCTATTCGTTACATGAATTGTACGTGGTTGCTGTGCACGAGGAGAAGTTGGAGTGCCGTCCATGTGTAACTCAATGTCGTACTCATCAGACAGCAGTATCCGCATTCGCTCATACTCTCATGTATAATGATACATACATAGCCTCTATTCGTTACATGAATTGTACGTGGTTGCTGTGCACGAGGAGAAGTTGGAGTGCCGTCCATGTGTAACTCAATGTCGTACTCATCAGACAGCAGTATCCGCATTCGCTCATACTCTCATGTATAATGATACATACATAGCCTCTATTCGTTACATGAATTGTACGTAGTTGCTGTGCACGAGGAGAAGTTGGAGTGCCGTCCATGTGTAACTCAATGTCGTACTCATCAGACAGCAGTATCCGCATTCGCTCATACTCTCATGTATAATGATACATACATAGCCTCTATTCGTTACATGAATTGTACGTGGTTGCTGTGCACGAGGAGAAGTTGGAGTGCCGTCCATGTGTAACTCAATGTCGTACTCATCAGACAGCAGTATCCGCATTCGCTCATACTCTCATGTATAATGATACATACATAGCCTCTATTCGTTACATGGATTGTACGTGGTTGCTGTGCACGAGGAGAAGTTGGAGTGCCGTCCATGTGTAACTCAATGTCGTACTCATCAGACAGCAGTATCCGCATTCGCTCATACTCTCATGTATAATGATACATACATAGCCTCTATTCGTTACATGAATTGTACGTAGTTGCTGTGCACGAGGAGAAGTTGGAGTGCCGTCCATGTGTAACTCAATGTCGTACTCATCAGACAGCAGTATCCGCATTCGCTCATACTCTCATGTATAATGATACATACATAGCCTCTATTCGTTACATGAGTTGTACGTGGTTGCTGTGCACGAGGAGAAGTTGGAGTGCCGTCCATGTGTAACTCAATGTCGTACTCATCAGACAGCAGTATCCGCATTCGCTCATACTCTCATGTATAATGATACATACATAGCCTCTATTCGTTACATGAATTGTACGTAGTTGCTGTGCACGAGGAGAAGTTGGAGTGCCGTCCATGTGTAACTCAATGTCGTACTCATCAGACAGCAGTATCCGCATTCGCTCATACTCTCATGTATAATGATACATACATAGCCTCTATTCGTTACATGAATTGTACGTGGTTGCTGTGCACGAGGAGAAGTTGGAGTGCCGTCCATGTGTAACTCAATGTCGTACTCATCAGACAGCAGTATCCGCATTCGCTCATACTCTCATGTATAATGATACATACATAGCCTCTATTCGTTACATGAATTGTACGTAGTTGCTGTGCACGAGGAGAAGTTGGAGTGCCGTCCATGTGTAACTCAATGTCGTACTCATCAGACAGCAGTATCCGCATTCGCTCATACTCTCATGTATAATGATACATACATAGCCTCTATTCGTTACATGAATTGTACGTAGTTGCTGTGCACGAGGAGAAGTTGGAGTGCCGTCCATGTGTAACTCAATGTCGTACTCATCAGACAGCAGTATCCGCATTCGCTCATACTCTCATGTATAATGATACATACATAGCCTCTATTCGTTACATGAATTGTACGTAGTTGCTGTGCACGAGGAGAAGTTGGAGTGCCGTCCATGTGTAACTCAATGTCGTACTCATCAGACAGCAGTATCCGCATTCGCTCATACTCTCATGTATAATGATACATACATAGCCTCTATTCGTTACATGAATTGTACGTAGTTGCTGTGCACGAGGAGAAGTTGGAGTGCCGTCCATGTGTAACTCAATGTCGTACTCATCAGACAGCAGTATCCGCATTCGCTCATACTCTCATGTATAATGATACATACATAGCCTCTATTCGTTACATGAATTGTACGTAGTTGCTGTGCACGAGGAGAAGTTGGAGTGCCGTCCATGTGTAACTCAATGTCGTACTCATCAGACAGCAGTATCCGCATTCGCTCATACTCTCATGTATAATGATACATACATAGCCTCTATTCGTTACATGAATTGTACGTAGTTGCTGTGCACGAGGAGAAGTTGGAGTGCCGTCCATGTGTAACTCAATGTCGTACTCATCAGACAGCAGTATCCGCATTCGCTCATACTCTCATGTATAATGATACATACATAGCCTCTATTCGTTACATGAATTGTACGTAGGTTGCTGTGCACGAGGAGAAGTTGGAGTGCCGTCCATGTGTAACTCAATGTCGTACTCATCAGACAGCAGTATCCGCATTCGCTCATACTCTCATGTATAATGATACATACATAGCCTCTATTCGTTACATGAATTGTACGTGGTTGCTGTGCACGAGGAGAAGTTGGAGTGCCGTCCATGTGTAACTCAATGTCGTACTCATCAGACAGCAGTATCCGCATTCGCTCATACTCTCATGTATAATGATACATACATAGCCTCTATTCGTTACATGAATTGTACGTAGTTGCTGTGCACGAGGAGAAGTTGGAGTGCCGTCCATGTGTAACTCAATGTCGTACTCATCAGACAGCAGTATCCGCATTCGCTCATACTCTCATGTATAATGATACATACATAGCCTCTATTCGTTACATGAATTGTACGTAGTTGCTGTGCACGAGGAGAAGTTGGAGTGCCGTCCATGTGTAACTCAATGTCGTACTCATCAGACAGCAGTATCCGCATTCGCTCATACTCTCATGTATAATGATACATACATAGCCTCTATTCGTTACATGAATTGTACGTGGTTGCTGTGCACGAGGAGAAGTTGGAGTGCCGTCCATGTGTAACTCAATGTCGTACTCATCAGACAGCAGTATCCGCATTCGCTCATACTCTCATGTATAATGATACATACATAGCCTCTATTCGTTACATGAATTGTACGTAGTTGCTGTGCACGAGGAGAAGTTGGAGTGCCGTCCATGTGTAACTCAATGTCGTACTCATCAGACAGCAGTATCCGCATTCGCTCATACTCTCATGTATAATGATACATACATAGCCTCTATTCGTTACATGAATTGTACGTAGGTTGCTGTGCACGAGGAGAAGTTGGAGTGCCGTCCATGTGTAACTCAATGTCGTACTCATCAGACAGCAGTATCCGCATTCGCTCATACTCTCATGTATAATGATACATACATAGCCTCTATTCGTTACATGAATTGTACGTAGTTGCTGTGCACGAGGAGAAGTTGGAGTGCCGTCCATGTGTAACTCAATGTCGTACTCATCAGACAGCAGTATCCGCATTCGCTCATACTCTCATGTATAATGATACATACATAGCCTCTATTCGTTACATGAGTTGTACGTAGATGCTGTGCACGAGGAGAAGTTGGAGTGCCGTCCATGTGTAACTCAATGTCGTACTCATCAGACAGCAGTATCCGCATTCGCTCATACTCTCATGTATAATGATACATACATAGCCTCTATTCGTTACATGAATTGTACGTGGTTGCTGTGCACGAGGAGAAGTTGGAGTGCCGTCCATGTGTAACTCAATGTCGTACTCATCAGACAGCAGTATCCGCATTCGCTCATACTCTCATGTATAATGATACATACATAGCCTCTATTCGTTACATGAGTTGTACGTGGTTGCTGTGCACGAGGAGAAGTTGGAGTGCCGTCCATGTGTAACTCAATGTCGTACTCATCAGACAGCAGTATCCGCATTCGCTCATACTCTCATGTATAATGATACATACATAGCCTCTATTCGTTACATGAATTGTACGTAGTTGCTGTGCACGAGGAGAAGTTGGAGTGCCGTCCATGTGTAACTCAATGTCGTACTCATCAGACAGCAGTATCCGCATTCGCTCATACTCTCATGTATAATGATACATACATAGCCTCTATTCGTTACATGAGTTGTACGTGGTTGCTGTGCACGAGGAGAAGTTGGAGTGCCGTCCATGTGTAACTCAATGTCGTACTCATCAGACAGCAGTATCCGCATTCGCTCATACTCTCATGTATAATGATACATACATAGCCTCTATTCGTTACATGAGTTGTACGTAGGTTGCTGTGCACAAGGAGAAGTTGGAGTGCCGTCCATGTGTAACTCAATGTCGTACTCATCAGACAGCAGTATCCGCATTCGCTCATACTCTCATGTATAATGATACATACATAGCCTCTATTCGTTACATGAATTGTACGTGGTTGCTGTGCACGAGGAGAAGTTGGAGTGCCGTCCATGTGTAACTCAATGTCGTACTCATCAGACAGCAGTATCCGCATTCGCTCATACTCTCATGTATAATGATACATACATAGCCTCTATTCGTTACATGAATTGTACGTAGTTGCTGTGCACGAGGAGAAGTTGGAGTGCCGTCCATGTGTAACTCAATGTCGTACTCATCAGACAGCAGTATCCGCATTCGCTCATACTCTCATGTATAATGATACATACATAGCCTCTATTCGTTACATGAATTGTACGTAGTTGCTGTGCACGAGGAGAAGTTGGAGTGCCGTCCATGTGTAACTCAATGTCGTACTCATCAGACAGCAGTATCCGCATTCGCTCATACTCTCATGTATAATGATACATACATAGCCTCTATTCGTTACATGAATTGTACGTAGTTGCTGTGCACGAGGAGAAGTTGGAGTGCCGTCCATGTGTAACTCAATGTCGTACTCATCAGACAGCAGTATCCGCATTCGCTCATACTCTCATGTATAATGATACATACATAGCCTCTATTCGTTACATGAGTTGTACGTAGATGCTGTGCACGAGGAGAGTTGGAGTGCCGTCCATGTGTAACTCAATGTCGTACTCATCAGACAGCAGTATCCGCATTCGCTCATACTCTCATGTATAATGATACATACATAGCCTCTATTCGTTACATGAGTTGTACGTGTTGCTGTGCACGAGGAGAAGTTGGAGTGCCGTCCATGTGTAACTCAATGTCGTACTCATCAGACAGCAGTATCCGCATTCGCTCATACTCTCATGTATAATGATACATACATAGCCTCTATTCGTTACATGAATTGTACGTAGTTGCTGTGCACGAGGAGAAGTTGGAGTGCCGTCCATGTGTAACTCAATGTCGTACTCATCAGACAGCAGTATCCGCATTCGCTCATACTCTCATGTATAATGATACATACATAGCCTCTATTCGTTACATGAATTGTACGTAGTTGCTGTGCACGAGGAGAAGTTGGAGTGCCGTCCATGTGTAACTCAATGTCGTACTCATCAGACAGCAGTATCCGCATTCGCTCATACTCTCATGTATAATGATACATACATAGCCTCTATTCGTTACATGAATTGTACGTGGTTGCTGTGCACGAGGAGAAGTTGGAGTGCCGTCCATGTGTAACTCAATGTCGTACTCATCAGACAGCAGTATCCGCATTCGCTCATACTCTCATGTATAATGATACATACATAGCCTCTATTCGTTACATGAATTGTACGTGGTTGCTGTGCACGAGGAGAAGTTGGAGTGCCGTCCATGTGTAACTCAATGTCGTACTCATCAGACAGCAGTATCCGCATTCGCTCATACTCTCATGTATAATGATACATACATAGCCTCTATTCGTTACATGAATTGTACGTGGTTGCTGTGCACGAGGAGAAGTTGGAGTGCCGTCCATGTGTAACTCAATGTCGTACTCATCAGACAGCAGTATCCGCATTCGCTCATACTCTCATGTATAATGATACATACATAGCCTCTATTCGTTACATGAATTGTACGTGGTTGCTGTGCACGAGGAGAAGTTGGAGTGCCGTCCATGTGTAACTCAATGTCGTACTCATCAGACAGCAGTATCCGCATTCGCTCATACTCTCATGTATAATGATACATACATAGCCTCTATTCGTTACATGAATTGTACGTGGTTGCTGTGCACGAGGAGAGTTGGAGTGCCGTCCATGTGTAACTCAATGTCGTACTCATCAGACAGCAGTATCCGCATTCGCTCATACTCTCATGTATAATGATACATACATAGCCTCTATTCGTTACATGAATTGTACATGGTTGCTGTGCACGAGGAGAAGTTGGAGTGCCTTCTCATCTCGCAACATTGTAGGCTCATGCTATTTCAACGTCGTCTCAACTGGTACGATTCTCATCTCGCACCATTCTCATCTCGCAACATTGTAGGCTCATGCTATTTCAACGTCGTCTCAACTGGTACGATTCTCTACTGGCACCATTCTCATCTCGCAACATTTCAGGCTCATGCCATTTCAACGTCGTCTCAACTGGTACGATTCTCATCTCGCACGATTCTCATCTCGCAACATTGTAGGCTCATGCTATTTCAACGTCGTCTCAACTGGTACGATTCTCATCTCGCACGATTCTCATCTCGCAACATTTGACCACACCTTCAGGCGTGTTTGTTCCCTCCTTCTCATATATTCGCACAATGAACGTGCGACGTGATTACAAGTAGGTTGACGCCCCATGCTCCATTTTGTCCAACCACTAAACTGCCCTACTAAGAAAGAGGACCTTATCTACCCGAAAGTTGATTCTGATTCGACACCATAAACGCAAATAATTCAACGCTGCTAAAATATGTGCCCTGCTATATTATATCCAAACATATTTTGAGTTTATTTTTCATGAGAAAGATGATTTTCATAAAAAGAAAGTCATAACTTTAATATTTTTCAAGTTATTGTAGATAAGGTTGTTTTTCTTAGTATCGGTTGTTTAATTAATTCATCATTCCTAAGGAAAATAACCTTATCTGCATATTTTACACAATTATGATCTGGAAATGTTACATTGGTTTGCATTTTTTTATTGAATGCATACTGTAGCAGCACAATATCAAATAATATCCGATATTAAAGGATAAATTAATAAAAACACAATATTTTGATTCAAATTATTTATGCACGTAATATTAAAAAAATACAACTTGAACTGCAGACGGTGACAAACTCTTTATGGTCAGGTGCTAGAAATGGCCTCCGTGTTACTCGCTATCCTCCTGGAGGTCAACAAGGTCGAGAACGTTGTCAACTGGCAATTCGTACCAAAACTTTCTACTAGTCTCGGGCATCAGCGGACAGAGCTTCAACAAGATGTCTTTTTTCTTTTCACTAGGTATTCCCCTAAAAGCTTTTCGTCCTTCAGGCCATACATACTTTGACTTCATGGCCTTCGCATTTAAGAAGTTTAGTTCCATAAGAGGCTGGTCGAAGTTTGTGCGGTATTGAAGAACGCGTTTTCCTCTCGTTGCTAGGACTTGTACCATCTCACTCAAGTATGGGCGGGGGGTATGCTTTTTTAATTTAGTTTGTGATGTTTGGTCCTTCCAATCATAGAAGTCAGATGGCTGCATGTCTGCAATAGTCACTTTTCCAGAATTAGAATTGCTGATCGCTTCTTTAAAGTCGTTAAAATTGCAAATCTTCCCACTCTTCTTCATCGATAACTCCACCTGGTGGTGGAAAGAATCGGCCGACATAAAAGTGTGTCCAGGCTCGAAGTAATTGATTGCAAGAGTTTTTGAGGACACGTCTACCGAGTTTACGATGTTGATAAAGAAGTTCAGCAAAGTCCAATTTTTATTTTGACCTGAACAGTTATCCAGCCAAAGCACCACATGTTCAACGTCACACTGAATTTTAAAAAATTGGTGGAACGCACTTACGATTTCCTCTTTTTTACGTCCGGCAACCGCTTCATGCCAAATAACTGCGACTGGTTTGCAATTGTTTGTAGTCTTATCCGATGGAACGAAGCTTTCATTAAAAGCTATGATTCTTTTGGTGAATACTACTGATTTGAAAGTATCCATTCGTGGCAACATTATAACCTTTTCTAGGTCGGCAGAATAATAAATCTTGTTCGGGTCTTGTTCTTGCCTAGCTAATTCAGCGTGTTCACGATACTTATTTCTTCCAACCTTAGCGCGGTCCACGTGTATTTGCCACTTCTGACACGGAATGCATTCAGGATTTAAATTTTCCTTTGTGTGCGATGAATCGTGTTCAGCAAAAAAGGCACATTGCTCACATTCCTCGTGCCCCAGTTTAGTGAAAGCTATATTTAATTCTTGTAGAACAGAGCGGTACATGTCATACGAACACTTGAAATCTTTATGGGTGTCGCGAAAATCTCCGTACATTCTGACGATGGTCAGTTCATTCGGCAAATAACGTCTACGAGGAGCGTGCTCTCTGCGGTAATGCGACACAGTAGGATGATATAAAAGAATATGTTTCTTAATAACCTCCCTATCAACTTTTAGATGATTTGCATGCGTTCCTCGTTTGTCTGATTTTGGATGAATTGAAGCAAGCGAAACACTGTTCATTGTGTTGTGCAAAACAGTGTCATTATTTTTGGTATAACCAAGTGTGGTCAAAAAAAATATTTTACACACTTCAAGTTGCTGTGAGTTTTTGTTCTTCAAGTAATATTTATACGACTTTTTCCGTGCTGACGGCTCTCCAGTTGTTTGTCTTCTTACTGGAATAAAAGATACGTTATTAAATATGTACGCCCGTCGTTTTGCCCAATCGAGCTTCCAAAATTGTTCATTAATGTTTAAGCGCCTATCTTCTGGTATTTCCATGTTGCATCGCTTCTTGCAATTAACACAAGGTGGCTGAACTGCGTGATCTGCTCTCAATTTATTCATCTTTAGATCGCATCTTTGGTTTGTTCCCAACATGTTTACCTTTCTTTTTCTAGGAAGTCCTTTTTTAGTTAGCAAGGGTTCATGTAGAAGGTCCAGATCAACAGCCGCTTCGTTAGCAGTTGGCTCGACCATCTCGATCAATTCGTTGTTAGCAACTTGCTGGGCTACGACACGAAACGCAATCCCATCTTCAACGTTAGCCGCTTCGATTAAATTGTTATAAATTTCTTCGAGAACGGCTGGCTCGGCCATTTCGATCGATTCATCGGTATCAACTTGGGCTACGACACGAAACACGACATTATTATCAACGTTAGCTGCTTCGGTTAAATGATAAGAAAGTTCTTCGAGCACGACTGGCTCGGCCATCTCGAACGACTCATCGGTATCGGTAACTTGGGCTACGACACGAAACGCAATCCCATCTTCAACGTTAGCCGCTTCGATTAAATTGTTATGAATTTTCCGAGAACGGCTGGCTCGGCCATTTGGAACGACTCATCGGTATCAACTTGGGCTACGACACGAAAAGCGTTATCATCTTCAATGTTGAGCGTTGTTAATATTCCATTCAGAAGCTCTCCGTTAACCACAGCTTGACCTAAATTCATTTATACACATTAGTAAAAAGAAACAAACTAAGAGAGGCCTAGACGTATATAAACTCATTAACTTTAATGTTGGTTGCATATCATTCTAGATTTTGGCCCAGCAAAAATAGGTTAGGTAGGCCTAGGCCTAGGCCTTGGATTTAGTACTTACTCTGTAAAACAGATACATTCTGCTTCTTCACCAAATTAAGCATTTGCTGCCCTCTTGATAAATATTTGTGGTAATTAGCAGATCCACGTTTACTCATGATTTACAGCTGTCAATAATTACAACTTGAAAGAGTTGTAATACCAACAACTCACTTACTCTGACACCGTACACAGCTTTTGTAGGTTATGTTGCCCATAGCCATGCAGGTGGCGCAAAATAAGATACTGTAACAGTACCATTGACAGAATCTCAATGACAGTACTAAGCAAGAAAGCCTTAAGTGCAAGCCAGACAGTAGATAAGGTGTTCTTTCTTCGTATTTGCAGTTAAGGTCTTTTCATTTAGAAAATGCTTGAAATGTGTACTTACTTATTGAGGAAAATAGCTGTTTTAGCATAGAAGGAGTGTAGATACGGGTTTGAAACTTGGAAAAAAGGAAGTAAACATGGCTCTGACATATATAATGCATCTAACTCAAAAATGTCAAAATGTGTAGATAAGGTCCTCTTCCTTAGTAGGGCACTATACATTGTTGGCTAATATCACTTGAAATTCGAAACAGGATTCGAATATAAATTATAATAGAGCCCCGTTCATCAAAATGTATGGAAACGACTCTTCGAAGAGCAGAAAGTCACCCAAGAAGAAGTTGTTCTGGGGAAAGTGAAAAATCCGATTTAACTTGTCTTTGTCGTCTTCTTATACATAATTCATTGTGATGATCCAACTATTTAATTTCAATTTTCATCTCACTCTTATCATATAGCTATATAATATAGTTGAACGTCTCATTGTTTTGGTACCAATATAAACTACTCGTTCATAGAAGATGGATTTTCAATAGTTGGAGCATTCGATTAGTCAATGAATAATCCTACAGTTGATCTTTTCTGAGCTTTATCCAGACAAACGCACTCACGATTTTTAAATTTAATTGAGCTAAAGAATTCAACTTGCTATACACTTTTTTATACAAGCCTCACACACCCACTTTTCCTGGATTGGAATATAAAATTCCGTCGCCATCACTATCTATCAAATCATCTCATCTCCATTCAAAAAAATTCCGGGAAAACGCTTCATGTGCGTTATTATTAAGTTGTATATGGATTAGGGACAAATAGCACGCCTAATTGTCTGGTTTTAATCTTCTACGTCAACTTTTCTTTCACACATCGATTTCTACTGGACTCAGCTGCAATCGTCATAAGAGATCCATATCAGGGTTGTGGAATTACTTCATTGTTGTATTTGGAATAAGAAGGTTGAATGAATGCACTGATTGTTGTAGTCGGGAAAGTTATTACTGGCCATCTTATCTATTGTCAAATCACACACCGAAATGACAAATCAACCACAGTAGTGGGCCTACTGTAACGCATTCTCTGTTCTTCTAATTACTTGGGTTGAATGAAAATTATAATTGTGGAAACCTTAACATTGTAGACATTAAGGAAACTTCTGGCATTGGATCTTGGTCAATTACTGATGGGCATTTCAATAGAGAATGTATTACTGAGAGTTACGTGAAAATGGTAATGTAAATGGTTTGTGTAATCGGTCAATACGTAACACTGAATTGAACACACAAAAAAAAAATGATAGAAAGAGGTGAACAAATGATTGACAACCAACCTCAATCTCATAGAAACAAGTAAGCTGGAATGTGGGAATAGGCAGGTGTAGTAATAGTTCATCGAGTATCAATAATATTCGAAATTGTTTGAACATTGATTTTCAGTTTTCTATTCAACAATCATACAAATGATCACAAATTACAAAATGTGAATCTTTTTATAAGAAAACATTGCCCTAATGGAGTTTTTACACACAATTATTCAAATCGTCACAAAATGAATGAGAAATTAATATACAGGACAAAAATGAAACAAAACTAGAACGGAATTGTAGGCCCTATACTATACAATACGTGAATATATATATTATACATATATAGCCCATATATATATACATGCTGATCTCGTAGACTTGATCTCGTAGACCTGAATGTCTCAGAATGTGCTAAAAAAATGGATATTATGGATATTTGAGGTCGTTTTAAATAATTGAAACACCCATACAATATATATATATATATATTTATAAAAAATATATATAAAAGAAAAAAAAAAAAAACGCTGCTAAGAAGTGTAAAACAAGTTATTCCACTTGAAACTAGGGGTGTGTACGCGGTCCCATGCGGGTCATGTGGCAAAGTATACGTAGGGCAAACCAACAGAAGAATATCGGCTCGAGTCGATGAACATAGACTTGCTGTGAAAAAAGACCAAAGCACTTCTGCCCCAGCGCAACACGTGAGAGAAGAACATCACTGGATTGATTTCGATCAGGCTAAATCTCTCGCCACTGTGCCACATTTACTGTCGCGAATAGTAAGGGAATCGATCGAAATAGAAAAGCGACCCAGTAATTTAAACAAACGAGACGATGGACAAAGGCTAGCTGCATCATGGAAACCCACGTTAAAAAACTGTGCAACTACCAACGTCAATATAGCGCCGACGACTATGGACCCCATGATTACGTGCACGAACAGAGACAATACTCGCCCTGCCAGAAATACTAAAGTTGTTACAACATCCATCAACACACCACTGACCCACATAATAACTAGGTCAGCAACAAGTAAACCTGTTCAGGCAACAGAGGGCGTTGATAACACAGGTCGGATGACAAGAATGAAAAGCAAAATGCTCGCATTAGAGCGCGCACGTGACGTCACCCAGCGCTGCTAGCTTCACTTCTCTGGACTCAGGTGTGTGCATCTTTTGGCGCCAAAACAGATGTGACAGTTGCTGGCTGCTCTCCCATTGGTCCTTGTCATCACATGACCACGGCAACCAATTACATCAAGGCAACACAGTTTTAGCGGTACTTCGTGTAAATAGACGCATCGAGAATGAGAAGAAGGTCAGTGAGCTCTATGGTTTGACTCAAGACTGTTGTCTCCAAGAAGATGAATAGTGCGATCTATTCGAAACGTCGGGATAGTGCGACAAAGTGCAGGATTCGGCCTGCACTGCAATCTCTCAAAAGTAAGCGGCATTATCCTAAAGAAAACTTTAATATATATATATATATATATATATATATATATATATATATATATATATATATACACACATATATATATATATATATATATATATATATATATATATATATATATATATATATATATATATACACATATATATATATATATATATATATATGTGAGCACGGAGATTTTCGCGGCCAATGGTTGATGGTAAAAATGTTTCCACGGTAAGTTTGCTGCGATTAGAAAGCATGTTAAACGAGCCGTCGAAAAGCGCTCCCAGCCATTCGACCACTTACCACCGTTGCCTGATGATGCTGGATGAAATTCCAGCGAAACGTCGCATCAACCGGTCCTTTTTAGGACCCAACATGCTTTCTAATCGCAGCAAACTTACCGTGGAAACATTTTCACCATATATAATTATATATATATATATATATTCATATATATATATATTCGTATATATATATATTTATATATACAGATCATTAACCAGATTTGATTCGCATTCAGGTACTGACTATAACTTATATAATTACAGAAAATTAAACATTGTATAAAAACGAACTAATACTCTACTTCTATTCTAACAATCATCATTATTGCAATTATTTCATGTTTTTCGCATATTCGCACATTAGTTTGAGAAAATGTTCAAGTGTTGCGTTATTATTGCATTACATAATGGGCACTGATCTCCCACAGGGAGTGCTGTGGTACAAAAGCTGCAAAAATGTTTGTGACCGCACGGTAGGAACAACTTATTTGCCCTACATCTTGCAGCGCATGTTATGCACTTATCCTCCTCTGGCATCTTGTCGAGTACATCATCAACTTCTTCGGGATACCCTGCAAATGATAGTGAATATTTTATGATCGAGATTTTCTAGTTTTCAAGCATTCAAGCTCAAAGTTGCATACATAGTCAAGTTTACAGGTTTTCGATTTCGATTTCAAGTGTCACTCACAAGCGTTTTGATCAGGTAAACGACATTGCCGGCTCATGACAACATGTTCCTCATCTGTTGACACCTGTATTGCTCGTTCTAAATCTGAAAACAAAACATCGTGAACTCCTTGAGAGGGATAACCAATAAACGTATATATGTATGTTTATGGAGAGAGCAGGAGTGAACTGAATGGAAAGGATAGACATGTGAACGGGCATGAACAAATTACGTGGAGTAATAAGTATTTGACTTACCTATTCTCCGTTGTCTTGCTGGAGTAGGTAGAAAGTCGTCATCGCTGTCGGATGAGCTGATTATGATTGGTCGTTGCTCCTGCCTCCTAGCACGATCGAGGAGCCGGATTCCTCCTCCCCTCTCTGTTTGTGTTGCATTAGCTAGTGACAAGATAAGAAACCTAGTCAAGTACGTTTCATCGATGTGACTCGAAACTTATTTGGAAAACCGGTACGGGCGGTACCCCACTTATTCAA
Organism: Brachyptera putata; assembly: GCA_907164805.1. Taxonomy (NCBI): domain Eukaryota; kingdom Metazoa; phylum Arthropoda; class Insecta; order Plecoptera; family Taeniopterygidae; genus Brachyptera; species Brachyptera putata. The sequence goes on from OU015468.1 coordinate 31,007,539, forward strand.
ATTGGTTGAAATTTGAGTGGGTAAATTTTAAAATAATTCACCTTCCGTGATTATCCAGAAGTGATTACATAACATGTACGCGCTGCACAAGATAATTGGTACACCCGAATCAATCTAATTCGAAGCTGTAATAATTCTTTATGTGACGAATAATAGTATTTATATCGGCCTCAACTACTGAAATAGAAAGATGAGGCTTACAATCAGCTCCTGTAGTGGCCGTGTGGTTAGCTGCTTGGCCCCCATCGTCTAGCCTTCCTGCAGCAGTTTGTTGCTTTCTGTCCAATCCTACTCTAAATTGACTAAATCGAAATTGAAAAAATAAGAATTAAATTTTAAAAATAATCAAACTAAATCTGAAAAAACAAAAGTGGATCTTTGTAGCTGGGATTGCGGGAAAAGCAACTCGTTGAAACTTGAGTCAGTTTAAAATATTACGTGTATTTTCAACAAAATGACTACAATGACGTTAAAACAAAACACAAAACTTCAATCTTGTAACAATGGAACAAAGAAAAGTTGTCATCCCAATGGCCTATTGAGATCACAACGTGATTTTAAATGACGCAAAGAGAAATTAAACTACCTTCATACAAACAATACTGAAAAATATATATATTTATTTAACTGACCAGGGCAGATTGGTTTAAACAATGTCTGATTTTACCGTGATTGGTCCCTCGCTCGCTGGTTCGCTCACCCCACGCGCGCACACGCAAGTTTCCGCCGAACCACGCGTCTTCGAGTCCCGGGGCGGGTAGTCACGTCTCCTCACCGAGTTCGCCTTGTTCCACGTTCGTTGTCACCCAAGCTGGCGATGTTGGACTCCGCCAAGCTGGCGATGCTGAACTACCCGGTTCGAAGTCGGAACCCCCAACCAGTGATCTCCGGTCGACGTTTTCACTGACTTGTCTCTCTGATTGTCTATATCGTTCTCCTCTCATCTCCCTGTTTCACCAGGCTTGTCCTGTAGGAGCTTACTTTCGTTCGACCAATAAAATATGCGGATACAAATTTAAACCAATCACAATTCACCATACATCAGCTTTTGGCTTTTGTGGCTTGATGCATCCCCTGGTCATATATCTGTCACTTCTTAAACTTATTGTATCTGCCCTATGCCGAGTGTTCTGATTAAATTATGGTTTGTACACATTTGACAAAATACACTTGAAACACTAGATACATTGGTACAAGATGACTATAAACAGAAAGTTAATGCAATTGAGAAAAACAACTGAAGTGTGCTTGTGGAATGGGGGATGCAGGCACGAGATGACGGGGTGAAGGGTGTTAATGGATGGTCGTCATGAAATCAACAGACTCAGAAAGTCAAGACAACGTGGGAATTATCAAACAAAAAGAACTTATTAACATCAAAATTTAGACATGGAAAACTATCATGTTACAAGTTGTTGGGTGGCGACACATGATGCAACCATTATGGATGAGAACATTTATTCAGAATGTAGACCCACATAGTTTGTATTTATTAATTCAGTTTTCTTATTTGTTTTCCATCATTTGAATGTTTCCATGTTTGAAATAATAATTTTCATTGCAACCTTTTATTTCACATTTTCACCGGATTGTATAAATGAAACAGTAAATTCAACCGAATTCATGTCAACACATTCCATGTTGGAACAGGCAATACTTGCCTCCTGTTTCTTGGCCTACAGTGAAGTCGTTTCTTCGCCTACGGGAAGCGAGGGGTAAGCCTATTTCGTTTTGGGCAGTCGGGAATGCAGCAAAGAAGCGGTTGGCGGCAGCCTGGGCCCTTTCTCTCCGCACTAAGCGATTTTCCAAGCGTTCTATAAAATTCGCAAGAAATACGTTGATGTAAGAACATTTTTTAATTATATTGTCTGCTGCTTGCATATAATATAGGCCTACTCTCTGTAGTCTAAACTGAATAAACGCTAGACGCTTTTGCAGTAGAAATTCAAATATTTTCGAAGAATTATTTTGTCAAAAGTCTCCACAAGTTGATCAAAAATATGTTTGTCTGGAAAGTGATGAAACCGATTGGGTCCAGAAACTATACAGATCCGAGTTTTATGGGTCCGTGAGTCTATAAGAAGTTTCAGATTGATGAAGCGAACCATCCGATCAGTGGAGTGCACTATTCCGCAATTCAGAAAAAAAAATCGAAGTGGTGATGAACTGATAATTCTCGATATCTTCACAGTTCTAGCTTGGATGAGAATGCGTGTCCTCAAAAAATGTCATCTTGATCAAACAAACCTTCTGACCCGTGGAGAGTGAAAAAAAGGCAAAGATTTGACCGAATGAAAGTCTTCGTCTACGCTCATCTAAAAATTATTGAAGCTCCATCATTTGAGCAGAACAAGAATTGTAGATAAAGAAAATTAATTACCATTGATGATTGGGGGCCACTCTCCAATCGTTGGGGCAACAACCTCCACTTCTGGCGCAACAACCTCCACTTCTGGCGCCACAACCTCCACTTCTGGCGCCACAACCTCCACTCCTGGCGCCACAACCTCCACTTCTGGCGCAACAACCTCCACTCCTGGCGCCACAACCTCCATTCCTGGCGCCACAACCTCCATTCCTGGCGCCACAACCTCCACTTCTGGCGCAACAACCTCCACTCCTGGCATCACAACCTCCACTCCTGGCGCCACAACCTCCACTTCTGGCGCCACAACCTCCACTCCTGACGCAACAACCTCCACTCCTGGCGCCACAACCTCCATTCCTGGCGCCACAACCTCCATTCCTGGCGCCACAACCTCCACTTCTGGCGCAACAACCTCCACTCCTGGCACCACAACCTCCACTCCTGGCGCCACAACCTCCACTTCTGGCGCAACAACCTCCATTCCTGGCACCACAACCTCCATTCCTGGCGCAACAACCTCCACTTCTGGCGCAACAACCTCCACTTCTGGCGCCACAACCTCCACTTCTGGCGCCACAACCTCCACTCCTGGCGCCACAACCTCCACTTCTGGCGCAACAACCTCCACTCCTGGCGCCACAACCTCCATTCCTGGCGCCACAACCTCCATTCCTGGCGCCACAACCTCCACTTCTGGCGCAACAACCTCCACTCCTGGCATCACAACCTCCACTCCTGGCGCCACAACCTCCACTTCTGGCGCCACAACCTCCACTCCTGACGCAACAACCTCCACTCCTGGCGCAACAACCTCCACTCCTGGCACCACAACCTCCACTTCTGGCGCAACAACCTCCACTCCTGGCGCAACAACCTCCACTCCTGGCGCCACAACCTCCACTCCTGGCGCCACAACCTCCACTCCTGGCGCCACAACCTTCACTTCTACCACCACAACCTCCACTCCTGGCGCCACAACCTCCACTCCTGGCGCCACAACCTCCACTTCTGGCGCCACAACCTCCACTTCTGGCGCCACAACCTCCACTCCTGGCGCCACAACCTCCACTCCTGGCGCCACAACCTCCACTTCTGGCGCCACAACCTCCACTCCTGGCGCCACAACCTCCACTCCTGGCACCACAACCTCCACTCCTGGCATCACAACCTCCACTTCTACCACCACAACCTCCACTTCTGGCGCAACAACCTCCACTCCTGGCGCAACAACCTCCACTTCTGGCGCAACAACCTCCACTCCTGGCGCCACAACCTCCACTTCTGGCGCCACAACCTCCATTCCTGGCACCACAACCTCCACTTCTACCACCACAACCTCCACTCCTGGCACCACAACCTCCACTCCTGGCGCCACAACCTCCATTCCTGGCACCACAACCTCCACTCCTGGCGCCACAACCTCCACTCCTGGCACCACAACCTCCACTCCTGGCGCCACAACCTCCATTCCTGGCACCACAACCTCCACTCCTGGCGCCACAACCTCCACTCCTGGCGCCACAACCTCCACTTCTGGCGCCACAACCTCCACTCCTGGCGCCACAACCTCCATTCCTGGCGCAACAACCTCCACTCCTGGCGCCACAACCTCCATTCCTGGCACCACAACCTCCACTCCTGGCGCCACAACCTCCACTCCTGGCGCCACAACCTCCACTCCTGGCGCAAGGATCTCCGCTACTGGTGGTACTTGAACGACTGGTTCTCCTGAAAACATTTCAAGAATAATCAGTCTATACAGACATAATTTCTAACGCAATTAGTATTAGTCAGTGGTTAGTAGACAATCAGACCGGCCTCATCATCACCTCGAATTGGTTATCGTCAACTGAGAGATTGTGTGTTAGAGAAAAACTGTATCTTCAATAGCGTGCTATTGAACGAGTATACGAGTGCGGGCGGGACACAATAGGCCCCATTATACACAATTGAAAATTATAATTATTGTATTGCTCGCTCTATTTGTATTACGACTTTTTATTGGCTTTGAAGTAAATGATAATCATCACTTATAGGCCTATATGAATATTGTGTGCTTAACGACCCCACCAACAGCTAGGTTATGGGTGCAAATGGGCAGGTGACTATAAAACTATGTGGTGATGATGAGTGAAAGGACGTTTACGAAATACCATGCCTTATGCGGAACTCGGAACTCACGCCCAGTGGCGACCTCAGTTTCTGAAGCGGTGACTCAGTTGACTGAGCTACCGAGGGTAACATATAGGCCCATAACTAATACTGTTCACGGCCAACGGTTTAGCGGTAAACAATACTATTGAGTTGCTTACCAACGATTCTGCCTTCATCGTCACCAACATCGTCAGGCTCAATGAAGTGGAGAGCATTGTCATCATCATCATCATCGTCGTCGTCGTCGTCTTGATCATCGTCATCGTCGGCATGATCATTTTCATCTTCGCCGTCGTCAGGATTGTTGTGGTTGGGGAAGATTGCCTCCTCTACATTTTGTGCAGCATGCGTCATCGAGTTGAGGAATTCAAACACATTGATCAGACCTCCTACCAACCTATCAGTTGCCCTGTTGATTCTATTGTCTTGATGTTGGTATGCCGGTCACTTCCGTTCCGGTCTCAATCCTCGTCCACAGCAATTCATAGTGGTTCTCCAGCAGAGATAAGCTTTCTGAAAAGTTATGATTCATTGTTACGTAGACCTACAATTGTGATGTATTCGAATTAGTTTATGACAAAACGATGAAAACATTATGCAGTAGGGTCTACATGTAGATCCGGTTTGATGAAGTGGTGATTAGCAGGCCTATAGTTAACGAGAGAATTTGTTATCTCCCTAATGGTTAGGCACGACCCCCGTGAAGTTGGCCGCGCACATGTGCGGGATCCAATGTTGACAAATGGCATTCGTTAGTGCTTCGTTAGTGCAGGTTAGTGCCGTAAAAATAATCGTTAGTGCTATTATAGTGCTGGTACTAACTTACACTATACATGTGCGGGGCCAACTTCACGCTGGCCCCGCACATGATCGAAAATTGAATTTGGTTGGCACACAAACTCACGTCTTCGTTATAATTGCTCTATAAAAACGATATAATTGCTCATGTGCGGGGCTGCCCCGCACATAACTTATGTCGTTTTTGCTCCAAACCAGTACATCACTAACGATAAAATGAACGGCACTAACGACCACTAACACAATCTGAGATGATGGTGCCAAAAAAATTGAATTTTCGATCATGTGCGGGGCCAGCGTGAAGTTGGCCCCGCACATGTATAGTGTAAGTTAGTACCAGTACTATAATAGCACTAACGATTATTTTTGCGGCACTAACCTGCACTAACGTAGCACTAACGAATGCCATTCGTCAACATTGGATCCCGCACATGTGCGTGGCCAACTTCACGAGGGCTTAGGCACGTTATTTTTATAACTCAGTTGATAATTAACCAACTATTATCTAAACGGATCTTGGTGTAATTCAATGTAATGTCAATTTACATATAATATAACTCACGTCAATATGATTGACGTGACTTCTTTTAATTACTAGGGTTTGATGTTGGAGGCCAGCCATAATTCCAGGTCTAAATGTGATCATTACATATATATTCAGTCTACAGTGCTTCCATTGATTTCAAAATACAAGGAGTAAGGTGCAGAGTTTCAATAATTGTGAAACACACTATGAACACAGCATTTAGATGTATAAGCCCGAGATCAATATTTCTCATTAGATTAACGTAATTTTATGTCACCAGAATAACAATATGCATGTACAGATAATTAATCAACAATATATGTTAGTGAGTGTTAGTATATTTGTTAGATAATAGTATTAATAATTGTTAATTAAATAATTTAGTCGCGGTTTCAATTAGAAGGGCGTGTTAAGACGTGGTCTCGTGTTCTTCCTTTAATTCACTTACAAACTACACTATAATACACGTCTTATACACTCTAGTGACAATGTGATGGGGTGGAGTATAATTATTCCGACTTACCAGTGAAGATCCACATATGAGGGTAGATTGTGTCGAAGTGACCTCGTAGGCGCCTGTGGAAACCTTCCACGTGGTTGTTGGTGCGGAGTGCCTGTCGGTAAACAGACACTATCCGCACTCAACCCTGAGGAACCACTGTCTCCTGATATAATCAATGAGCTCCTCCAGAGCGACTCGCCCCAGGAACCGCACAATCTCGTTCAAACCGTTCAACATGAGATTGTGCGGTAAGAGGGGCAACGCAGCCAGCATCCGGACAGCCTTTCGAGCATTTGGGTTTTCTCTAATCAGTCTTGAGTAACTCAAATTTTTTGTTTTTCTGAACACAGCCTGAAAACGATTAGGGCCTATATAAAAACAATTATAGAGTCCACAAAACGGCAGTAGGAATAATACTCAAAAAACGCATAAGAACATGCAGTGTTGCAGGAAAATATGTAGGCCTACTCAATTAAATGTCAAGACACCATGGGTAAATTAATATACATATATATATATATATATATATATATATACGGTATATATATATATATATATATATATATATATATATATATATATATATATATATATATATATATATATATATAGAGAGAGAGAGAGAGAGAGAGAGAGATAGATAGATATACGAATATATATATATATACAAATAGAAATAACTTATTCATTTATATATATATATATATATATATATATATATATATATATATATATATATATATATATATATATATATATATATATATATATATATTTGGTAACGAAGTCTTTGCGGTAATCTGCCCTCTTGGAGTGAGATGTGGTCCTAAAAAGGACCTGTAGTCTCGACGTTTCGGAAGTCCTTGTACTTCCATCCTCAGGAGTCGGTCTGGTCTGCTGAACTGGTCTGCTGAACTGGTCTGCTGGACTGCGATCGAATGACGATGATCGCGCGAGTCTGATCTCACAGGGCTTGCGATAGCAAGCCACAGACTTTCACTGGTACCAGGCTGTGTAGCCTCTAGCCAGAAAATTTGACTTTTTCCAGTTTACTGTGGTTCATTGACTTTTATTGGGTTCTCAGATGCATGTACGGTACAACTAACATGGTTTGATTGTTAGTTGGTTGTATTCATGGCTGAGGTGTGTTCATTCATTCAATCTCTTGTGTGTGGCTTGAGCCATCTTTTGATCCATTGATCTCACAAGTGAGGCTGTGCCTTCTTTTGATTATTTAATTTTGATCTCTCGAGTGCGGCTTGGGCCTTCTTTTGATTCTTTGATCTCTCGAGTGAGGCTGTGCCTTCTTTTGATCTTAGTTCATTCATTCTCAATTAATTCAATCTCTCGTGTGAGGCTTAGGCCTTCTTTTGATATATTTATCTCACGAGTGAGGCTGTGCCTTCTTTTGATCGTTCAATTCTTATTCTCTTGAGTGAGCCTTGGCCTTCTTTTGATTCATTGATCTCTCAAGTCAATCTCTCGTGTGGGCTTACGCCATCTTTTGATACATTGATCTCACGAGTGAGGCTGTGCCTTCTTTGATTGTTCAATAATTGATCTCTCGAGTGAGGTTTTTTCCTTCTTTTGATTCATTGATCTCTCGAGTGAGGCTATGCCTTCTTTTGATCTTTCTTCGCATTGCCCTATGTCTTGGCCAACGCATTCTTGGGCCTTTTGTGCTTCAGTATCACGTCCGGGTCGTAGTTGCCAAGAACGTTGATAAGAGCGTTCGTGTGGTGCTCCAGGTGGTCGTAGAACTTCTCCGATTGCTTCTTGAGTATTTGCTCCACTGGTAGTATGCAGAGCTGTCTCTGAATGTCGTTGTTCGAGACGAACCAGGGGCTTCTCGTTATTATCCTGCTGACCTTGTTCTGAATCACTTGGAGTCTCTTCAGATTTGACTTCGCTGAGAAGCTCCACACTGGGGCACCATATGCCATAATCGGTAGTATTAAGGCTTTGTATATAGTCAAAGCGTTGGGAATTGACATTTTACTTCGCCTGTTCAGGAGTGGATAGAGCATGCCAAGTCTCTGATAGGCTTTATTTGCTGTCTCCTTAATGTGGAGAGAAAAAGTAAGCTTCTCATCCAGTCGGAGTCCCAGGTACTTGGCATCTGCCGACCATGGAATGTTCTCCTCGAAGAGTGACAGGTCATTTGTGTCTATCCTGCTGGCTTTCCTTTTCTTCCGGAATAGCACAGCATTGCTCTTGGAAACATTGACTTTGACTCGCCAGTACTGGTACCAGACTTCCAGCAGGTCCAAAGCGCGCTGGAGATTCACACTGGCTTGCCTTCCTTGCCAGGAGCGTGTAATTAGCGCAGTGTCATCCGCGTAGAGAGCCAAGTCCACGTTTGGCACTCTCGGTAGGTCGTAATTGTTGATAGAGAAGAGGGTGGGGCCGAGGATTGATCCCTGCGGCACCCCAGCCCTGATCGTCCTCAGTACCGATTTTGAGTTGAAGGTGTGGACTTCAAACTCTCTGTTGCTCAGATACGATTGGATCAGCTTCACCAGGTATGTTGGGAAATCTGTTCTCATCAATTTCGCAATTAGACCCTCATGCCACACTCGGTCAAACGCTTGTGCTATATCAAGGAACACCACTCCTGTGACTTGGTTGATGTTGAAGCCTGTGGTGATCATCTCAGTGAGCCGGAACAGTTGATGGTTTGTAGAGTGCTTACTACGGAAGCCAAACTGTTCGTCAGGAATCACATTGTTGGCTTCGATGTGGTCAATCAGGCGCTTATGGATGATGCGTTCGAAGAGTTTGGAAATTCCAGTAAGAAGACTTATTGGCCTGTAGTTCTGGGGCAGCGTGTGGTCTTTGCCGGGCTTAGGAAATACTATTATTTTGGCGGTTTTGAATTGGTGAGGAAAGTATTGAAGTTTGAGCATAGAATTGAACATCTTGGTGAGGAAGGTGAGAGCTTTTAAGGGAGGGTGCTTGAATGCTCGGTTAGGGATGTTGTCTACACCGGGAGCTTTTCTGTTTTTCATTTTCCGAATGAATGCGCTGATTTCCATGGGTGTTGTTAGAGGAATATCAGCGGGTTGGACTCCGCGATGAGTGAGCAACTCTACCTCGGCGTTGATCGCATCAATGGCTTGCTGGTCTGAGGGATCGTCATTAGGTGTGAATGCAATTTCCAGTGTGTCGGCCAATAGATCCGCTTTCTCTTGGTTGGTATGAGCAGTGACGTTATTGTTGCCTTGTAGCGGTGGGATTCTTGTTGAGGTTTTCATGAACTTGCGAGTGGTTTCCCAGAGTGAGTTGTCTGTTGTGCTCAAAGACTCCAGCTTTCTGGACCATTGAGAATTCCGATGTTGTGTTATCATGGTCTTGATTCTGGCTACTAGACGATTGAGTAATTCTCTGTCCTGCTGCTCCCTGTGCTTTTGGTACCTTTTTCGGATTCGGTTCTTGTATCTGATCTCACTTAAGATGTATGGTGGAAGATCATAAGGAGATTTCTGTCTCTTGCCATGTGGTACTGGAGTGTTCAGTGTGAGCGACGATATGATGTATGTGATCAGAGTTGTGACACAGCTGTCCACATCTTCTGGGGTGACAATTATCGGGTTTCCAGTCGCAATACTGTTCTTGAGATGACTTGTATAGGCCTTCCAGTCTGTCTTGTTGTAATTGGGTCTTTTTGTCACATTCTCTTCCAGTATTTTATCGCCATAGCTGATGATTACAGGGTTGTGGTCGGAGCTGAGCTCTTTAGCCACGTATTGCTGCAATGTGTGCCTGATATGTTTTGTGATAACTATATCCAATACATCTGGTGTCGCGTTATGTCGATAAAAAGTCGGTGAATCTGGGCCGTGTACCATATAGTCGGATGTCAATGAATTGGCTAGGAGCAATCTGCCGTCGGCATTCACTGAGCAGGAATTCCAGTGAGGGTGTTTGCAGTTCAGATCACCTGCGACTATGGTTGCTTTGTTGGTATTAAAGATGGCATTTAGATCTCCAATATCGAGTTGTGTGTTCGGGGGCTTGTAAGCAGCAATCAGCCTCACGTCACCGCTGTCCGTGCTGATCTGTACTGCTGTGGCTTCAAGTGATAAAAGCCTGGGAAGTATCTCCACTTGGTGTTTTATGCCCTTCCTAATGATGATGGCTGTACCCCCACCCCTGGTAGCACGATCGTTCCGGTACACACACATCTTATATAGATTCAACTTGTGTTTGGTTGTGAGGTGGGTCTCGCTGATCAATGCCACGTCGATATTGTGTTCTTGAAAGAATTGGAAGAATTCATCTTTCTTTCTGATTATGCCGTTAGCATTCCAGCTAACTAATCTGACATTTTTAGTTATATTTGCTCTAGGGTGTGGCGCCATGCTGAGTCAAGGATTGGACGAGCATCAATGGCATTAAATGCGAGATAATGACATTGAATCTTTGTTCTGATGCGGCATTCTGGAGTGCTTCTAGGAGCTTTGTTGCCCACATGCTTGCTTCTCTGATGAGGTTTTCACTGATAGCATTCAATGTCAATTGCGGCGGGATTTGGGGTTGTTGTGGATTGGGCTGCTGGTGTCCTAGCCCAGGAAAGTTCCTATCATAACTGTGGTCATTGCGATGCTCGTTCCTGCTGCCTGCCCATGGGTTGGTCAGAGGAGCAGGGGCTGCAACGAACTTCTTCGAGGCTTGGTTGTTGTTGATGGATCGTGCATTGGTGAGTGGATTGCCAATTCTCCTACCATTCGAGTCGCGGTGGATTTTATGCAGATCGTCATAAGCGCGCTTGAATGCCGGGCATCCTCTCCAGTTTGCAGTGTGTTCGTTGCTCCCTTGAGGGCAGTTGGGACATTTGGGGGAATGTCCTTCGATTTGACACATTCATATGTGGGGTGTTGTTGCCCGCACTTCATGCATGCAGGTTTGACTGTGCATTGACTGGATACATGATTGAATTTGTTACAGTTGTAACACTGTATAGGGCCCTTTGGGCTCTTATATCTCTCGGCAATAATTTTGGTGTAGCAAAGGTTGTCAATCCCCATGATTTTGTCTGCTACTTCTTTTGATGTTGTTGTGACAAGAAATATTGGCAGCTTTTGTTTCGGTTGTCGCATCGAGGTGAGTTGAGAGACTGTGTCAACTTGTATTCCAAAGGAATTGAATATTTCTTCTTTCACGAAATCTGATTCGATTGTTGGATGAATGCCTTTTAGTACAATCTTCATTTTCCGCTCCTGATTCAATGGGAAGGTGTAGTACTCTACTCCCAATTCTTTGAGAATTTTAATTGAGCCTCTGTAATCATCCGGGCTTGAGGTCATCAGTTTGGTGCCGTCAATTTTGGTTTCGAACTTGAAGTCTTTGATGCAGGTCTTTTTAATCTGGGAAGCGACTACCATGAAGTTCGTTATATTCTTCAGGAATATTGGTGGTGGCTTCGGCTGGCTCTTCGATGGGGCATTATTTATCTCTTGCTCCTCATCATCTAGTGGTGTCAGGACATCGAATCTGTTTGCTGTCTCCACGTTGAGGCCGCTGGGTCCTGGGATTGGACCTTGGTTCATCGTGATGACGGCATCTTGATCGTCAGCAACATTTTGGCTAGAAGCGTCAGATGCTGGTCGTTGTACAGTCTGGTTGAGAGCACGCGATTTTGCAGCCCGTTCGGTAGGCGAAATCGAGCTCTTTCTCTTGGCGTTGGAACCAGTTGGAGGGTTCACGCTGGACGGGATGATGCTCCTTTGAATGGACGAAGGCACCTTGCCACTCTCGAGCGCTTTCCTCACTGACATTAATTGAGAGTCAGAAAGGGAGCTTGAACGGCCCCGTTGCTCTGAGATATGTGGTTTCTTCACATTTTCCTTGGGTGGTGAGTGCGTTACTCTACTCATATTTCTTGCTTCCTGTTGTACTTTGGTTGCTTAGTTCTCGGACCGACAATTCTTGAAGCCGTAGAACCGGCACGACCGTCGCCCGACACCGAAATGCCGAAGCTAGGTCTTATGCCGGCTCGAGAGAGCTGCCGCTGCGACTATCAGAACTTTCTTAGTTGACTGAAGAACCGACGGCGCTGGCGTCTGACCCAGCTGTCTTCGCTCGCTTACGGGAATCAAGATGGATGCCAGCGGTATTTATTCGCGGCAATTAAATCCGAGGAAATTATTTAAATAAAATATCCTCCACTGACTGGGATCGAACACGGACTTCCCGGGCCGGAGCCACGGGACGTAACCACTCGGTCACACTGATCGATATATGGAATCGCAAATAAATTGTCTATGTTCCAATATCACCACTCACGTCACTCGTGACGTCACAACTGCGATGCAGTAAAACTTTCAGCCTATTCTCAACTGTCAGATGACATAACGTTGGTAAAATAGTCACTTTACTCACGATTTCTGTGATACTTTCAGGAGAGATGAGCGAACAATTACAGAACACGTTTTCGAACTTGTATCACACGCAATAAATGGTTCAACTATCACTTATTCAATGAATTATCGGAACGATATTCACTTGTTGACTAGTGATGAGCGCCATCTTGATGTCGTGTGTGTGTAGATGATGATCTGCCCAGCACCAGTACTTATACCCACTTGGTTTGGGTCGTCGTTCTCTCAGCGGTCCGCCGGCTGCCAGCCAATGGCGCGCGAGTAGTCGTGGACGAGTGTACTCGCCTTCTGGTTGGCTCGCGTGTTGTTGCTGCTGCCTTGGGGCCGGCACGAAGCTGGTTCTCGGTTTTCTCTGCGGTCCGCCGGTTTTCGGCCAATGGCGTGCGAGTTGCTGGCTGTATGTTGGAGCTCGGACTCGTTGTTGGTCTGCTGTTCGTGAGTGTGGCCCTGGTAGTTTGGCTCCGAGTGATGGGTGACGGGGCTGCCTCAGCACTGGGTAATTGGACTGTCCTACGTCTCTTGTCGGTCTTCGCCGGTTGGTTTCGTGCCTGGACTCTAGTCTCGTCTATAGGTTCGGACGCCTTCACCATGATGGTTGTCAATATGGTTTTCCAAGCTTTCGGAAGTCGCTGGCTGTCATCTCGCCTGTTCAGGTTATGCGGACGTTTCTTGATTTCGATGCACTCGCGAACTTCTCGTGGTATAACGTGCTCCTTGGAAGTGTATATGGTGTCCAGTGCTGCTTGCATGCTGAGCGAGGAAGTCGTGTTGCAAGTTACATTGGCAATGTGTTCTTGCACTCGAAACGCTATTCTTCTACCAGTTTGGCCGATGTATGTCTGGTTGCAGTCACCACAGGGCACCTCGTAAACACCCTTGCCCTCGAGTGGGATTTGTTCTTTGCTGCTTCTGAGGAGGTTGATGATCTGCCTGTCGGTGTTGTAGATGGTTCTGATGTTGACCTCAGCTAACAGTTTTTCAATCCGTTCGGATGTCCCTTTCACGTAAGGGATGTAGGCTTGACTAAGCGGGGTTTCGGCTTCTTCATCTCGGTCCGAGTTGGTTCTCGGTTGACGGTGCCAAGCTTGGTAGAATTGGCTTGTACTGTACCCGTTGAGATGTAAGGCTTCCCGTAGCTTTCGTGTCTCGGCTTTGATGTGATCAGCGTCGGTTATTCTCTGTGAACGGGTGGTCAGCGTGTTGGTCACAGATCTTATCTGAGAAGGATGATGATGCGAGGTGGCGTGCAGGTAGCGGTTGGTGTGGGTCGGCTTTCTGTAGACGCTGTGACCGAGACTGCCGTCCGGGTTCTTCTCGACGAGTACGTCAAGGAAAGGTAGCTTTCCGCGGTCTTCAGTTTCCATAGTGAACTAGATATTGGGGTGTATGCTGTTCAGGTGAGCCAAGAACTCCAGTAACTTCTCTCTGATCCATGTTGCCATACGACGAACGTATCGTCCACATACCGCAGCCAGTATCGAGGTTTGAGGACCGCTGAATCCAGTGCCCTCTGCTCGAAATCTTCCAAGAACAGATTGGCGACGACCGGTGACAACGGAGACCCCATCGGTGCACCCTCTACTTGCTTGTAAAACTTTATCTCGTATATGAAGTAGGTGGTCGCCATGCAGTGTCGAATTAGGTTGACCAGGTGTTTGGCCAGTAGATGTTTGTCGGCAATGATGTTGATGGCTTCTTCTACGGGTATCTTGGTGAAAGTGACACGACGTCGAAGCTGACGAGCATGTCTCCCGGGTCGAGCCGTATATCTCGCAGGAGTTCCACTAGATGTGTAGAGTTCTTTACGTAAGAACTGGCTTCCTCGGAGATGGGCTGGATAAGCTTGGCCAGGTACCGTGCCAAAGATTGGGTGGTGTGAACCGACTGCGCTGACGATCGGACGTAGTGGGGTGCCCTCCTTATGGATCTTGGGAAGCCCATAGAGTCTCGGTGTGCGTGATGAATTAGCAGCCGGTATGATGCGCTTCATAATCAGCGGTCTATCGGCGAGTTCACGATGAGTGAACGAGTCTTCTTCTCGAGATAGGTGATGGGATCTCGGTCGGTTGGTGCATAAGCTGCGTCATCGAGGATCAGATGCATCTTCTCTCTGTAGTCATCCGCGTTGAGTATGACCGTTGCGTTGCCTTTATCTGCAGGGAGCACAATTATCCTGGATTCTCTCGTAGTTCTTCGAGAGCACGCAACTCCGCTGTCGAGATGTTCATAGCGGGTAGCTTGGCCTTTCTGAGAATGGTGGATATATATATATATATATATATATATATATATATATATAAATGAATGAGTTATTTCTATTCGTTCATGTTCATTTATTTTATATTGGGTTCAACGACGCACTGGTATGATAACGTAGATCCATGGAGTCGGATGGATGATTAATGAGATGATGGGATGATGAGATGAAGGTTCTTGGGTAATGGGATAGTGGAAGGAAGCGGTCATGGCCGACTTATGTAGGAACCATCCCGGCATTAGCCTGGACTACAGAGGGAAACCATGAAAACCTCTGTGAAGATGGTTGGCAACGGGGATCGAAGTGGGTTCGGAATTCCCCTCGCCTCCCGGGTCACATGAAGCGAACGCATTACCCACTACGCTACATATGCCGGTCATGTTCAATTTTTTTGGGGTTTTCACTGAAAACCAGTTGGTCAAATGTTGAATATTCAATAGAGGTCTACTTGGTGTAATATGTGTTTTTGATCAAATGGTAGAATCATTTGTGTATCAGGAGTAGTGAATGTTACACTATTGCATTAGCTCAAACTCCATGATTTTTCTTAAAAATTGAAAAAACATATTTTCAAAATGAGTCTCACCAATTCTTAAAATTGATTCTCACCAATTGCGAGCCTCATCGAGGATAACCAAATTCTGATTTATATGAATCTCATATATTGTACATGTCCCTATAAAGTGTTGAATAGAGGATGAAATTGAATGTGTGATATGCTCATCTAATTACTTGTATGTAGTGAAACCAGCACCCCATAAGTCTTGTTTGGGGGAAGGCGTCCTTCAATGCCCTGAGGAGAGCTGATACCATACCTGGAGCTGCCAACTCGAGGATTACATACTCGAATAGTTGTGCATATGCTGCTCTTGTGCGTTTCGTCATCATGGCGTAAACCACAGGAATTGCCTGTCAACATAAGAGGAATACATACATACTATAGAACCGTCATTTGTGAAATATGTTTTATTAATTGACGAATATTGTAGATGTATACAACTTTATCAACTACAGAAACAAAACATGCGATGCGATCAGAAATTCTGTTGATGTGTCAATGTATTACCGATTGAATTGAAAATTCTTTTATAATACTACAGTAATAGTATAGTCAAATAATGATTATATAATTTTATAGCCCCACTTGACCACAACGTAAATTGTCTGTAGGGCTATTTACGACATTTTTATTCATGTATATACATAATATGATTGATAATCATACAGCAAGTTGAACGTGATTTATAGATCTAACATTGATCAAAATATTGATCAAGTGAGTGCATGTATTTGTCATGTGAATTATCTCACATGATTTTGTCGCGAGACGATTGAAAATTGAGATATAATCTAATTTATTTCATATTTCATAAGGTAATATAAATAATCACATGGCTAAAATATCCCACATATCTCGATATTGGATCGTATCCAAGACGTTTAATGATCACATATATACATATATATATATATATATATACATCACATGATTATATATATATATATATATATATATATATATATATATACACAGAGATATATATATATATATATATATATATATATATATATATATATATATATATATATATATATACACACCTTGAGATCCAAACATTTACGTCAATACCCTCATTTTTCATTCATCACTCCTTATTATAAATTTCTTCAATGATAAAGGAGGCCTTACTTGTTTCAATCGTTCTTGATTAATTGGTGACAATTGTTGCTTTTATTTGAATGATTTTTTAATAGCTGTGAGCGATGTATTAAAACTTCATTATATATTTTGTTAGATTAAAACGACTGATCCGAATTGAGGTGAACATTTGGAATAATGAGTGTCATCAATGAATTGAAATTCGGTAAAAATTTGAATTTTCTCAAAGGTTGTTTTCACGAAGTTTCTCCTCTGGTTTATATGTATGGGATATTGAAAACTTAAGAATTAGTTTTCTCAGAAGTTGCGCCTCAGAACTATAGGGTATCGAATAAGATGATGACACTTGTGGATGCCAAGTTACAACTGAATTCCAATATTCATTTGATCTGTGGAGCGCGAACAGAAAAAAAAAAATCCGAGTGAAGTGAAATAGAGTCTTCGCTTTGCTAATCCAATTAAAATTATATATTATATTTAACTAGGCAGACGCAGGATGTGCGTTGTACGATGAGCGAGATGTCTATATAAAGTATAATCGAAACTCTACAAACCTTGATCATTTGAAATGAACTTCATCCAATGTCAATGAATCTAGAAAGCCGTGACTTCGGAAATGCAACATTTTTCTACTAATATTTCTATCTTTTCGATGAATAAAATACATTTATTATATTATTTTCTCCAAAACGGCTGGTCCAAATATCAAACAAAATTTTTATTCATGTATATTATTCTTGTGTTCACATTTGTGGAAAATTTGAATCATATTGAGGAGATTTTATTTTTCAATTTTTTCCGCTCAGCCAAATCTTATGGGGTTTTTAGAAACTTCTAAATGATGTTTCTCAAAAATGGTCCAACCGATTAGACCTCAAACTATACAGTTCTAAGTTGGATAAGTTTGCATACAAAAAAAAAGTTTCATGTCGATCGGTCAAACCCTGCGACCTGTGCAGTGTTTAAAACTAGGAAAACGCCTTATATGCGTTGTGAGATGAGCTTAGAAGTATGGAAATGTAGAATTAAGAATATTTGGTCGGCTCAATGTACATATACAGGCCATGGATCACTTCAAAGGTTTAAAAACCGCGGCTGTCTGTTGGTATATGGACCTTGGTTTCCAAACAATTAAACCAGTGCCTTCTTCATATCCATCACAGTCTCACAGATTTTAAAACGTTTTAATTCATTGGTGACACTTGTTGCTCACATTTAATAGTTTCTTAATTGCTTTTCTTAATTGCTTTTATTGATGTGTAAAAAAGTACATTAAAAATGAGTTTTCTTCGTTGTTTCACATCCGATTGTTCCATAAGTCGCTTAAATGTGTATGATAGTTCTTCCCACACTCAGTATAAATTTGAGAGCTTTTGAAAAAAATAAAATTCCAAGTATTTCTCCCCTGGCCTATTCTTATGGGGAATTTCCATACTTTCCGATTTTTTTCCGGAAAATCCGTATGACCGATTTTTCTGAAAAACAATCCCAACCTATTCTGGTATAACACCAATTTGTAAAAAAAGTTTCGAGTAGATTGAAACTTTTTCCTGACCTGAATGCCGCGTACAAATTACAAAAAAAAAAAAAAAAAAAAAAAAAAAAAAAAAAAAAAAAACATAAAAACCAAGCCCAAAATTTTTCGGTATATGGAATGAAATCTTCGCTACGCTCATCTAAACAAAAAAAAAAAAAAAAAAAAAAAACGCACAGACAAGCTCCGTAAGACTTGAGTGAAAATCTTCGCTGCGCTCATCTAATTATACACTTGGTTGAGTGTATACTCATACTTAGCAATGATTCATTAATTTATTGATATTCTATCATCAGGTGGTACAACTGGGTCTGAATGAAAATGATTATACTGAAAGAACGCATAAATAAAGTCTATAATAGGTGACTTGTATACGTTCAGATTCATTAGATGAGCGTTAGCGAAGATTTCCATTCAACTCTTACAGAGCTTTGTCTGTCTGTTGTTTTTCTTTTTGTAAGTAAGCACTGCCCAGGTCGCAGGGTTTGACTGATCGATATGAATTTATCTTGTATATACGCAAACTTATTCAACTCAAAACTGTATAGTTTTGAGGTCTAATCGGTTGTACCATTTTTGAGAAACATTATTGACTTTCTAAAAACCCCATAAGATTTGGCTGGGCGGAAAAAATTGAAAAATAAATCTCTCCATTTGATTCAAATTTTCCTCAAGTAAGAACACAATAATAATTAGATGAGCGTAGCGAAGATTTTCATTCCATGTACCGAAAATTTTGGGCAAGGTTTTTATGTTTTTTTTTTTTTTTTTTTTTTTTTGTTTGTTTGTTTTTTGTGTGTAATTTTGTACGCGGCATACAGGTCAGGAAAAAGTTTCAATCAACTCGAACTTTTTTTACAAATTGGTGTTATACCAGAATAGGTTGGGATTGTTTTTCAGAAAAATCGGTCGAACGGATTTTCCGGAAAAAAATCGGAAAGTATGGAAATTCCTCATAAGAATAGGCCAGGGGAGAAATACTTGGAATTTTATTTTTTTCAAAAGCTCTCAAATTTATACTGAGTGTGGAAAGATCTATCATACCTATTTTAAGCGATTTATGGAACAATCGGATGTGAAATAACGATGAAAACGCATTTTTAAGGTACTTTTTTACACATCAATAAAAGCAATTAAGAAAGCAATTAAGGAACTATTAAATATGAGCAACAAGTGTCACCAATAAATTAAAACGTTTAAAATCTGTGATGTATATGAAGAAGGCACTGGTTTGATTGTTTGGAAACCAAGGTCGATATACCAACAGACGGCCGCGATTTTTACACCTTTGAAGTGATCCATGGCCTGTATATGTACATTGAGCTGACAAAATGTTCTTAATTCTACATTACCATACTTCTAAGCTCATCTCACAACGCATATAAGGCGTTTTCCTAGTAGTATACATTAATAAAAATGTGTGTGAAATTCAGACCAGCCGTTTCAAAGAAAATAATGTAATAAATGTATTAAATTTGTTAAATTGTTAAATTCACGGCTTCCTAGATTCGTTGGCATCGGATGAAGTTCATTTTATATGACCAAGGTGTTTAGAGTTTCCGATTATACTTTATATTATTGAAATCTCGCTCATCACACATCGCACATTCTGCGTTTGGCTAGTATTTATTCAACATAGGTCTTGAAAGAAATATAACTTGAAGATATTCAATTATTTAGCATGATAGCATCCTAAGTTACTCCAAATTACGTATCATCAAATAGTCACAAACACAAAAAAAAACCCAGACACACACACACCCATGAAATTCGTACTATATGAATATATATATATATATATATATATATATATATATATATATATATATATATATATATATATATATATATATATATAGCCTTCAGTCTTATTTATAAGATCTTACCCTTGCATAGTGAATGCCATGCAGCGAGAAGAGCTGGATGTCGAGGCACTACCTTGAAGGTGGCGTCGCCGTGCAGACGTGGTGTCCCCACCAACAACCGATTGCACATCGTTTGATTGGCAAACACTATGGTTGTGGCTCCATTCGGGCCCTCAAGGACGCGTCTGACGAAGGGCTCCGGAATTCTTCCCTTAGTTTGCCCAAATCTTGCCATCCACTGAGGGCTGGTTACGGCTGCGCCGTACGCAGTAAGCGTTGGAGGTATAGGGGGACGAGCTTTTGCTCGTTCTCTATAGAGTGTAGCCCGTATCTCCCCATATCTGAGTACTTCGGCTCGTTCTCGATGTCTGCAATTATTACAATTGATCACTGAAGTAACTGATATAATATATCCAACATAATAATCATATACATTTTAAAACGGAATGTATTGGTTCGAAACATGAAATCTGAAACGTTTCTCGCTTTCCACATTTTCACTGAACAAAATTATTAAAGCCCTACCTTGATTATAATTTCAAAGCAGAAAGATAATCAATATGGAATTTAGTAAGATGAACGTTGGGTGAAAGAAGCCTTGGCTAAGATTTTTTGGCCATGCTTAAAACGTGAAAGAAATAGAGAAACCTCGAGGGAAACTTTTATTTAGGAGGATAAACTGGTTCTCGATGTGGGCAGAATGATATTTATTGATGATTTGAAACTGCATTTAATATATTTGTATATATTTAAGCCATATATATATATAGGCCTATATATATATATATATATATATGTGCGATCTTTAAACTCGGATACGATCCAATATTAAGATATGTGGGATGTTTTAGCCATGTCATAAAAGATTCGTCTCGACCGGGAATTGAACCCGGGACCTTCAGATAACCGGTCCGCTGCTCTCCCACTGAGCTACCGAGATATTAAGGTTAAGGATACAATATCTCGGTAGCTCAGTGGTAGAGCAGCGGACCGGTTATCTGAAGGTCCCGGGTTCAATTCCCGGTCGAGACGTAGGCCTATCTTTCACGACATGGCTAAAATATCCCATTTATATATAAATATATATATATATATATACACTTTGCACTGCTCGGTCCCCAATTTGCATAACCGGCCTTTTTATGTTGTTATTATTATATTGTTTTCATCTGTTTTTTTGCTGATGTATGATAGCCCCTCTCTTTTGAAATATGTATTTTGATAGTGTTTTTCAAATGTGCTCGTTTTTTGCTGAAATGTGCCACTGCAATATTATTTTGTGCTGTTATCGTTTAACTGTTATTCCACAATCAGCGTGGAGGAACTCATAATCGGTACCATGCAGCTCAAATCTACAAAAACAATTTTCAAAATAGAACCACTGTTCTGTAGCATATTTGAGCACTGAAATAGCACATTTTGAAATATGATAGAGAACGTACATTTGAAATGCGAGGGACTGGCATCAACTCCCAGCAACACAAACGTCTTTTCAACAGCATATTTCAGCACAAAACGAGCACATTTCGAAAACTCAATAACAAGTGTACATTTCAATGAAGAGGAGCAGATCATTTTATTCGCTATAATAAGACTCCTGTGTTGCAATAATCGTGTTCAAATGAGGTTCGAATGAACGACGCGTCCCCGCTATTATCGGGATTCTAATTTTTCTAAACTTTGCTATTTTTTCCAAAATTTTCCACAGGAAGTAGGTATACTTATATAATTCATGTTATTGCGTATAGCGAATTGTGTTGTGTTTGAGAATTATTGGGGGCTTCCCTTACCTTTATGTATATATCGACGTCCTTAATGGAATGGTGAAGTGATGTCATAGGACGTTCAAAACTGCATAGGGACTCGAACCTTCACCCGTCTTTCAGTAGTCTGAGATATCTGGGCAGTATAGATCGAATATCTGAGTCAAGCGCACGGCGAAAAATAACTGTCAATAACTGTCATATATATATATATATATATATATATATATATATATATATAATATATATATATATATATATATATATATATATATATATATATTATCACTTATAATGAAACATAAAATGTATAATATAATCAATTCTAAATACATTAGTGATATGTAAAATGTGTACTTACTCTGGCGAGCACATTCTTCCTGAAAGATGTGTGCAATGGGTAGTGGCTCCATAACTACCCGGTGCTCGATCGCCTGTATAAGGTTATATTTTGCAACGCGCTCATTATTATGTGGATGATTGTGCACAGGACCATGAGTTATAATCGAGTTATTTGCAAGAATAATTCTTCCCTCAGTTTGGCAGCCGATCCTCCGAGCATGAGTGCATCGTAAAATAGCGTGGTCTTGATACGTTTCACAACATGATATTCATATCCTATCGGATCGACCCAAATATTGCCACCTCGTGGGTTTGGATACTTCTTGCAGCCATGGTAATAAATGCAATTCATAAACATCCACATTTGCATTTATCGATAACACAAAAACTGAATAAAAATACTTATGATTCTAATGATAATCCACAAAAGTTTCCGGGAGAGAACGAAAGTGTTGAAAAGTGACCATTCACCACTCGGCACGCGCCTGGCCTAACTTCTATTGAGTTGTACAACAATGTCAAACAGAAATGTTTGTGATATACTCAGTTCTCGTAATTTAGTGAACTAAAACCTCCAAACGTCAATACTAATTAATAGATTTAGAAATGCGGTAGTTCCAAGTATAAGATCAAATATCTGTCGGAGTATAGAAATGTGCACTTGACGTTTCTTATTAAACAGCATCTTTGTGATTTTTCTCAATCAGTACGAATACAGTAGAAGACTATGAACAAAGATAAACCATGTTTCCGTTGAATTCGAACAATAAGTTCGTTATTCTTGAGAATGATTTTCAATTACATTGCATTTTCATGAATGACTATATTTATGAATTGCATGTGTTTCATATCTACACAATTCCTTTTTGATAACTAGCTTGTGAAAAAAAAAAAAAAAATCTCTCACTCTTCTCTAATTCTTTGTATTCTGTAATTTCTGGGAATAGAAAATAACAATTCTTAGATTATCGAAAAAAATAAGTGGAAATTAAGGTGGATTCCTATGTAATTAGTCGTTGCTGTAAATGATAAGGTGAACAATTCAGCACGTCTCTGAAGAATTAATATTTTAATTTACCACTGAACTCCTTTTTTTGAAGTACAACTCAATGAGCAGATATTCATAAACAACACATATTATTTGTAAAAAAATCCATCTCCCGATTGGTAAATCATTAGGTTAGGGAAGAGGTAGCCGCCCTTCCTACCTCAGTCACAACTAATTAGTGCCTCGATTGAGAAACTTGATTGAAGTCGGGCATAGGTTCGAGCATAGATTATGACTAATACTGATACCCAAGATATATTAGCGTATAGGTAAATGATATGTGATGAGATGACAGGTTATTTTATGAGCTGTTTGAGGATAGTGAGGAGGAGTCGGTCGAGACCAATCGTATAGGAACCATCCCCAATATCAACCTGAACGACAGAAGGAAACCACGAACAACTTGTCAGGATGGTCAACCTTGGCGGGAATCGAATATATATATATATATATATATATATATATATATATATATATATATATATATATATATATATATTTATTTATGTAAATATATATATATATATATATATATTTATTTATGTAAATATATATATATATATATATATATATATATATATATATATTTATTTATGTAAATATATATATATATATATATATATTTATTTATGTAAATATATATATATATATATATATATATATATATATATATATATGTATATATTTATGTAAATATATATATATATATATATATATATATATATATATATATATATATATATATATATATATTAGTAATGCCTTCGGGTACCCGGGTACCCGGGTCGGGTACGGGTAATGCATTACCCGGGTAATATTCTGTTACCCGGGTACCCGGGTACCCGTCTAGGTTCCGGGTAATTGTGCTAACCAGTACCTATAATATAGAAATAACTTTTATAAATCACTCAAGCTACCGAGAGAAATTCAACTTCGCATTCTACATAAGTTTTTTCACCTATACCTTCCCAGACCTCCCTCAACTTGTCATAATGCGCTCGTCAAATCTAGTCGCACCACCTACCGTTATCTGTGGTCACACGTGCAGTGTACTGAATGCCTCTCCCGACACCCGCTATTTAGTTGCCTTGCCAAATACTATTCTTTACCGAGAACTGAGAAGATAATGAACGTTAGAACCACGTAACTAGACAGGGGATGACGTTATTTTTTTTTTAAATACCCGGGTAATTTTGGCGGGTACCCGGATCCTAATTTGTTACCCGAAGGCATCACTAATATATACATATATATATATATATGTATATATATATATATATATTTATGTATATATATATATATATATATATATATATATATATATATATATATATATATATATATATATGTATATATATATATATATATATATATATATATATATATATATATATATATATATATATATATATATATATATATATATATATATATATATATTTATGTAAATATATATATATAGGGAACGCTGAATTTCTACTAGCTGGCATTACTACTACCTGGAAATACTACAACCGATACCAGAATAGAAATAATAAAAATAATATAAATTTGAAGCAAAATTACTACTATCTGGGAATACTACAACCCATATGAGAGACTAGAGAATATATTCAATTAAATACATGGAAAATCGATTCTACTACCCGGCATTCCTACTAGCTGGAAACTCTACTATTCTGAATTACTACTAGCTGGATTTACTACTACTTGGACATACTACAACCGATGCTTCAATAATTGTTATTTATTATTACATTTATCCATCTGAATTTCTACTAGCTGGCTTTACTACTACCTGGAAATACTACAACCGATACAGGATTTTATTATTGAAAATTGTTCAATGATAATAATATATACTCATTTAAAATCTGAATTTCTACTAGCTGGCATTACTACTAGCTGGCCTTACTACTACCTGGAAATACTACAACCGATACTGGGTTTCATCATTTAAAAATTAAATAATTATAATAATAAATACCTATTTAAAATCTGAATTTCTACTAGCTGGCATTACTACTAGCTGGCTTTACTACTACCTGGAAATACTACAACCGATACTGAGTTTTATCATTCAAAAATATTATAATTGTTTAATTTTTAAATGATAAAACTCAGTATCGGTTGTAGTATTTCCAGGTAGTAGTGAAGCCAGCTAGTAGTAATGCCAGCTAGTAGAAATTCAGATTTTAAATAGGTATTTATTGTTATAATTATTTAATTTTCAAATGATGAAACCCAGTATCGGTTGTAGTATTTCCAGGTAGTAGTAAAGCCAGCTAGTAGAAATTCAGATTTTAATAGGTATTTATTGTTATAATTATTTAATTTTCAAATGATAAAACTCAGTATCGGTTGTAGTATTTCCAGGTAGTAGTAAAGCCAGCTAGTAGTAATGCCAGCTAGTAGAAATTCAGATTTAAAATGGGTATTTATTATTATAATTCATTATTCTTCAAATGATAAAACTCAGTATCGGTTGTAGTATTTCCAGGTAGTAGTAATGCCAGCTAGTAGTAATGCCAGCTAGTAGAGATTCAGATTTCCAATTGTCATATATTATCATCGTCAATTTTTAGGAAAATCCAGTATCAGTTGTAGAATTTCCAGGTAGTAGAAATTCCAGCTAGTAGTAATTCAAACATTTTTGAAATGTATCTGATATTTATATATAATATAATATATTTAAATTATTTTATAAATGAGCTCGGTTGTAGAGTTTCCAGGTAGTAGAGTTGATATATCGATTGTATTTATTCAATAGATTTTCAATACTGGATATGGCTAGTAGTATTTCCAGGTAGTAGTAATGTTGTCGAGTTAAAATATCATTTACGATAATATTAACTCAGTATTGGTTGTAGTAATGCCAGGTTGTAGTAATTCCTGCTAGTAGAAATCCCAGCTAGTAGTAATTCAGTCATCTCTCTCTCTCTCTCTCTATATATATATATATATATATATATATATATATATATATATATATATATATATATATATATATATATATATATATATATATATATATATATATAAATCTTTATTATAAGACTCGGCCATCTAATTGGTGGCTGCCAGAACGACACAGAATAATTAAAACAAATGATACAATAAAATGAATAAAAAAGGTAATAAATCAAGAAAATGAAGGGAAAAATGAGAATGTAACTAATTAGCGTATGAAATAACAAATAAAAACCCAGAGCTAAAAATAAGTGAAAAAAAAAAATGTGTTGAAAACTATGATAGGCCATGTAGAGGAGTAAATAAGAATGTAAAAAAAAAAGTTATAAATAAAAAAATGGATAGACGGGGAGGGAAAAACACAAAATTTGATTAAATTAAATTAAATTGAATTTTTATTAAATTTATATTATAGTTCTGAAGCTTTCAGGACGTATATTCAGATAAGTATTATTATTTCGGGTTTAATCATCGTGTCTTAGAAGAGAAAAATACATTTTCGTATATAAGGGGGTTCATGCACAGTGCTTATAAAATAGAGAAATTCACCCACACTAATTTTCTCCAGTTTCAATAACCAGTAAAATCGAATGAAAAGTTCTCATCTCTAAGATAATTTTATGCTCTTCAATTTATTTGACATTGTATTTCAGTGAATTCAATCAGTTTCAAGATAATACGTTAATGAATATTAACAATGTGATGAAATTCATTGACGTATTATCTCAAAACTGTTTGAATTCACTGAAATACAAGGTCAAATAAATTGAAGAGCATAAAATTATCTTGGAGATGTAAGCTTTTCATTCGAGTACACTCACTACACTGATTCTTGAGAATGAAAACCAAAGGGAAGGTAATTGATCGATTTGTGTAAGCATCCCCGTGCACGCACCCCCTTAAAATTTTTCAAAGGTAGGCCTACAGGAAAAGCTCGAATGAAAATGGCGAGGAACGGGCTCATGTGCCCGTTCTTCCACCTAACCATATAAAAAATATGAATATAATAATATGAATAATTCAGAGTAAGGCAATACATTTTAGTAATGTAGGCCTATATTATTAATTCTGTGTTTACATTTGAGGAAAATTTCAATCATATTGGAGACATTTTATTTTTCAATTTTTTCCGCCCAGCCTAATCTTATGGGGTTTTTAGAAATTTTGAGATGATGTTTCTCAAAAATGGTCCAACCGATTTGACCTAAAAACTATAGGGTTCTAAGTTGGATAAGTTTGCGTATAAAAAATAATTTTCATGTCGATCGGTCAAACCCTGCGACCTGTGCAGTGCTTACAAACAAACAAAAAAAAAAAAAACACACAGACAAAGATCCGTAAGAGTTGAGTGGAAATCTTCGCTACGCTCATCTAATAATCGAAGACTCTACACACCTTGATCCTATAAAATGAACTTCATCCGATGCCAATAAATCTAGGAAGCCGTGAATTTAACAATGAAACATTTTTCAACCAATATTTCTATCTTTTCGATGAATAAAATACATTAATAATATTATTTTCTTTAAAAACGGCTGCTCCGAATTGCAAACGAATTTTTATCAATGTATATTATTCTTGTGTTTACATTTGAGAAAAATTTGAATTATATCGGAGAGATATTTTTTTCAATTTTTTTGTCATATTGGGTTTAACGACGTACTGTTATGATATCGAAGATCTAATAGCGTCGGATGAGTGATTAATGAGATGCCCAGCCTAATCTTATGGGGGTTTTAGAAACTTCAAGATGATGTTTCTCCAAAATGGTCCAACCGATTTGACCTCAAAACTATAGGGTTCCAAGTTTGATAAGTTTACGTATAAAAAAAAATCATGTCGATCGGTCAAACCATGTGACCTGTGCAGTGCTTACAAAAAAAAAAACGGACAGACAAAGGTCCTTAAGAGTTGAGTGAAAATCTTCGCTACGCTCATCTAATTATTTTCTTTGAAACGGCTGGTCCGAATTTCACAGAAATTTGTATTAATGTATATTATTTTGTGTTCACATTTGAGGAAAATTTGAATCACATTGGAGAGATTTTATTTTTCAATTTTTTCCACCCAGCCTACTCTTATGGGGTTTTTAGAAATTTTGAAATGATGTTTATCAAAAATGGTCCAACCGATTTGACCTCAAAACTATACAGTTCTAAGTTGGATAAGTTTGCGTATATAAAAAAAAAATCATGACGATCGGTCAAACCCTGCGACCTGTGCAGTGCTTACAAACAAACAAAAAAACACACACACACACACACAAAGCTCCGTAAGAGTGGAGTGGAAATCTTCGCTACGCTCATCTAATAACAATTATGAAACAATAGATAACAATGTTGAAAATAACTCAAATATGGCGGGTGTGTGGCTTACTTCCAGGTTTGAGAATAATTTTATCTTCCTGATCCAATAATGGATGAATTTTATATTTATTTTTGAACATCCCTAGTTATTTAACTGTTTCAAGATTATTAGGTAGATTATTCCATATTCTTGGTCCCATGATTGAAACAGATTGGGAGGTGATAGAATTATGATGATTATAAACTGAGTTCTCTCGTTGACGAGTATTGTGGCTACGGAGATCTTTAGTTAATGAAAGCTTATTATAAAGTCATGCTGGTGATTTTGTAATTAATAATTTGTGAAGGAAAATGGTCATATGTTGCAAACGTCTATTAGCCATATTCATATTTGATCACGATAATATATTTTAAAAATGAATCTAACACAAGCATTTTGTACATTCTGAATTGTATATTCTAAATCTTTTCTTAAACCAGTGTAGGCACAATCACAATAATCAAATAGAGAAAGGACAAGCGACTCGCACAAAATAATTTTAGTTTTGATTGGGAGGTAACGTTTAAAAGTGTATAAATATTTAATGGTAACATATGCCTTCGCACACTGTTTATTTATGTGGGCTGACCAGCACAGATCAGGCTGAAACTTGAGACCAAGATTTTGAACTGAGGTTACAGATTTAAGTTCAATGTTATTTATAAGGAAAAGAGAGTTTTAGTAATGGGAAAGAAGACAGATTTTTTGGAGACGAGGTATTAGGCCTATAGGCTATATATATATATATATATATATATATATATATATATACAATACATCAAGATGGCGACAAGTGTAGTCACGATTCAAAGTTGCTCCGATAATAAATTGAACAATAGGAAAATAAAGTGTATATATTGTAAAAAAAATATAAGGAAATGGATAATGTGTAATACCTGTAAGGAAGAGAAACATCACTCGTGTGCAAAAATAATGAATGAAGACGAAAACGGCGAAACAGTATATCAGTGCAGTGAGTGTGACGTCAAAGTGCCTATTCTGCATGATTTCGAATCTCTAGTACTTAACTGTGACATACATAGTATACGTACAATCGGTACAGAGATTAAGATATTGAAATCAACTATTAAGGATCTAAATACCAAGGTATGTCTATTGGAAGTAGATAATATTATTCTAAAAGAAAAGTTGTGCAAGTATGAAGCAGGACCAAGCCGAGCAGCGGACCCAAACATTGAGTTGGCGCCAAAAGACACCAATGTACCTCCCAGTACTGCAACACTCATTGATGAGGGTACCAAGGAAAGTCGAACAGGATCAAGAAAGAAATCAAATGTAGTCGCAAGCAGGATAAGTTTCTACGAAGCTAACTTATCAGAAACTATTCCCAATGTAAATGACTCTAACAGCAGTGTTCATGTCAATTCTAGTGATCCTCATACAAGCGAGGTCCATAAGATACAAGTTATAGTGAATGGCGAGTGCATAGAAAAACATAACAATGAAACCCGATCAGAGGGTGAAAAATCTTCGAAGACGCAAGTTAAAAACATTGCAAAAATTAATAATAGACCTGAGCGTAATAAGATTCTCATTTAGCTGATAGCCATGGGAAACAGTTAAACAAGTTAATACGCGTCCATCTGGGTGACAGATATGACGTACAAAGTGTAGTCAAGCCTGGAGCGAAACTCTATGATGTAATTAGTAATGTAGGTCAGCAAACCAAACATTTTGGCCATAAAGACTGGCTTATCATTATGGGAGGGTCGAATGACCTCAACCCTGACATGTCTCATTATCAGGTTTTACAAAAGTCATTACAGTTAGTCCTGCCGCTGAGCAGGTAAATGAATGTTATTGTAAATAGAATCCCAAATAGGATCAATGACATAATGTCAAATAACCTGGTACAAAAGGCTAACGTATTGATAGATTCTATTATACAGAAAGAGGAAAAGCAGTCATAGATCGCATCTCAATTTTGTAGATGGTAATCTGCTTGATGATCACTTTAATAGTAAAGGTATCCACATGAATATAAAGGGTAAAACAGTGTTATGTGATCTGGTTGTTAAAATAATAAGTAATCAATATAATGATGACGATGTGTGCTGTAAACCGTCTAGGCCTGCTAAACGTACTTTTTTAGAAGTATGGTTGGGCCGGGGGAAGAGTGTGGTATGAATGCAGTACGGATGCAGTACGCACAGACAAGTTATACCACGGATAATCATAACATACCCTGGGCAACTAGTAGTTCACTAGGTCAAGTTCAACTGATCGGTGAAAGTGAAAGGGATGAGGCGATCCATCTCAAAATAAGCCACCAGAACGTCAGGAGTTTGAGAAATAAAATTCTTCAATTAGAGGTGTTGTTAGAATGTGCCGAGGAAGATGAAAGGAGTGATTTTATAGTTTACACTGAGCACTGGTTAACGAAGGTAGAGACCGATATGATGCAACTAAAAAATTATAAATGTTAAATAATTATTGTAGAAATGAGAAAATTGGTGGAGGCGTCATAATATATATTAAAAAAGGAAATGAAGCATTCTCTAGACTAGATTTTGAAAACTTGAATGAAGAACAGCACTTTGAATGCGCTATGATAGAAATAACGCAATACAGAAATACAAAATGCAAGAATATAATACTTGTAGCACTGTACAGGTCTCCACAGGGTGATTTTAATGTTTTTTCAGACAATATAGAGATCGTACTTAATAAGCTGTGCAGGGAAAAAAAACAAATTATCATTGTTGGTGATTTCAATGTTAATTTTGCCATAGATTCTAGAGAGTTACAAGAACTGAATAATGTAATAGTTTCCCACAATATATCTGCACTTATCAATGTACCAACTAGAATTACGCCCAAGACAGCTACAACAATAGACAATATATTAACAAATATTGATAAGAAAAACTGTAACATCAGTGTAAATGAAAACGGAATATCGGACCATACGGAACAAGTAATTAATATTAGATTGATGGAGAAAAATGTCAATGAAAACCTTTTAGATCGTAGAACTAAAGCACCAACATATTATAGGGCTATTAATGATGTGAAAATGAACACAATGATTGAATTGCTGGAAGCTGAGAGTTGGGATTTTTGAAAGTAGAAAACGATGTAAACCTTAACTTTGATAATTTTATAAGACATTTCATGAAGCTGTACAATCGGGCTTTTCCGCTTGTCAAAACAAAAAGAAACATGAAGAGGGAAAATAATAAGGAATGGGTTACAAATGAGATCAGAGAAGATAGTCAGAAACTGAAAGAATTACACAAGGATTCTAAATTCAACGACGATAATGCTGAGATGTACAAAAGATTTAAAAAGGTATATGTACGTAAAATTGCAAGAGCAAAACAACTCTATAATGAAAATTTGATAAAAGAAGCAGCAAATAAACCCCGAAAGTTATGGGAAATTGTAAAGCGTGAAACTGGCAGTCGGAAAAAGCATATAAATGAAAAAATTGAAATAAATGTCGGGAAGAGGGTAGTTACTGACCCCAAAGAAATAGCGGATCAGTTAAATAACTTTTACTTAAAGATTCCGCATGAGATAACCAAACACATTAAAGTAACACAGGAAGAAGAAACCAGTTACATAAATGCTATTAGCAGTAGGCCAAAGTCGATGTTTTCACTTCCTGTGAACAGTACCGAAATAATTAATATCGTGATGAAACTGAAAAATAGTGAAGCAACTGGCGTTGACTATATTAAGGTCTCAGTAGTTAAACGAACTATAAATGCATTTGTAAATATCATAACAATGTTAATAAATCAAAGTTTTTCAACGGGTATCTTCCCCGACTATCTCAAAATGGCTATTGTCAGACCTACATACAAAGGTAAAGGCCAGAAGACGGATATGAGTAGTTATAGACCACTATCTTTATTGACAATATTTTCGAAGGTGTATGAAACAGCTTTAAAAAACAGGATTACACTTTTCTTAGAAATAAATAATATACTTGACTCGGATCAATTTGGTTTTCGGCAAAATAAGTCGACATCTGATGCTGTAAACGATAGCTTGTCTTATATACTCAAGCAATTAGATCATAAAAACATTACTCTTGGTTTATTCTGTGATTTACAAAAGGCATTTGACTGCATTGACCATGCATTGTTATCTCACAAATTACGAAAAATGGGAATAAGAGGCAAACCTCTCTTACTAATTGAGTCTTACTTGAAAGACAGGAAACAAAAAACGGAAATTATATCATATAATGGAAATCATACCAGAGATGTCACTTATTCTGATCTTGGTATTATAAACTGTGGCGTACCACAAGGATCAGTCCTTGGTCCTTTACTCTTCATTTATATATTGATGATCTTGGCAAGAATGTAAAAAATGCAAAATAACAAAATTTGCAGATGACACCACAGTTGTAGTGTCGGGCAGAAATATTGAAGAAGCACATGAAAATATCAACACGGTTATACATGATACAAATTATTACTTTAAACTCAATAAACTGGTATTGAATAACTCGAAAACTAAGCTCATTATGTTTAACAACGCTCACAGACATTGTTGGGACGTAATTATGCCACCAATATTCAATGGTGTGGATGAGATAGGATTTGTGCAAGAAACTGATTTTCTTGGAGTAACAATTGATCAAAATATAAATTGGAGAGCCCATGTACATAAATTGGAGATAAGACTGAACAGGTGTGCTATGCAATGAGAATAATTAGAATGCAAATAAAATTAGAATTAATTAAGGATGTTTATCACGGTTATTTTGAATCAATTATGAGATATGGAATTATATACTGGGGTAGTATGAGTGTAAGCCAAAGGATTTCCGAGTACAAAAAAAATTACTCAGAATTCTATACAATAAGAAGAGACGATTCTCATGTAAAGGACTTTTTGAAGATTTTAAAATAATGACAATGTTTGGTTTATATGTATTTGAACTGTTAATCTTTATCAGAAAACGTTTAGAAGATGTTAGCCTCAGCTCTGATATACACAAATACAATACACGTCGTAGAAATAATATCCATCTAGGTGGCTTACATAATACTGTAATGTACGAACAAGACTGCTTGTATAAGGGCACAATAATGTATAACAATTTACCTGACAAATTGAAAATGCAAAATAGTATGAAGGCGTTCAAACGACAACTGAAAGATTATATTATCACAAAACCAATCTACAGCTTGAAAGATTTTAATGTACAATGACTAAGTTTTACTTTATATAGAACAGTAATGGTTAATGTTATCCTAGGTTTTATATGATTTATGTTTTGCTTTTATGTATTGTTATGACTTTAGTGACAGGGTTTACGTCACTCATTCAGAGTGTACACGATCAGTGTGTATGGAAGTATGATTCTATGTTTTATCATAAGCATACTCAAAATTATCTATTAGTGTACTCTGTATTTTGACGTGCCTTATATTTTCATTTTGTAAATGTAAATCCTATGGTTAATAAAGAAATCTAAATCTAAAAAAATCTATATATATATATATATATATATATATATATATATATATATATATATATATATATATATATATATATATATGGCTTCACATGGCTACATGGCTTTCTGTTGGAACGGACAGCACGTGATGTTGATAGGATGGATATTATTATCACAGAAAAATACCACCCCGTCGTGGAATCGAACCCCGGACCTTATGTTTGATACACTATTCTCTTATTTCGACTGAGCTCGGAGGGGTATCTTCCAGTGATATCAATGGGAGTGTAATGGTACAGATCGAGGTTGAGAGCTAGATAATTATATGTTATACCAATTTAAGAACTCAGTTACCATGTGATGCACTTGGGCATTCACTACCAATTAATATCACTGGAAGATACCCCTCCCGCGAGCTAAGAATCGTACCAGTTGAGACGGGGTTGAAAAAGCATGAGCCTGAAATGTTGCGAGATGAGAATCGTGCGAGATGAGAATCGTACCAGTTGAGACGACGTTGAAATATCAAGAGCCTAAAATGTTGCGAGATGAGAATCGTGCGAGATGAGAATCGTACCAGTTGAGACGACGTTGAAATATCAAGAGCCCACAATGTTGCGAGATGAGAATCGTGGGAGTTAATAATCGTACCAGTTGAGACTTCATTATTTTCCGGCTACGCCTTTAACTGTGAGGGCGTGTTCTTGGTAACCAATGGAAGGCCGGGCGGGTCATTTCCAAGAAGAGTGTCGTGAACGTACACTCGCAACCAAAGAATTGTCCAATTATCCATGTCGCCTTCCATGTTGTAAGAAAACCAACAAGTAGATGAATGAAGGCATTGGGTTTATCGATAGGTATTATTAGATAGAGATAAAATTAAATATGCTTATGAGATGAGCGTAGGTAGCGAAGACTTCCATTTCACATACCCGGAAAAATGGGCTTCGCTATCATGTTTTTTTTTGTAATTTTGTGCGTGGCATACAGGTCAGGAAAATTGACCAATCGACTTCAAACTTCTTTTAAAATTTTGGTATCATACCAGAATAGGTTGGGATTGTTTTTCAAAAAAATCGGTTGAACGGTTTTACCGGAAAAAATGTGGAAAGTTGGGAAAATCCCCTTAAGAATAACCCAGGGGGAAATACTTGAAAAACGATAATTTTTCAAAAGCTTTCAAATTCATACAGAATATGAAAACAACTATCACACATGTTTTCAAAACTTGTACAACAATCGGATGAGGTATAACGAAGAAAACGCAATAAAAGTACACATTTCATCGAATATCAGGATCAAAACATGTAATGCAAAGTGTATATATGCGACAGGTTGCTCTATAAATAGCAACAAGTTGCAGGTAAGGTTTTACAATGTTTGAAGTCACCCAAGGTCTGTAGATGTAGATTGAGCTGACAGAATATTTTTTAATCCCAGATTTTACTTCTACGCTCATCTCACAACGCACATTCCACGTTTTTCTAGTATTATCAACAATTAGTAGCATAATCATTTCATAATAAACTGACTTCAAAATATAAAAAAATCCGTATATTTGTATATATATATATATATATATATATATATATATATATATATATATATATATGATTGGATATTATTATCACTGAAAAATACCACCCCGTCGTGGAATCGAACCCCGGACCTTATGTTGATACACATATGCTCTTACCGACTGAGCTAACGGGAGGGGTATCTTCCAGTGATATTAATTGGTCGTGAATGCCCGAGTGCATCACATGGTAAATGAGTTCTTAAATTGGTAGAACGTATCTCTACCTCTCAACCTCCATCTGTACCATTACACTCCCATTAATATCACTGGAAGATACCCCTCCGAGCTCAGTCGAAATAAGAGAATATGTGTATCAAACATAAGGTCCGAGGTTCGATTCCCCGACGGGGTGGTATTTTACTGTGATAATAATATCCATCCTATCAACATCACGTGCTGTACGTTTCAACAGAAAGCCATGTAGCCATGTGAAGCCATAATCTTGAAACAGTTAAATAACTAGGGATGTTCAAAAATAAATATAAAATTCATCCATTATTGGATCAGGAAGATAAAATTATTCTCAAACCTAGAAGTAAGCCACACACCCGCCATATTTGGATTATTTTCAACATTGTTATCTATTGTTTCATAATTGTTATTAGATGAGCGTAGCGAAGATTTCCACTCAACTCTTACGGAGCTTTGTCTGTCCGTTTTTTTTTGTTTGTTTGTTTGTAAGCACTCTACAGGCCGCAGTGTTTGACCGATCGACATGAAAATTATTTTTTATACGCAAACTAATCCAACTTAGAACCCTATAGTTTTTAGGTCAAATCGGTTGGACCATTTTTGAGAAACATCATCTCAAAATTTCTAAAAACCCCATAAGATTAGGCTGGGCGGAAAAAATTGAAAAATAAAATGTCTCCAATATGATTGAAATTTTCCTCAAATGTAAACACAGAATTAATAATATAGGCCTACATTACTAAAATGTATTGCCTTACTCTGAATTATTCATATTATTATATTCATATTTTTTATATGGTTAGGTGGAAGAACGGGCACATGAGCCCGAACCTCGCCATTTTCATTCAAGCTTTTCTTGTAGGCCTACCTTTGAAACCTTTTTAAGGGGGTGCGTGCACGGGGATGCTTACACAAATCGATCAATTACCTTCCCTTTGGTTTTCATTCTCAAGAATCAGTGTAGTGAGTGTACTCGAATGAAAAGCTTACATCTCTAAGATAATATTATGCTCTTCAATTAATATGGCATTTTGTTTTCTGTGAATTCAATCAGTTTTGAGATAATACGTCAATGAATTTCATCACATTGTTAATATTCATTAACGTATTATCTTGAAACTGATTGAATTCACTGAAATACAATGTCAAATAAATTGAAGAGCATAAAATTATCTTAGAGATGAGAACTTTTCATTCGATTTAACTGGTTATTGAAACTGGAGAAAATTAGTGTGGGTGAATTTCTCTATTTTTATAAGTACCGTGCATGAACCCCCTTATATACGAAAATGTATTTTTCTCTTCTAAGACACGATGATTAAACCCGAAATAATAATACTTATCTGAATATACGTCCTGAAAGCTTCAGAACTATAATATAAATTTAATACAAATTCAATTTAATTTAATTTAATCAAATTTTGTGTTTTTCCCTCCCCGTCTCTCCATTTTTTTATTTATAACTTTTTTTTTTTACATCCTTATTTACTCCTCTACATGGCCTATCATAGTTTTCAACACATTTCTTTTTTTCACTTATTTTTAGCTCTGGGTTCTTATTTGTTATTTCATACGCTAATTAGTTACATTCTCATTTTTCCTTTCATTTTCTTGATTTATCGCCTTTTTTATTCATTTCATTAGCGTGTTCACCACACTGTGGAAACACACTTATATGTTTGGCCAAAAGGGACCGAAAACACGTATTTGTCGCCTAGTATTGCTAAATTTCTACGTAAATTGAAAATATTGCGCTTGGATTATGCAAATTTTTACAATCTTCGACTAGGTAGTAATAAAATTTGTCCACATAGCCTGTATATTTTCTAATTAAATAATCAAAGAATCCCTAAAAAAAAATGGTTAGGCCACACCCACCTCCATTGTTGGCGTGGAGTTTTAGTTGGGGGCTCTATAGAATCGCTGGTTTTCCAAGTAAATTAGAAATTTGACCGCTTCGAAATTGTAATTGGTCATAGTCTACCGCGTTGCGATAATATCTTTTGTCCACATAGCCTAAATATTTTATAATTCAATTAAAACCGAAAAAAAATGGGCTCCGCCCACTTTGGTTCTCTCGTAACGATGGTAACGAGCATAAACAACGGATGTGTATCAGCTGACATATCTTTTCAAAATTGAATCTTTTTCTTTGGACAAACAGAATAGAGCCTACTTGAAATAATGACACTGCCCTCTTGAGTTGCACAGTGAACAAAATTCATTATCAACATAGATCATTAACACATTAACCGTATTTTGTTACCTTACTTCAGAGCCTTCAGAAATGAAGATGGAGTGAAATACTAGGCTGAGGTGCCATAAGTGAAGGTAATATTTATTTTAGGCCTCTATAATTGAAGTCTGAAACCATCAAATCAGTCTAATCTCCCAATCCAACGTAGTCGGGTTTGGGGGTGGAGGTAGCTCCACCGTCGTTTCTAGGGCTGCTTGCGATCTCGAAGCCGGTGAGCCATTCCGTCTTCCTCCCATCATCTGCTTCTCCTTCTTTCTGCTTCCTCTTATTATGAAACCATAATAGGCAATAATATTAGGCGTATGGTATTTTGCCATGTAATTACACTGAAATTGGTAGGGCCTATGTAATGTTGTTCTGTATCATTGTCATTTGTAATATTAACTCGTTAAGGTTAGGTTGCCTACAGGTTTAATAAACCCAGGCATACAAACCATTAACTTCTTCTATTAATTCGTCACAATGTTTAGCAAATGAATTAAAATGTAGGCCTACATAGGGCAGGCTTACAATGAATACTATCACAAGAGAATAAACTCAAACTGTCTCAAAGTAATATTATAACCCATTGATTTTACGATTAAACTGCTTCCTCTTTCACAGCTGTGTCAGTTGTCAAACTCAAGTTCGTGGTTTAGCCGCTGTCGTTCAGAATCAGCTGTCATTGTGAAAAATAATCTTATGATAGAGGTTAATGTTTACACTGTCATTTCATTTGATGAAAACATATTTTCTGTGAGTCTAGATTTGGATCTTGATGGATATCTAGGCCCAATTCGATCATTAATTTCAGCTTTTCCATACTTCGAAAAATTGTGCACCGGTATGCTTAGGTTTAAACTAATTTCACCTAACCTAACCTAATTCAATAAAAGCAACAAGCCCATTCAAAACTAGAGGCTTAAACTACTCAAAGACTTATTTATAATAAAATTACACCTCTTTCTTTCTTTACGACAGTAGACCTACGATCAACCGTGATTCATTGTAATGCGCATTTGATATTTTGCTTAATGCTGACAGTCGTTAGGCCTAGTGGTGCAAACAATTCACACTGAAAGTAATTTATCTTTAGTTGTACTGTGGCTGCCCCAGCAATGATGGATAAATACACTATAAAAGAAGTGTGCATTTAGTTGTCCACAAAATAATGGTGTAGTTTAAGTAGACCTAGCCTAATTTTTAGTTGCAGTATTTGACGAAATCTTCGTAGGCAAAATTGACGGAAGAGTTGAAATGGGTTGTTCATTATTCGTTCAACCATAGACTAAAGATATATACCCAAGACGATTCACGCAACGTTAAAAAAAGATTCATCCCCACTCTCATCCCCACTCCTTTATCCACGTAGTACCTTCAAGGCCCGCTACGAGTGCTGAAAATCGTTTCAGCGATTGTGCTGCAGTCGACGGTGATTGTACGAATCAAGTGTGTTTAACAGAAATCACATGTCGACGAGATAAGAAGTAGCTCTTTTCGTCGGGAAAGGCCACAATCGCACCAATTCACGGTCCCGAGCGACCGTCTCCCGTACTCATGACACTTGGCGAACACATGTCCCGACCCAGCCAGCGTAGACTAAGCGGCAAATATCAAAAGTACATCGACGCTTTCATTTTGAGGATTGTGACAGTAATTTGCTATCAAATAAAATGAGAATGGAACTAGAGACGATCGAACTCATCCTTCTTTGTCGCTCACTTTGTCAGAGAAGTCACTCAGAAATTAGCATTCTGCTCCCGATCTGCCCACAACTTGCAGCCGTCCGCGCATTTTATCCATTTTGAACAAAATGTTTTTTTGTTGTTTATGAACCATTAACTGATACAACTCATCAATACATGTTAATTTTTATTGAGAATTGTTCATGAAAATTTTCAACAAGATTCCAAATTTGATATTTTCAACAAAATTCCAAATTTGGTATTTCAACAAACATTTCCAAAAAAAAATTCTGACGGGAATTATCATCAAAAATATGTATAATAGTAAATTTTTAATTGTGTTAATAGAAATTTCCGATAAGTGGTCTACTGACATTATTATTTAACTAGGAAAACGCGTTATGTGTTTCCGCGTTGATGGATGAGCTAATAAGAATGACATTGAATCCTCTCAAAAAGTTATATCAAGTTGATTTTTTGACGGCATTCAAGTTAAAAATCCGTGAAAAAAGTCCGTGCATTTTATCCATTTTGAACAAAATGTTTTTTTGTTGTTTATGAACCATTAACTGATACAACTCATCAATATATAATTGCTTTATTTCCAATTTTTTTCTACAAAATCATTACCTTATTATAAAGGTGTTGGGAAAATTATATGATAAATATATGACTAATACACAAATGGAAAAAAATATTACATATACACAATTTACTCCAACAACAATATAAGAAACCAATATTAACATCAATAACACAATATATATATATATATATATATATATATATATATATATATATATATATATATATATATATATATATATATATATATATATATATATATATATATATAAAAGATTAATTAAAATGAACCAAATACCTCACCCCACGAAACTAGTATCATATTGAATATAAGATAATTTCATACAATGACGATGGAATGTTATGGACATTGAATGTTATTACTCTTTTTGTTAATAATTTAGATGATGAAATTAGATATTTTGCTCGCTTCGCAGATTGATTTGTGATTTTGATTAGGTTTGTATCACTTAAATTTTATCAGCAAGATATTCCTCTATATTATAATAGGCTTTTTCTAATAAAAGACATTTTAATCTGTATTGAAAAGTTTCAAATTTTTCAATATTTTTAATATAATTCGGAAGTTTATTATATAATTTTTCATTTATATAACTAGAGTTGATTAGTGTTAATTTGGATCGATATTTTTCAGAATGGAGATTTTCTTTCTGCCTCGTATCATGTTCATGTATGTTTTTATTTAAAGTTTGACTGTGAAGAAATATCTTTGTAATTAATATTGACTGCATTATATATATACTATGAAAAGTTAAAATTTTATGTTCTATAAAATGAGGTTTGCAGTGGGGTTTATTGGAAGAATTTTTTTCTTGTCTCAGACCTATAATATTTCTTATTGCTCGTTTTTGTAATCTGAAATTTTTAATTGAATCAGTGGAATAACCCCAAAATTCTATACCATACCGCATGTGCGATTCAAAAGCAGCAAAGTACACAAACACAAACAAAACGCTACCAATTTAAACTATTATTGGGGATTGAGATCCAATTATATTCATCGCTCATTCTCAATAATTTCTTTGATAATAAAGAAGGCTTTGTTTTAATCGTTCTTCATTAATTGGTGACACTTGTTGCTTGGATTTAATTGGTTTTCCTAATAGCTTTGAATGATGTATAAAAATATCATTATATATTTTTTTATATCAAAACGAGTGAATGGATTTCAGTGAAAGTTTGGAATCATATGTATCATTATTAAATTGAAATTCGGTGTGAATTTGAATTTTTTCGAAGGACATTTTTTGTACGAAAATTCTTCTCCGGCTTATTCTTATCGGTAATTTGGAAAATTAGTTTCTCAGAAGTGGTGCAATCGATTGCGCATAAAAATCAATGAGATTCAATCCAGATGATGACACTTGGGCATGCCAAGTTTCAATTGAATTTGAATTTTCGTTTTGACCTGTAGAGCGCGAGAAAAAAACAACATGTTTTGCGAGTCTAGTTAAATTGAGTCTTCGCTTCGCTCATCCAATTATCAATCAGAAGTATAATTTTATAAACTTTTATCGTTAATAATAATTACTATATTCAAATAATAATATTTAAATAATAATATTGAAATTTGTTGTAAATAATACCATTTCGGTCAGAATATTGCTTTGCTGATTTTATTCAATTCGGTATTGTTGAAAATATGTATTTTCATTAAAAAAATGTATAATAGTGTGTATCGTTCATGTGTTATACATTCAGTTAGTATTTGATTATTTTGTAGAGATTTTATTTTTCAAATTCAAGTTGGTGCCATATCTCAAAACGTGAATGTACATTTTATGAAAATATACGCTATATATATATGTACGTAAAATAAATATGTAGAATAAATAGTAAAATATATACGTAAAATATATACGCCGTAATACGGTACGGCCCCTGGTGGTCAATATGAATTGGGCCTGAAAACAGAAGTTATCATGTTTTACTACGTCATCAATAATTAACATTTGAAAAAGAAGAGAAAACGAGAATACGAATAAGATAAGTTCCATTGAAAAAGAATGTTCATAGAACGATACAACAGACACACGTGGCATACTTACACCTTATGAATGATTTATTACTAGGAAAACGCCTTATATGCGTTGTGAGATGAGCTTAGAAGTATGGAAATGTAGAATTAAGAATATTTGGTCGGCTCAATGTACATATACAGGCCATGGATCACTTCAAAGGTTTAAAAACCGCGGCTGTCTGTTGGTATATGGACCTTGGTTTCCAAACAATCAAACCAGTGCCTTCTTCATATCCATCACAGATTTTAAACGTTTTAATTTATTGGTGACACTTGTTGCTCACATTTAATAGTTTCTTAATTGCTTTTCTTAATTGCTTTTATTGATGTGTAAAACAGTACATTAAAAATGAGTTTTCTTCGTTGTTTCACATCCGATTGTTCCATAAGTCGCTTAAAATGTGTATGATAGTTCTTCCCACACTCAGTATAAATTTGAGAGCTTTTGAAAAAAAATAAAATTCCAAGTATTTCTCCCCTGGCCTATTCTTATGGGGAATTTCCATACTTTCCGATTTTTTTCCGGAAAATCCGTTAGACCGATTTTTCTGAAAAACAATCCCAACCTATTCTGGTATAACACCAATTTGTAAAAAAAGTTTCGAGTTGATTGAAACTTTTTCCTGACCTGTATGCCGCGTACAAAATTACACAAAAAAAAAAAAAAAAACAAAAAAAAAAAAAAAAAAAAACATAAAAACCAAGCCCAAATTTTTTCGGTATATGGAATGAAAATCTTCGCTACGCTCATCTAATTAATGTTGTGATAACTCTACAGCTGGGCCGTAATTAAACAATCAGAAATTATGCAAAGGAATTCCGACAAAGGAACCGTCAAACTCAGCTAGTTCAGCTGTAGTTTGTGAGAAGGGGGGGGGGGGAGCTTTCAGCTTTATTATTGGTCGATTTGACATCATAGACGGTCTTATGACGAGAGACCGACTTGTGACGGCTGAGCCAAATTGACGTGCTTTAACATAGAAGTGCTCTCTCCAAAAGCCGGCGCTCTACTGCCGGTAATCGGGATGTCTGCTAATTCATCAACTTGAGTACTAGCAGCGCTAGTAGCGGGAGTTGTAGTAACTTGATGGTCATAATGGAAAATTCCACCCACACCATCAATTTATTTCATTCGCGTAAAGTCATATACATGGGACGTCTTGAGTATATATCTTTAGTCTATGGTTCAACACAGTCGCACGACAGAGTTTATATTAGTGTGAAGTTTCTATTATACGTAGTTTTGAATTTCTTGTATGGGCCATGAAGTTCTTCGTTTAAATTTTATTGAGTTGATGACCTTAGTTAATGAAATTCAGGAGCAATTGCATTGAAATTTTGCATTTTGAATTAGTTAACACCATGTTTGTAATGATCGGAGGAAGGTGAAACATTAACCTACTCTGTTGGTCATATGGTGAAGACTAGGTCGATCAGTGAGTGGTAGATAGCGGCCCTAGGTTCAATCCCCGTTATCGACCATCTTTATCTCTGCCACCGTCAAAAACTGATACAAGTGATAACAGAGACGGTGGGGATGTTGAAAAACTTGACCTTACCAGGCCTAATTTTGAAACAATATTTTTTGCGATCACAATTGACCGGCCATCTCTGGCATGACTTAAAATTTCAAGTTACTACCGCGTTCAGTGGAGGTCTACTCCATTTAAGTCACCACTAGCTCAGTTTATAATCCAACAGTAGGCCATAATAATAGCAATATTTACAAGAAAATTGCAATAGGCCTACCTATGGTTTCTTAAAATTCTTATAAATTGAAGTTTTATGGCTGTCATTTAAAAATTCGAAATATTCCTCAGGATTAGGACAAGGCCTGAACTGAAATAAAATCAATTAGTGTGGTCTGTCGTTATAAAGGCCTGAACTGAAATAAAATCAATTAGTGTGGTCTGTCGTTGAAGGTTGAAAACTGAACTCAGTTGTTTTTCGATGCCTGTTGAACATTGTTGGGTGTTGAGATTTAAAAATTAAAGGATCAGTTTTTTCCAAAAAATGTTCGATTAAGCAAAATAACATCAATTCAAAAGATTGTATACTACCTTGGGATTAGAATAGGCCTACATAAATGCATTACAGTTTCCTAAGTTTATAACGAATGTTTGGAGCGTGAGATTATTTGATCTCTGAATTATGGCTCAACAAATAGAAATAAAATAGAGATCAAATAACTGAACATCAAGCTTATCCTCAAATTTCATATAGTTTATTAATTCTTGAAAAAGTAAATATTCACTCAGTTTTTTAGCGTTTTCACCATACTGTGGAAATGGAAACACACAAGTTTATATGTTTGGCTGAAATAAGAGGGACCAAAAACACCTATTCGTCGCTTAGAATCGCTGAATTTCTATGTAAATTTCTCTGTAAAATTATTGCGCTTGGGTTATGCAAATTTCTACAATCTTCGACTACATACCGGTACTCATAAAATTTGTCCACATAGCCTGTATATTTTCTAATCAACAAATTAAATAAAAAAACTGCTATGAACACACCCAGTGTGTAATGGAATAGGTTTTCAAAATCCGCTGACTTTTTTATGCGTAATAGAATCGCTGGTTTTCTACGTATATTATAAA
Organism: Brachyptera putata; assembly: GCA_907164805.1. Lineage (NCBI taxonomy): Eukaryota > Metazoa > Arthropoda > Insecta > Plecoptera > Taeniopterygidae > Brachyptera > Brachyptera putata. The sequence continues at coordinate 31,052,410 of OU015468.1, forward strand.
TTTAAGCCCTTTGAAATTGTAATTGGTTACGGTCTAACATCGAACGATAATAACTTTTGTCCACATAGGCGTGACGTAAATATTTTATAATTCAATACCGCCCCCTTTTGGTTCTATAAGCAACGGTTTCGTCATTTTATTTCCTGGTTTTAAATGAATTTGTTATAATAATTACATAACCTTTTTCATACCTCTTTCAATTCAATCAGCAACAATCGACAAGCAAGCAGTGCTATATGAGCAAACATCAAGGAAACTATCAGTGCCATTTAATTTACAAGATAATTGAGCTCTAATTGAAGTTGACATACAATTCAAATGCTAGGCTTCTTTTGAATGTGTCCGTGGAGGACGTGAACACCTGCGAGCCGCCAATGTCACCTGCGCATCATGTCGAGAAAGGCGACGCAGCTCTCCGTTAAAATTGCGAAACATTTTGTAATTTTGTGTATCGTGTAGTTCAAGTTGAATCGTTGTATCATTAACGCGCTTATATGAATGGACTTTAAGCCATTTGTACATGTTTTGAAAATAATATGCATGTTGACTAGATGAACACAATACGTGGTACACAAAACTGAGACCACTATACATACAAATATTGCTGTTAGACTTTTATTTTTATGTTTCTGTGAATAGAAGAGATCAATACAAGGATTTATTCCACCAGAAGCAATATATATATATATATATAATATAAATATATATATATATATATATATATATATATATATATAATATATATATATATATAATATATATATATAATATATATATATATATATATTATATATATATATATATATATATATATATATATATATAGATATATATATATATATTATATATATATATATATATATATATATATATATATATTATATATATATATATATATATATATATATATATATATATATATATATATATATATATATATATATATTATATATATATATATATATATATATAATATATATATAATATATATATATATTATAATATATATATATATATATATATATATATATATATATATATATATATATATATATATATATATATATATATATATATATATATATATATATATATATATATATATATATATATATATATATATATATATATATATATATATATATATATATATATATATATATATATTATATATATATATATATATATATATATATATATATATATATATATATATTATATATATATATATATATATATATATATATAACATCAAGGTCTAGAGAAGCGTATCTGTTTCTGTTCCGGAGCTGCAGGTTCAAATCCTGCATTAGATTGGGGTTTTAAAATGTACTTTCATCTATCATCACCTCATCGTTTCTTTATCATCTGCTTATTTGTACCCTCTATAACCTAGCTGTTGGTGAGGTCAAGCAACATGAAAAAAGAAGCATTTAATAAAAGTTTCAGATTAATAGGCCTATAAGCAAAATACTAAAGGAACTATATTCTGTTGTTGATGGAATTTAATTAATTCAGGATTTTCTGTCAATAGAAGAAACCATGTAAGTTTTTTTGTGACTATAAGCAATGTATTTGAGATTTCTCCCTAGTCGAAATATCAGTACAACTTTGTACTGATATCAGTAACTTTATACTGGTATTAGTACACACCATACTGATACATGTACTGACCATACTGGTATTAGTATCTAACTACTGACATTAGTATATACTGATATAATACCAGTACAAACAAATTGATATTGGTATCTACTGACATGCTAGTTGTACTAATATAAGTACCACATACTGGTTGATACTGATATTAGTATCTACTGAAATATCACTTGTGAATATCAGTACCAACATACTGGTTGATATTTCAGTAGATACTAATATCAGTACCAACATACTGGTTGATACTGATATTAGTATCTCTAT